>VXBW01006074.1:3234099-3375577 GCA_013400375.1 Thinocorus orbignyianus | reverse complement strand
AAAAAAGCAAGGATAACCTGTTTAATTTGGGTAGAGATCTTGCTTCTTCCTTTTTATAGTGTGATACTAGCATTATTATACCAAATTACTAATCAAGTAACAACCACAGGCTGGCAGAGCTTTATTTGACTGTTAGAGCATGCTACTAGTATGCTCAAAACAATTTAAAGATGTATAAAGGAATGTTAAAGAGCCACCCAGTGGCATCACTGTATTACATTCTAATGACACACAACTTCAAGAATGATTTCAAGATTCGTTCTTCTTAGACCAAATACATGATTGGTAACAGTTAGGGATGGGTTATTAAAATACAACTTGGGCAGTAGCTGGTTTCAGCTAACCAGTACATAACACCGCAATTCATTATGTCAGATAACAAGGAAGTAAGTGTCAAAGCTGAGATAGAAGAGTAAGAAATTGAAAAATTAGAGGAAGACAACAGACCAGAATTAAAAAAAAAAAAAAAATTCAAACAAAGGATGGTTATACACACATAGGTTTGATTCTCTTTAACACAGTATAAATCAAGAGTAATTCATTATCCACTCAGTGTTGAAATTCATTCATTTTTATTGACATTTGTTTTTAACTTTCCATAATTTTAACAAAAAAGTTGTCTTGGATTGAAATTTCAGAATCCCAGTAGTCATAAATGGAAGTATCTATACATTACACATATTGAACGATCTGGACTTCTACTTATGGAACTGAGGTGGGAATATTAGATTCCAGTATACTATATAAGTCTCATTTAAACTCCAAATCTCAGTTTTAAGTTAAAAACTAATAGTAAAGTCGGGCTTTGCACAGGGCTTCTGCAAGGCCTCTGAGCTTTGTATTTTCTTTCCTGAGAGCAGTAATGGCAGGAACACATACCATGAGAGAGACCTGCCAGCTAAATCTTGCAGCACTTTGCAGAAAATCTGGAAGGAGATGGGTGAAGGAAGAGGGAAGGGAATATGGATAAACTGTACCATTATCTGTAAATCCTCTGGTTTCTTATTTTTGTATGCAAACTCTCTATCTTTACTTCCTACAAACACCACAAATGTAAAGCCTTTATATTTTTTTTTTAAAGATAAATTAAAATCAATAAAGGAATGAAAAAGAAAAAATGGTGGCTTATAGGGAGAAACAAAAGGAAAAATGCAGTAGCACATGAAAATTCCTAAAATAAAAAATAGCTACTTTTTTCTGTCACAATTTTCCTCAGCCAATATAGGTCCCAAAGCAATTTATCAATAAGATTCAGTGATGTTTTTAAGGATTTAGTTTTAAAAGCTCTTAAGAAATATTTTCTTTCTTGAAACTGAAAACTTTAAACTGGAAAACGATATTTTTCTTCATTCAGTGACCGAAGTTAACACATAGTGGTTTTAAAGTAAAACACTCTAGCTTTTGCTTTAAGAAATAATCTTTTGATGAAATTCTAACATTCTGAAAATCTACTTGCTGTTCTTCAGTAATGTAACAAAGGAGAATTTTTTCACCAAAAGAGAAATTTTGTCAATTTTTGTTATGAAATCATCACATAAGTTCATTTTCCCCAGATATTCTGCCAAATTTCAGGAAATTACAAGGGATGAAATAACAACTCTTGAGCATAAATTAGAAATTTCACAATTACTTGTGAAAATATTATTTCCTATCTATGATCATTTGGCAAAGTGAAACTTAGGATTCCAATTGCTCCTGGTTTGCAGAACCAAGCACTCTGAAATATGCCGTTGACAGGGAAGTATAACACATATCTCCATGTGAATCCTCCGTAGAAAAAAAAAAATAAAAAAAAAATCAAAATTGGTGGCACATTTTAGTCTCAAGTGAAAAACAAGATTGCAAAATTTAGGAAAAAAAATTCAATTCCCATAAAAGCTTATTAAAACAAAATCTAACTTGCTATAAATTTTTGAAACTGCTTTTAACAAGTAAGTGAATTCAGTAACACACAGAAAGAGAGAATCCTGAGGGCAATGGAAAGTTCATAATGCAGAAGATGAGCTTTGGTTGTATTATGCATGGAGCTGACAGGCAGAAAGTGTCCAGGGTTACTGCCTGCCGCAGGCTAATCTCGATGTAACTAAAGCCAGATGTAGCCATGATCTGGATGGGAGTAGGAAAGATTGAGAGTGTCAGGGCACTTCCCATTCACATGGTCCAGCGTGCATTTATGTCACACTAAGTGGTGAGAATGCAGGACTATCATAATCTCCACTTCTGCTGGCAAATCTTTACTTAGGTGAAACCTATGCATGGGGGGTTAGAAGGAGCAGAAAGTACTTTCAGAGAGTCCAGTAACTGTCTAGGTACATTAGGAAGTTACAGCTCCCAACATGATTTTCCTAACCAAGGCTGAACATCCGTCCTGCACTAAGGATTCCACTGTAACCAGGAGGTGTTTATGGAGTATGTGTAGACAAATCAGAACTAACCTGAATCTAACTAATAGTTGTTAATAGTGGTGAAAATGTAGGAGCATAAGCTTTCATGCTGGTAGCATTAGGCTGACTGAGCCCTTGTATTGTTCAAGTCCTTAGCTAGAACATAGCCCAACACATTCTCAGGACTAATGAAACCAACACTAGAATAATTAAAGCTTCTTCTGATATCATTTCATGTACTACAATAATGTACTGACGTGTATGCAACCAAAGGCAAAAGTGCGTTCATTTGTACACATCTGCCTTAACTTCCTTGCAGAATTTTGCTTCTAGACAGTAGCTGTGCCTCCAACAAAAATAGCCAATGAACTTCAGCCATAGGATCAAAAAAATTTACAAAACATTGATGGAAAAACACCAAACACAACTGGGATTATTACACTGTAGGCAACATCTCAGAGTTTTGCTACTTTGAACAACTCTCTAACGTTAAAAAGCCCATGGCTTGAAGGTTAGCTCAGTGGGGTTTTCATCAGCACAGGAAAATTCTTGGATGACAAAGAGCCAGCCTTCTTCAGTTTTCTTCCCATTTTTTCCCATTTCTCATCCTAATTTGACTTCCTCTAAAAAGCAGAAGACTTACATTTGGAAAAGCCAGTTTCCATTTCCCAGTGTCTAATTTGAAATCCCAAAAATACATCAAAATTTGTGATCCAACTCCATGGCACACATTTAATTAAAACATAATATATCAAAGAACTTAAGGGCAGAAACATGAAAATATTTTGAATAAGGCACCCTACCTGTATCCCCATTCTCTGGATCTGCTTTCTTTTCTTCTATAAACAAATGAAAGCAATATGTAAAACAAAAAGAGGGGAGAGAGAAAATGCAGAAATAATAATAAAAGTAACATAAATCATGCATTAAAAAGGAAAAATGAATAAAGCCCACCAAATTAATTTAAAGTGATGAGTTTAGTCAACCAATCAAGTATGGTGCTCTACATCCAAAGGCATATTCACTGCATGCTAGTGTATATATTTGTGCAAACTTACTGGAGACTTACTGGAGGAAACCTATAAGTATTCTGTGCACTTCCAGAACCATTAACACACTCAACACAAAAGAGAGCAAGGCAAGTGTCAGACATAGTTACTTTACAGTTTCCCTGAATAGGATGACACAAATAAAAGTAAAAAAATTGCTTGTGCTCTATTTATGCAGTGCACACACAATATGCAGTCAAATGGTTCAAGCATAAAAATTGAATGTGTCAGAGTGGTTTTCAGTGATTACTTTAAATCTTCATTGGTTTAATCAATTCTCATAGCTTCTACAGCTTAAAAGCTTTAAAAATGATATTACTGTAGCTTGTTTTAGAGTTACAAAATGATGAAGAACAAAATACAGTAACAACAATACTCAGAACCCAGTTCATGCACATAAATATCCAGCTAAATGATGCCAACAAATATTCTGAATGCATACCAAAGGTTGTAAATGGCTCAGGGCATTCCTCTGTCACAAAGAAATGAAAATACATTGGATTCCTATCAAATAGTTTGACAGCCCATAAATATTGCACTCTGAAATCCAAGTTTGGTAATTAATGCAAAAGAATTTTAAGTCAAATAAAATTTACTTTAATTAGAAATACATTAACTTTTACACAGACTCTCTGTTTCTTTCTTTTTTACTGTAATCCAAAATGGCATTAAATTCAATTAAAACAATTCCATGAATATGGAGCAATGACCCCCAAGCTACAAACCAAAAATAGCATATATTAAAAGAATTAAATATTTTTCCAGATTTATTGGTTATTGAGGGTTGCTCACAAAATTATGATCTACTATATGGTACACAGACTGAAGACAAAAACAGAGTTGCTATATTTTAAGGAAATATTATTTTAAGGAAATGCTATTTTGTACACAGATATCAAAGCAGAGGTTGAAGTCATACTTAAAGAGAAATCATACTGGGGCAAGGTAGAAGTGGAAGAAAGAAAAATATGTTCCTTCAGAGACTATCAATAATGTGCCATCCTCCGATGAGATCCAGCATCTCATCTTGTGTGGGTTCCTACTGGAACTGTTAGACAAATTAATGTGAAACAGATATGGCAAATCATATCTCTATACTTTTGGGAATCATTGGATACCAAACAGATTCTTGACACCTCTCCCATTGCACAATTCCTCCTGCCCCATACTGTACACAATTTATAAATAAGGTCTACTTTGGCCTTTGGGTAGCCTTTCCTGTATCATCTATGTGGGTTGTGGATATTGCTAGGAAAACAGCAAAAACAGTAAGAGAGTTGTGTTTGCTTTTCAAGCTTTCAATTTTTTATTGTTTTTAAATCGGTGTCACCAATATAAAAACTACAAATACAACACTGTCTTCTACTGCCTCATTACTTTCTAAAGCAGAAAGCAATTTGATAGCAACAGCACTTATTCAACATAATGCAAAATAGATGAAAGTGAAGAGTCATCAAAATACTCTTGGTTTTTGAGCACAGACAGAATGATGGCATTTCTAAGTTATTTCATACACACAGTGAAAATAAATTCTTACTTTGCCTGAAATATAATCTTAATATAGAAACCTAATACTATGTAGGATACTCCATTTTTTAAGATGCCTAGAAGTCCATTCATTCATTCATATGTCTGAGCCATGGTGCTTTTCAACCATGAGTTTTTAAATACAGACATTGTCAAAATAGGAGAAACTTGAAACCTACCCGACTTTCACTTGTTCTTGCTCCATGTTTAAAAAGTATACAGAAAAATATTTCCAAATTGACTCATAGAAAAGAATACTACAGTACTAGCAAGCATAAAATTCTATTAGATTTTTAATTGAAGTGCTGTGACATTTATTACAAATATCTGCAACAAATAAATCCTTAAGACTTTTACAAGAAATGCCAGCACAGTGGATCCTACTCTCCAAACTGAGGTTTCAGTTGTATTGTGAAGAGTTGCCTGAAGAGGTACTAGAAAGAACAGAAGATTGAATTGAGAAAGATCTCACTTGGGTGTGATGTCACAAAACTGAATGGTATCAGTATTGAACAAACAAAACAATGCTAACTTGTCAACAGCAAAGATCTTCACAGCATCTGTGGGCCAGTAATTGTCTCTTAAAATATTTCAGAGCAGGTTCAGAATGTTGCTTTTGGTTCCCTCAGTTATTAGATGCTCAAATCAAAAAAACTATAAATATCCTTAATTTTTTGAAAATGCTGAAAACCATTAGATCACCATAAGATGATTTTAAAGTGTCTCAAACTGAATAATATAAAATGACAAAGTCATCTGTCACTCCTAAAAATCTATTTCTATTTATATGATTCCTTCAATGTCATCATATAAGTAAATGTTTTTCTACATCATTTGATTTACAAAGTGAAAAGCATATACTGTATCCTGTGGTGTAATTACCTCAGTTTGACAGCTAAGGTTTTTCAGAATTAAACAATTTGGAATAAAAAAATCAGTGTTTCATGACCATGACATGAACATTACAGAAACATGTACATTACAGAAAACAAGTATATGTTTTCCGCTTAATCAGAATACAGATATATTGAAGTGTATTGATGAAATACAGAGATGAAATACAGGGACAGAGAGAAATGCTGAAAGATCCTCTCTCACCATCACAGTTGACATTGCTATTATAATGACCATTGACATTTCATGAAGTAGTAAACACAGCCATGTTCCCCTGGTTACGTAAGGGTTAACTCTTTCTAAGAGGTACTACTATATCTAATAGGTATCTAACAATCTAACACATATCCGGAAGAGAAAATGAAGAGAAAATAATTCTAATCAAGAGGCTCATGCAGGAGCAGACTTAACAAGAACTAAAACTGATCTAAAATGTCCTCCATCAGCTATATTTTCCTGGAAATTTTTTAACTAAATGAGCTGTGCTGTTCTGATGGGAACCTGGAGGTCCCACAGCTGAAGTGCCCCAGCAGGCTTTGTTCACCTCGCCCCAAGAAGTCCCATGGAGCTGGAACTGCAAGTCCCTTGGAGCAGAACGTGACTATCTCCATACATGCTTGAACAGAGTAACAGTTCCACAGAAGAAGCAGGATAGCAGACTTCTTCCTAACCATACATACTGATGGCAATGTTGAACAACTGCTCAAAAACTGCTGGCTTCCTTAAGAGGATAAAGGGGAACTTGACTTTGCAGCCTTGGGGTTACAACTGGGAGGTGCTGGACTTAATAGTCTTCCTCCCAAGGACTGCCCCATACTTGAGACTAGAGCCTGGTTCTTTCTTGAACCCTCTCTCCTGCAATGATCTTTAGTTGTGCAGGCATCAGTTCAACAGGCTGGTTCAGGATACTACTTTAACCTGGGATCCAGAAGAAAGATTTGCATCAGCTCAGCCTGGGGCCTGAAATAAACCTAGACTTCCTCATTTTGAATGAAAGAAACTAATAGAACAGACAGACGTGGAACTCCTTGTTTGTCTCCGAGTTTAGGCACACGTTATAACAACGACAGAAAACATTTTATGATTCTATTTTTCATATTGGCAGACACAATCAGCAATACGGCTAGCAATTGTACTTACAGAGTGAATAATTTAGCTGCTTTAGTGCTTTATTGAAAATTGATTCTGAGTAATGCAAATTATTACATAACATTTTCTTTTAAAACAGTTTCCTTTAAAAATTAAATGTATAAATAAGACCCTAATTTTTGATAAGTAATTTTAAAAATACTAGCCAAATTTCTTACTAGAGATTCCTCTTGGAAGTGCTATTTATGAGAATACAGGAAAATCAGTTTTACAGTGAAAAAAAACCCTGAAATAGTACTCTTATAAAAAATGGCAAAGGAAACAAGAATATCTCCTAAAGCAAAATCTAAAAGTTATTTCCTTTGAACATCAAAACTTGACAGTTTAAGGTCTTGCACTCAAAGGATTATATTTCCTCCCATTTCCAGAGCCATTCAATTCCAATTCTACCTCTAAGAAATTAGCTCTAAAATTTTGTCTTTCTGGCTATTTACAGTGTGAAAAATGTAGCTGCCCACCTACTACAGGTCTAGCAAAATATCAGGTGATGTGATATAAGCAACTGCTAAACTTCACTCCAGGGCCTTATGTCCAACGTGTGGCAAAACCAAAAAAGTTATTGTTCCAGCAAGCAAGACCTTTCCAAGCAGTCTGTGATCCACATTACAGTCTGAATGAAAAGAATATGGCTGATACCTACAGAAATGCGGAACCAGAAAAAGAATAGAAGGTTGTTTAAGTGTTTTTGTATTACTGTTTAAATGAGATTGAAGTGTCAATTACTGTCCTTTAAAGGGAATGCTAGAATAAAGACAATTTCAGTTAGCCAGTTTCCCAGTGGGGGAGCATGCCTTTGCATTCCTGTTTTCTATTTGAGAATTGCTTGGTTTTGTTGGGCTTTTTTTTTACTTGGCTTCAAACTTGACACACTAAACAAAGACTGAAACCCGAGGGACATTTTTCACCAATTAAGCGAATTTTTATCACAATGCTTAAAACATGTTAACAATGTTACTTTGGATTACTTGCAGAATACATCTCACTGTTTAGTAAAAGAATTGAGTGTGGTAATCTAAGCTAGAAAGCTAAAGAACCTTTAGAATCACGGATTTATAAATTGACAAGGTCAGCTCAGGTCATCACTCGGGATAGATCAATGGAGCTGATAAGAGACTTGAGAAGGAATATGAGAAGTTCTATTTTGCATGTTTATTAAAGTAATGATTTAGCCTATGGCCGGTTTTTATATTATGTTGTCTGGATCCTTTTCAAAAGTGATTTTTGCAGGATACTCTGTGATGTTTGTCCTTGCTGCCTCATACAAAGGTGTACATACATTTTGGTGGCCTTTGAAAAATACTGAATGCCTACATGGAAGAAAGGAAGGAAGAAAGCAGCAGTAAGATGACTATTCGCCAAAACACCCCATTTTGCTTTTCCAAAGAATTCCAGCACACCCTCCCTATATGAATGATATGCAATAGAAATTTGAAAATGTAAAAGAAAAATATCCAAGGGGTCTAGTGGGCCCTTACATTCTGTACTCATAAAAATCCATTGAAATCAGCCATGCTATAAACTCTCCATTGTCTTCATGAAAGCCTGAGCACAGTCTTATTGTTAAGCTCGCCAATCCTATTTGCCAAGCATGCAAGCTCCTCAGTTCCCAGCACTGGTATACTCCACAGTATAACCACAGAATATTTGACATTCTGATATAGCCACTTCAGAACATAGGCACAAACACTTGATGATAACTACGTCTCTGCTTCTAGAAAAGCAGACAGCTATTAATAGAGATTCTTCAGCCATGTTAAGAACACAAGACATTCATTAGCATCTCAGTAGTCAGAAATATAGTCAAAGATTTAGCCAAAGAACACAAAACCAACAGCAGCATATGCACCTACATGCAAGACTCAGGAGAATTATGAATTAAACTAGCAAACCTTTACTGCTAAAAATTATAGACAGAATGCTATTCTGTCTTTTGCAGAATTATGTTCTCATTTGTAATTACATAATGTGATATTTTTACTATTTTTCTTTCAGCAGACTGAAGATTGGATTTATTTACATGGTTGAGTACATTTGGTTATTTTGGGGGTTGGATTTTGAGGCCTTTGCTTTCCAGTTTTAATTCTAATCAAAATTAAAAATAAAGACAAAGAGCCTCCCAGCCATCCAGTATGATACCTGTATTGCCTATCCCTTTGGGTTTTGTTGACCAAATACAGAGTTAGACTCTTTAAATGTTTCAGTCACAGTCTAAGCACTGGATTTTAAACACGCTTTTAAACTAAATATCACAGAAGCCTTCAGAGATGCACAAGTCAAACATACTTGTGCTAAAATGGTACAAATTCCACCCAGAAATTTCTTCTTGTGAGAAAGATGGAAAAAAAACCAAAGCACCGTGAAGGTTTTTAAAAGAAAGTGTGTCATTGAATACTGACTATAGCAATAACTGAAAAATAGAGTGGTGTCATGTTCTGTTTATGAAGGGCAAGTATATCACAACAGATTAACTCTTGGAAGGCTAGAAAAACCTCTCATGATACTTCAAGATAAGAGCAAATCCAAATAACTGTGTTCTTTGTCTTCTACTGCAGTTGATCTCTTAAACTCTCTCAATCATACAAATATTTTGCTCTTGCTTTCTTCAACAGTTTATTTGCCAGGCTCTTCTACTTTTTGGCCCTCCACTGTCCAGGGCTATGAACTATGTGAATTTGGTCACCCATTTCTTAAACATTTTTTCAGTTTTGGTAGGCTTCACTCCTAGCAATCATGTTACCATGAAGAAACATCATTCACTATAAAAATCATAAAACACAGAAAAAAACAACATCCTTGTCTATTTGGATTTCTTTCTCAAAAAACTCTAATCAATCCTTTGTGTGTTCTTAACATGAGTTTTGCTCTAGATGTTGAAGAAAAGAGCTGGAATCTTTATTTCTCTGCTTTGCATGGTCCTTGGAAATGAAGCTGTCCCCAAGATTCCATCTTCTGACTTTCATCCATCCCCTCAGAAAGCAGCAATGTCTGGACATTGCTACTTCATCCCTTCTCATCCTGGAATAAACCTAGAATTAATTAGTCAGCACTATTTCTGCTACATGTACACTGACTGCCATTGAATTGTCCTAGATCAGCCTTTCCATAGTTCTGGTGATCAATTTTTGGGTATCATTACTTGAGTCAGTTCACATCTAGGCCAAGATTAATTTTACTGAAGGCTGAAGAGTGTTTTCTGTGTCTCGTATGTTTGAAGACCTCAGTAAGTACTACTTGAAAATGAAAATAATCATTGATGCAATGGTAAGTTGTTGGTCTGAACCATCTTACTGATGAAAAGAAAAATGTTTGCTTTATCACTAAGGTTCTCTGGCAGGCAGGGGCTTACTTTCATTGCTCATACTGAATACACAGGGATACAAACAGGCATATGTCTCCCTAACAATTTTCAAAATATTTAAATCCTATGAGACATATTAAATTATTTCCAAAATATGATTTTAGAAACAAATTGTGAAAATTCTGCTTCACAAAGTTCTTCCTTCACCCAAGGAAAGCAGGGTTTAGGCATTAAGAATGCTATCAAACTGTACTGCTGTCAGATAACAAAGTTTATATAAAAACATTACTGTCTGTTAGTTTTCTGAACTTGCTTTTTTGCTTGAAATATGCAGCATAAGCTTTGTGTGCACTCTCATAGCACTATTCAATTAAAAAAATATTAATTTTTTAAATTTTAGATATTTTTCAGGGAATAAAATGTTCTCATTTTTGCAATTAAAGATTATGATGGCCAGAGAGAGGAAATGGTAATATTTGTCTTTCGATACCATATTCATATATTCATATTTGTAGCTTCCACAATACCTCTTGGTCTAATAACACATAAGATCAATAGCTAGTCCTTTGATTCATGCTAATATTTGGTAACATGGTAAATACTTTGAAAAGCATTTCCTAATTAAATTTTAAATGGATAAGCCTAGTTCCACACTTTTTAAAGCAAATTCTAAAACAATAGGAAAACATCTCTTCCTAAAGCTATACCTTTGAAATGCCGCCCTTGTGCACAGTTGCTCAAAGTGCCTTGTACTGACATGTGAAAATGATTTTGTCATTGAGGACATGTAAAGTACCCATTTCAATTGTATATCTGAAAACATGTTACTATGTACTAAACAAATTGCTCCCGAGTTTAAGGGTAGTAATAACAACTGTTGCAACTTCACTGCTGCTGATGCTTTTGCATTTCTATGCTAAACAGTTGAATTTATCAGTGTCTAATACATTTACTTAATTCTGTTGGATAGAAAAAGTGTTTTGCAAAAGTGCATATGAGTTAGAAAGTCCAAAACCAGTAGTAATACACAGGTAATGCAGTTTATATGTGTTCCAGAAACATAGGGCATGAAAATACGTGTTTCTCTGAGACTCTAGATATCATTGTATCATTTGATTTCTTCCAGCCTCAAGAATTAAAAAGGTTGATTCAACATTTTGATTCAAAATACTGATTCAATCAATAAACTGAATAAAAAGATCCACAAGTGGTTTTTTTTTTTTTTAATTATGAAAAAACAGGAAACAGGTCACCCAATCCTCTAATTTCATTTTTGTAATAAAAGAGGTTCAGAGTCACTGCACAGGAACTGAGAATGGATCTTAAATCCAAGGAGAGTAAACTCAGTATTCCTTAAGCATAATTTATTGATTTCTGATAGTGGTGATTTACAGAAGATACAGAAGATGGAATTCTGATCACACTACCAGCTGTGCTCTCCTTACATACTCAACTTTTTTTCCCCTGTAACTTGTGTGATTTCTACCTTGAGATTTGTTTACTGTGAAAACCACAGCAAGTAATATCTGCAACACTTCATAGAGAAAATATCTGACTCAAGGGAATTACGATAAGAACAGCATCAAAGGTAAAACTGAGTTCTGAAGGAGCCAGCCACAGGAGAGAAAAGACCAAAACATTTGACAAAATACCACTGAAATTTAATGGATTGGTCAATGCACCCCAAAACTGCTTCAGATTTAGAAGTCAAGTGGCATCCAAGTGGCTATTGAATTTATTGAGATAATAGCAGAGGCATAGGAAATTAATTAGCACTTTAATGCAATAATTGCAGAATTTAAATTTTAGAGATCAATTTAATTAACTTAAATATGGGGAATTTTATTGTTTTTCTGTCATACCAGAACTGAATAAGCAGAGAAGCATGAACAACTACTGCATTTTCAAAGCCAGGATGCCTTGCTAGACATTAGCTCTCTGCCAGTAATATAAAGTACATGGAAAATTCAATAAAATGGCAGATTAAAATTCTATATGAAAAACAAAACCACAAGTAATGCACGATATGAAAGAAAAGCCAGGAACAATACAGCTAAATTAGAGTTCCTTCAATGTTTTGACTTCTTGCTCTGTCTTGTTATCATAGCCTTATGGTTTAACCTTTTTGTCATGAGAGATTGGCTTTTGATTACTAACAACTCTACTTCTAGTCAAGATAATTTTTATTCACTGAAGTCGAATTTGATATTCCAGTGCATGAGATTTAACTCACTAAAATAATTCAGTTCTCAAACCATATCCTCCCCGAGTTGAAAAATAACTACTTAATGAGAGTTTCTGTAATTTTTGTAGCGATTTTCTA
The DNA here is from genome assembly GCA_013400375.1 of Thinocorus orbignyianus. NCBI lineage: Eukaryota > Metazoa > Chordata > Aves > Ciconiiformes > Thinocoridae > Thinocorus > Thinocorus orbignyianus. The sequence goes on along the minus strand of VXBW01006074.1, from coordinate 3,362,953 downwards.
ATGCAAAGATTAAAAAAATTGTAGATTGTTTTCATGTGGTCTTTAGAAGCTTAAAGGCTAATTTCCAGATAATGGACATGGGAAATAAACACTGATACAACATAAACTGAATCAGTTTAAAGTCTTGAGGTATACCATGTGTCATTGGTTGCCTTTTAACATTTTTTGTAGAGTGCATAGTTTACAGGTAATAAAAATAGCATTAGCGTCTTAAACTTCCAATTCTTACTGTTTGCCAATATTTAAATATATTGAGGGAGAAAAGAGTGAAAAGTATGTGAGGTGAGCTGTGATAAAATCTATAGGAAAGTTAAATGAGAAAATTAACACAGAGAAAAGCAGTAGAAGAGACAGACCTGAGTTTCTTCTCCTTGATGATTCCGCTTCTTCTGTGATCACATCGTGTAATGGACAGACATAGACAAAGGAGATGGGCGTGAGAGGATGTATTCAGAAGGTTAAAACTGACACTGAGGGAAAGGGCCAAAAATTGTTTTAGAGAGAAGTCTGCAGAGTAGAATTAGGAAATGGGGAAAGAAAATAACACAGACACCAGAAGGAAAGAGAAAGCTGAGGAAGAAGTGGTTAAACTACTGTTGTTGAAAAAGAACAGTAAAGACAGGGTTAGTATAGGATCTGTGGAAATAACAAAAGTTATAATTGACAGCAAAGTCAATCCTTGCAATGACATCGAAGAAAAAAGCTGGATAGGAAAAGGTATGTTAACTAGCATAAATACTTTTGTTCACAACTGTTCAACTTTTTGGAAAATTATCTGCTTGAATGTAAGTATTATTTTTCTCTTTCAAGTAGCGTACATTAGTTTAACATAATCAATGGGAAGTGTTTGATTAGATTAATCAATTATTAAATTGTTGTAAATGATGCTGAACCAAACTCCATATATCCAAAACACAAAACAAAACTGAAACATATTTTTTTCAAAAGGATATACAAACTCAGTAATTTCAGAATCCACATAACACACTCTGGAAAGGACTGTATTATTGTAATGCTCTGCCAAAGGCAGTATTATCAAGACTAAAATATACAACATGAGAAAAGAGAATGTACAGATATTAACTCTCATGGTCAATTCAGCTCTCATCTCACAGAAGTCTAAGTTACTGCAATTGCATGCAAGTTAAACGCCAAAGCAACTGTCTCTTTACTTACTTTATTACTTCACATTCAAAAACACACTGACATTTCAGACATGGAGAACATCTGAGGGACTATGTTGTTCTCTGTACTGAAAATCTCTTTGTGGCAAAAGAATGGGAGGACTTAATCTTGAAAAGTAACAATAATTACAAAGTACTATGAAGCTACTGTAATTAGAAAAACAAATGTAGTCTTCAAAAAATCACCAGAATTAATAATAAAAACATATCTATAAACCTTGATCTAATTTCAGCTTTCAGTCTGTTAATGAGTCCCAAAACGTTGCTCATAATTCATTTACTGCATATGCTAGATTAAGAATTTCAGAAACGTTCATATAACACAAAAATACACTATAATGTTACGCACATTTTACAGAGAAGATCAATACACCGTCAAAAAATGCAAAATTAGAATACGCAATATAAATCAATAAAATTAAATGAAAGACAACACTAAATTTCATCTGATGTTCTACAGTTAAATAATTTTATTCTATAGCTGGCAGATTATAATTTTAATCTACTATCAAATGCCAAGACTGTACCAAAACTTTGTTGTAAACACAAGCATCTTGTAACATTTATATCTAGAATGCATTTTTAGGTAATTAAGTTTGCTTACAGAATGAACGCATAGGTGCTGCATATGAGATAGATAATATGAAGGCATAACAGCTGGCAGTTTTAACAGAGGATGCTATGTATTTACATGTTAAATAAAAGAAATGGCACATAAATATTTTTTTATCTGGGCAAGTACAATGAATCCATAGTATGAAAAATACAAATAAGTAAATACAAAGATCTACTTCTCCTTGCTGTATTAATAGTGCAGCTATAATTGCTGTAACTGTTAAATTAATAAATCATTATTACCACCACCAAAAACATAGTTAAAGTACTTAGATTTTTTGGAAATTTTTTTATTATATATCTATAGCCCTGAAGTGAGTACTTCTACCATGTCAAAAACAGTGATTAAAAAGTCACTATCATGACCCTTTTATCCTTCATTTATTATTTTCAGTGTCTGTAAGAATGCATAGATTTGAGAAATTTATCATTAAGGTAATTCTTTCCTGAGAAATTATCAAAGTATCTTAGAATCGCATCATTTCCAAATTAGGGATATGCCTAGTATTGTAATGCAAGGCATTCCAATGGGGCCCACCATGGATGCAACCGAGTATCAGGGGAGTTCCATTTGAAGATTTTAGAACCAAATGATCAGTACATGGTTGTGTATCAGTTACATGAACCAATACTTTTTAAAACTGCAATTTTAAAAGTCATCATGCAAAGCATGTGTTACTAAAAAAAATATTTATACATCGAAGTGGCAAAAATAATTTTAAAATACAAATATTCTTCAGTTTTAAGTTCGATCTGATCAAATATACTAAAATAATAATTCTGATAGAAGCTAGAGAGGAAAATAGCTTGTAATATTTTTGTATTAATTGTTGCAAATATTAATGAATTAGTAGAAATTGTGGCATGGTAATACACCAACCTCTTTCATTTAATGCCGGTAAGAAAAAAGTGCTAATAGATTGATTAATTTAGACACAATAGCACTTACGTGAATTAATCTCTTCCTGATTAAAAAGTCATACCATAAATTCCAAAAAATAGTTTGAAAATTCTGTGGCTCTGTAGCTAGTAATCCAGTAAAAATAGATCTTTGTTGATAGAAATACATAAAAGTCTGAGAAAAAAATCACAGAATAAAATTCTATTAAATTTACATCATGACAATAGACAGCCTTCATTTGCATAGTTACGGCTCTGTTGTGGAACTAGCATTTATTTGGATCAATTGTTTATCTTGATGTACACGGGCGGTATGTATAAGGGTTTTATACACAGATTTAGAAACAAATTAGATTCTCAATGAATAAACTTATAAAGTAAATGAAAACTAGGTATTGTACTGCAAATCTAAATAAAACAAAATAGCTATGATCTACTTTATCGTGCTTTGATACAGAACTTTTTATTGGAAGTAATGCCAGTTATTAAAGAGAAGTATTTAGTAGCTTAACATTTAAAAAACCCCATGCTTGAAACCTTACACAGCAAACATTTCTATCTAAAATTCTAAAAGCAGCATAGGACAAAGAGGTGTAAGTTAATTACTCTTCTGTCCCTCCCCCCAGGCTTTTTTTTAATTTCAATTTTCATTGACAAGTGACAAAATGACCTTTCATTGCATACATGGTCTCAGAAATTTCTGTGACTTCTAGAGGTGGAAAGCCTCATTTCTGTACACTCTTCATAAAATAAGATGTACAACAGCACAATCAAATAGGCAGAATGCTAAAATATGGAGACTTTAACATAGAAATGTTCCACGGAGTCTGTATGTTCCATCAATATATATTATTAGTCTGGATGTGATTAGACCTAAAGAATGAAATAATGCATCTAACTCCCAGGAAAGTGAGAGCATTCGAATGCTGCAAGGCTATGGATACAGATAAAAGAGGAAGAGTAGATAGCAGAAGAGTTAAGCGCAGAAATATTTGTTAGAAGGAGATGTAGTGTGAAAGGCTATTGGACTACATCGAAGTGTGAATAATGTCAGTTTTTCTTGACCTTCTTTAATAGCAGTAAGCCACATCTTTCTGTTACTCTTACTGTTGATACAGATGCTGCTCCACAGATCTGAATTTTTTTAATGAAGTATTTCCTACTAGTTAAAGACAAGTTCTTTAACTTAAAGTGTAAATCCATATACACAAAATCACAGCTGTACACTGGAAAGATACTGACATTTTTCCTAAAAAATATAAGCAGAGGGCTAACTAGGATATAGAAAATACAGGAAAGACAGAAGCAGTATGTTTAGTTTTGCAACTACATAATATATGCTATATATAACACACACTAGCTAAAGACAGTAAGAATATGGAAAATGTAAGTTATTCCCACCCAAAGAAAAGGATAATGGAGAAGAAAGTAGAAAGCAACATAAGTATTCTCAGTAGCAGGAACTCTACAAATCAAATGAAACCATGCAGACTGCATTACTTTTTCACAAGTCTCAAGAGATAAACTAAATGAGGAATTCAGAGAGGTTTTATGATTTTGTTTCTCTCAATAAAGTTCCCATCATAATTTTATAAAGTAACATTTCAAAATATTAATGCACTACAGTTACACGTGGGATTTGAAATATTGTAAATCCTGAAAAGACAATAAATCTCACTTATAAGTTAGATAATTAATGTAGCCAAACATCAATACTGCTTCAGAAAAGGTACCTAACAGCACAGATACAGATACACCTTCTATTGTCAATAAAGGATAGATGAGCTATCTTAAATCAGATATCTCCCTAATCTGAATCTATTCTCACCTAGTGATGCCAAGAAGTTTCACCACCTACAGAATCACATTGTCCAGGAGATCACATAGTTAAGATGACAGGAATGCTTTCCAAAACATGAAGAAGCAGTAAAGGGTTATATACAAAACGGTGTTCGGTTCGTTAGACATTTTCAGGCCACTTCATTATTTGAGATCCATCATAAATTACAAATATGCTTTGATTTCATGCAGTTTAGCTAGGACACTGAAGTGCAGTATTTGACTACATCTGTGTCCTAATCACACTGGGACTGCAATTCCCAACTACAGAGTCCCTTTTTCTCTCTTGAATCCAACTCTTTGTTACTTTGGTACAGATTAGGAATATTGTCTTTCAAAGCAATATTTTCCTTTCAAAGGAAAAATTAAAGCAAATTTTAAAGGAAGTAAATACATTTCAAGACTATCTGCTTTAATTACGCCATTTATTAAGTGCAAGGAGAGTCCATGAGAAGTGTGCACTCATTTTTTCAAGGGAATAGTCATGCCATGTATTCAATTCATATTACTTCTCACTTGTCACAGGGTAAACAATCCTCATAGATGCAACATAGCTCCTCTTGTAGGTATTACCCACTTGACTGCTTTTCAGATCCCGTTAGCATATTCATAGATACTCTTCTGCACCTTCCTCCCCAGCCCTACCACAGCAAACTGAAATGCGTGTCAGGACCTTTTCTTATTTCCTCTTGCAATCCATTTATTTTGAAAACTGTTTTACTGCCCAGTCATTTTTCCTATACAGTAATCATAAACTGGTCCCCAATCCATTCTACTACTCTCTTTTTCACAAGCTCATAATTTTATACCAGCCTTCTTCTTAAATCAGTATTTTTGTTTTATCCAATGCTTATGATATAATTTATATGATGTATTAGTGTGCCTTCCTCTCTCTTTCTCTGTCCCATCACTTTGTCTTTTCCAGCTTTATTCATTCCCCATTTCTAGCCATATCTCCCTTTTTATAAATTTCAGTCTATCATAGTTTCAATTCTGACTACAAACTTCTTCTAAAATAATTAGCACTTTGTTTTGAATTATTTTGACTACTGTTTTACTGCTTCAACTGAGTCCATGGCAATAGATAAACTACAGAATTATAGTTACAGTAAAATTATTTCTGAAAGGATTTTCTATGTACAGTCAAGGAATACTTCCACCCAGAAGACAGACATAAATATTCCACGGATAAAACAGGCCATGATTCCCTTCAAACTGAAAGCCACTCAGTATATAAAGACTTCTCATTTGTAAGCAAACATTACCTTTGTATTTTCCAATGTGTTTAATCCATCATTGTCATGATTCCTCTAAAACTTTAGTACTGTATTCAAGGAATATGCCTTTCCAAAAATAATAACAAGGACACTACATTTTTACTTAATTCCATTCCAGGATGCATAAATCCAGTGAACTATTCTGTATCCTTTTGGTTAATCATACTAAAATATATCAGCACTTTCCCATGGTTCTGTTCTTCAACTGTTGCTTCAAAATCAAAAGCATCTGTAGCAATGGTCAGACATTTGATGACATTGCAATCTTCTTAACAGACGAAGATAATTAAAACATTATAGGATGGTTTCCAGAAAATAACTATCAAATCTACAGGCACCAAGTAAGAAAAACAGGGGAAAAACAATAATGTTTCCTTTGCTGTCTCATGAAGGTAGTCGCCGCATTACCTCTATCATCTCTGGGTAGAGACACAGTTTGCTAGACTGCATTCAGCATCCAAAACTTTGGATAATGAGACTGACTGAACACTTCAAAAACAATTGACAGGGAACAGAAATGAGTATCACTGCCTTGATACCATAAGATAGGTGCATTCTCCCTTTAGGCAACCCTGATGGGTTCAAGAGAGACCAATGATGATAACAGGTGAAAGTAATTTCTTTTTAAGAATTGCCTGACCTTATCTGTATCAGCACAGGACATTCATACTGATAGCATACTACTTTATCAACCTCTTCTCTTAAGGTATCATATATAAAAATGCAAAAATATGTAAAAATATTTGCATGTTGTGCTTTTTTTTTTTATCTTCACTGACCAAGGAAATATGCTTAGACAGCTAGAGCTTTTTTTTACTTTCTTTCATATGCTGTCTATTACAGCTCAGAGGCAGAGATGCTGAAAGTAGAAATGTATAATATTAGATAGGAAAAAATAACTATTCCACATGCTCTTTGATTAGTTGGTGACCTGAGAGTACAGTGTTTTCTGACAGGGTACTAATGTTGGCTAAAGGAAGGGCACTCACATTCAAGACATGACTCAAATTTTGATGTTATGCTTACCTATGATTCTGCAGTTTTACCCTTCCAACCCTTCAAAATCTTTGCATCAATACAATTGACTCTTTGTAATATACTGAACAATAGTTTTGCAAATTTCCTCAAAACTTAGAGATTACAGGAACTGTTAAGAAAACGTTGACTCTGATTTTCAGGAAAAGGAATTGTATTAGCATCTTCTATTGAAAAGCCTGAAACACAAGAACCATTTTACTACTTTATTTAATGACCTTAAATTGTCCTCCAACAAATTTGCTAATCTCATTTCTATTCATGCATATTTCTTGCATAATAATGTTTCACATGATACACTATTACTGTTATTTTTTGTATTACTTGGAATTATTTTTATTCTCTATTTATGTTTTTATCTATAATTTGCTCACAGTCTTAGTTCTTCACTTAAGGTATTTATGTAATCAGTATCTATTTTTTCCTCCCATCTTCTTAACTATAATAGTGCCATTTGACTGGTTAGGTTAAATTCATAACAGACAAACTGAACTTAAGAACAGGACAAGCTTCCATAACAAGACTATAGCAGAAAAATCATTGTATGAAAAGGCAATCAAAACTGGGCAACAGCAATTTGAGTTGCCCATATTCCTCCTTGCTTCTCTCTGCAGATTGCCAACGACAGCCAAGCACTAAGCTGTATTAGCATTACCTTGCTGTCTTCTGTGCAAACAGAACATTTAAAACATTCTCAGATGAAAGAAAGAACAATCTTGTGCTGACGGTAAATCTCACTATTGGAAGGCTTCAAGGAACTTGAAGCTTCCTTAGGTGCATTCTGTCAGGCTACATCTCTGGTAGACAATGGTCACAGATACAATATATCTCAACATCCAGGGGTGAGTATAGCATAGCGCCTCCTTCCAGATCTCCTCACTTCTATGCCTTGAAAATGAACTGAGGGTTTATAATCATATAGGGGACAGAAGTGTGCCAAGCATAGCAGAGAATGCAAATCCTGGAAGCTGCATTGATTCATTACGCTGGTACTCCTCCACTTCTACTACTTCAGTACATAGGGCTTTTTGCCAGACAGAATCAGCTTGGAAAAGCAACCTAGCAATACAGGCATGAGCTACTTGGTGCCCACTGTAGCGTGTTCAGAACCACCTCAGATGTTTCCGACTCACGTGCCATTGCTCCATGTGAATTTACCATGGAAGACACTACTGATAACACAAATCAGAGCAGAATTTATGCTCCTACCAGGTATCAGCCCTCACAGAAAGACCCAGGACTGTAGAGTGCAGAACACAATTTTTACTCAGCATTATATCTATACATATATCTATACCTATTCTCCTCTCCTCTCCCTCTCCCTTTCCCTTTCCCTCTCCCTCTCCCTTTATTCATAGAATCATAGAACAGTTAGAGTTGGAAGGGACCTTAAAGAGATTCCTTACAGTGTGTTTATCACCATAAGATCACAGTGCCTTTTGCATAATTTAATGTGATTAAGACCTTTTATTGTCTGATTCAGATGAGAGAACAATATTATTATTATAATTACTATTATCATCATCATCATCATCATTACTAGTTTTACTTTATATTGCTATGTGTTTGTAGGAATGAAGATAAACTTGAAGACTTGCACTTTATGTTTGGGGTGGAAAAAAGTTTGTGACAGTTTTTAGTTTCAGAAGAAATCCATTCATTCACAGGATGGAAGGAGAAGTTATTTCAGATTTGAAAACTCCAGCCATATGGAGATGTAAAATGTAGCTTGTATAAAAATTGCATTGGAACATTATTTCTGCAGTGTGTGATGGTGCAAGAAGATTTCAGATTCAAGTCTTCAGAAGATGACTTTCCCACCGTAGGTGCAATAGATACCTTGGTTTGGTCAACTATATAAGAATCAGCGTAACTTGTACTTGGAGTCACACATAGGTAAATCATAACAAAATTCAAAACTAAAAAGCAAGCTATGTCTAATATTGTGCCAGAACAGTTCTTCTCTAATGCATGTGCATTTAAGACATTTGTTTACAAAAGCAGGTCTAATTTGGCTATTCTAAAACAGAGCTATGGTGTCTACATGCTAAAAATTTCACACCAAAGTGGGAAAAAAAAAAAAAAAAAAAGGTACATCAAGCACACACGCATTACAAAAGCATGAAATGTGTTTTTATAGTCTCATGCTTTCATGTGGTTTTCCAAACCCTGACAAACCTGGCTCAGAATGGTGTTTCTTTTTCGGCAATGGTTTGTCATCAGTTACTGTACCATTCACCTTTTTCTGCTGGTCCTCCCATGTAACTTCTAGCATAAACCAAAAAAAAATCAGAAATATTATGTAGCTTACATTATAAGATACCTACCATCATTTGGGACAACTTGATCTAAACAAATGTACTATTATTAACATGCCAAAAATTTAGCTTAACTCTTTAATTTAGAGGCCTGTGCTGGAGAGAATTAATAAACATCTTCAACATGGAACAGAACATACCATACAAAAGTGAGTATCTATGTAATCTGTTCAATATTTGGCTCTCTTTGATACTTAATAATTGGAAGAGGCTATTTACGCAATAATTCCTTCCATTTTTAAAAGTTAGTATTCTATATTCTACAACTTCTTACAATATTTCTATGCTTCTGTGAACAACAAAGGAAATTAAAAATATTTTGATAAAAAAGTCCTTGCAAAGGTATAATTCAAAAAACCAAACACACAAAACAAAACTGAACCAGCAATCGTGTATGTTTACCGTAAACTTACATAGTATATTTAACAATGAGTTGTTAAATCAAAACTAGGTTGAAATCACTTTCTAAATCCTGGATTTGATTTAAATTCAGTTTTTATTTCAGGCAGATTAAGTTACTCAATAAAAGCTCTCCTGCTAATTATGGATCCTGTGCCATGAAACTGGCATTTCTTACCTAGTGGCTCAGAAAAAGAGGTATGAATAGGAGCAGGTACATTCTCCTCCAGACAGAGACTTCATTCTCTAGACTTGCAAGACATCAATCCTTCTCAGGTTGTCAGATATTTTTGGTCTACACTTTAATTCTCCATCTTCTCACATTTAAACTGGGTGGTTACCATAATTCTATAGGTTTCAAACTTTTCAGTATCTCATGCCAAAACCAAACCTAGACCAATTAGCTAGACACATTCAATACCCTAACCTCCATTTTTGCTTTGGGCTCTTAAGAATCTTCTTATTTCGCCGATCCTGCAGAGCAAAAAGTTCCTTACAGCCTTAATATGGATGTAATAATTTTTATGGTCACAGAAACAGTCAGTGAGGGAGAAGAACATGATACATATGGAATATATTTTTGATTTTATAAATTGAAAAGAAATAGATATAAAGTGATATTAGCCCTATGACTGTTTTTTATTTTTAAATGAGATTCATGGATATCTGTCATTCAAAATTTAAACATGTAAAAATGGTATCTGTAGGCATCCTGCAGACTTATCTATGGCTGTCGACATTCTACAACAGGCTGTCCTATAAAAGATGGCTTCGATTTTTGAAAATGATGGAGTTGCAGGCTTCAAATAATATATTGATAAAATTGTCAATATTACAATTTAATGGTACCACAGATACGAATGGTGAAACAGGAGCTGTTGTTTTTGAAATATCGTGTGTAGTAAGTACACAATAAGACATTTCAAAAGGAACATTCTGTTTCCAAATTGTAGAAATAAAATATTAATATGTTTCTTCATAACAAACATATGATTCTTTCTTTTTCTCTATGAAAATACACATTTAGCAATAAAATATTTACTGATGCCATCTATGCTTCCAGAAGTGCTTTCTTAACACACAGACACACACACACAAAAATGACCTTAGTAAGACTACCTACTAAATTTAAGGAATAGTCACTGCTAGGAAAAAACATCAGACAATCATTTAGCTCAAATAGTGGAGATAATCAGAATAAGATAAAAAGTAGGCAGAGAGTAATCTCAAACACAGGATGTTATCAGGATATATAACAAATAGTCCACATACTGAAGAATATCAGGAAGCCCAGAATGATTTCCATGCTAGCTTTAAGGCTGTTTTAGAAGACAGGATGTTTTTGGTCAGAGTTCTTTCTCAGAACTCCTGATTCAGTTCTGAACCTAAAACCCGTAGTTTGCTCACTCAACAAAATCACTTACTTGCCTACAAAAGAAAAGCTTTTCTAAGGCTTGCTATTTTTTTCAAAGTTAAGTACCTAGAAAATTGTTAACCCACTTGGAAGGACTCTAAAAATGTTTCTATAATAACACATTGAATTGACAAACATGATGAAATAAGTATCAAATAAAAATATATCTCTTTGAATAAATGTTTTTGTCATGTGTTAGCATTTAAAACAAAACAAAACAAAACAAAAGAACTATTATAAAAAGCAAGATGGGCTACATTTTTTTGTTTATAGCGAAAGTGATAGTATGAGCATGTAAACTTTCAGAAAAGGTTCCAATGGCCATCCTTTTATAGCTACAGGTATTTTTATGGCATGTTAGCATTAAATTCAAATGGCTGCTTAATTTTATCAGTAGTTAAGTACAACCTTAGATTGAGTATACTCAGATTGGAGACACTACAGATCAGGTGAAAAGCTTCATTGACTTCTAGGACATTGCAAGAATTTGGCTCGTAATAGTTATTATGTCAACAGAGAAATAAAAGTATATCCATCCATGAGATTTGCTCCAACACTTAGTTTTTTCTTCACCATCTTCTAAGTCAGTTTCCAGCCCCATGCTCTATAAAGCTAAAAATATGTTTTTTCTGTCTGGTAACTAGTAAGAATGCTGAGTAGGCAAGATGCTAATTGTCAGTGCTCTGACAACCTCTCTGGTTAGATAAATATGCATTATAATCTCTAAAATCTCTTTTTTTTCCCCCCAAGGGAAACAGCCACCATCTGTCCCCTTGTTGTTTTAACCAAAGCCCACTTTGGTCAAATTGTAAATATCTGGAAAGAAACCATACAGTTTTCTAATTCATCATTCACCTCTCACCACTCTCACTTCCCATGCAAATGAACTTCAATCTGTCTTCTGTTGTGATAATCAGTTTGAAATGTGTATAAAGCAAGGTGTATAATTATTGAATAGTTATACAGAAAGACCTCATGTAGATTATATAAAATATGAGATTCTTGAGTCAGAATATTGTAGTCATCTGATACACTTTTGGGGGTAGCATGATTTGACAGGTGCACTGATCCAGAATTTTCCCATCAGTATGACAGGTACAGTCTTTAGATGTAGTTGTTTCATTAGATGTTGTTGTTGCACCTACCCCCTGGGCACTGCCCACCACAGTGAGTTATGTAGCTGGGATCCCCTTGCTGCACCTCAGCATGACCCTTGTTTGTATGCCATTTACACATGAGAATGATACTCATTTGTGCTGCCTGGGAGAGGGGGGTGGTGCTCTACAGTACATCCATTGTTAAGTACAACCTCAGCATTTCTTACATTTTTGGTTAGAATAACAAATATGAAAAATATGGAAACAATATATGATAAGAATAACTGCATATCTCCAGCTTTTCTTCATTTCTAAACAACTTCCAATTTAGTACCAGGAATGTTGCAGTTGAACTGTAATGAAGCAGAAAACTGCAGAAGTACAAGACTGTGCAGCAAAATACCAGATGCTAATTGTGAGGAGTCTTCTTATGTAAATACTACCCCCTCCTTTCCTTTCTCCACACTAGGGACAGTAATAGCCCTTTTCACAATCACCCTTTGCTTCAAACATTTTTATATACTTTCTCTTCTACTTGAATTTTTCTTTTTTCTTTTTTTTTAAAATCAACTCAGTTTTTTTTTATTCTTTTCAGAACTAAAATTTCTGTGAACCAATTTTTATCAGTGCATTTCTAGTTTTAGGCTTTTAATTAGGTTATCATAAAGTACTCAGTTTTTCATTAGGAGATATTTAATTTAGTCATCTTCTTCCACAAATGAATAATCCTCAGGACTTCTTTCTATTTTTAATTTTATAAGATGAATGCTTAGAAAGGAATTATGTTCTTAATAATATATGGTGATAACTACTGTAAAAATGAGTCAACAGTGGATTTGGCTACTGTTTCTTAAAAACACAGCAGCACAATAACAAGCCATTAGAACCGTGGGGTAAACCGTCAAAAGCTGAGAATGTCCAAATGTTTTGAACGAGATACTCAAGATCTTTAACTTATGCATTAAGAATACAAGAAGAAAAAGGATTAAAGACATAGAAAAGGTTAAATTCATTATATACTAGTTTTATTTTACAAGAGAAAGTCCCTAAGAAAATTTTTCTAATCTATCAGTCTTGAGAGTTTAAGCAGAGAGAAATATTCTCGGCTGTGTCAAATCTCTACTAGCAGAAAGCAAACGGCTTCAAGTCATGATACATGAGTCATGCCAGATGTACTACATTGTATCTGGAATGAATCCAGGCCCACCTTGCACCACCAGCATGCTGCTAATGGCATGAAGGCCAGCTCGAAGTGACACAAAGTCAGCAATGAAGGCTTTATGCCAGACTGCTGCTGCTCCTACACCAGAGGAACTTAGAGCTGCCTCAGTAAAACAGGGCTGATGTTCCCCTACTCTGCTCTAACAGGAACTAGACTCATCCATTATCTGAAGACAAATAACACCACACAGTCTTTTTCTGACAAACTTAGACCTCCTGTCTCTCCAAGTAAGTGGATCTGAGAACATTAATTTTTTAGCTTTCCCTTTCGACACAGTAACAGTTTATCTACATTTTTCCCTCCATACACTGGAAGAATATTTTCAAGAATGATTCTATACATTAGAGTCCATTCATCTAAGATACGATGATCTGTTTTTTCTCAAAAGAGGAAAATTTGGGTCTTGAATCTTAGAGCGTTGTTCTAAATACTGGTATAGTGTGGACAGCACAGAGGCATGGACGGCACCGCTCCCTTGTGCCTTTTATGAGCCAAACAGCTCACACACACACACGCGCACACACCTTCACAGGAAAGCAGTTAGCAAATTTGTGCCAAATCAACAAATGAATGCTGGGATGTGTTAATAACATTTTTTAATAAAGTTGTTCATAAATGGCTATGTAAGCATCCCTTATATCGTAGTTTTAACTAATCTAGCCTGCCAATAAAAATTCTGAAGTATCTTAATTATTTATTATTTTGATTTAATCTTCCTTACTGAACTACATATTCTGAAAAAAAAGTAACCCTGGGCTTCATTCCCTGGGGCTGTAGTGGGAATATATTAAAAGAACTTTAATGGAAATCATTAGGTAGGCAATAAAAAATATTGCCACATATCTACATTTAATATCATTACTACTGTAACAAAAATGATAGTGCCATGTAGGTTATTTCTTTATTCCAGAAATATTTTCTTCAAATTCAGTTTAAGGCTACATTAATTATTTGTAGCTGTAAAGCACTTAATGAACCCACTCCAGTAGCAGCCTCTTCTCAAATTCCCTAGTTGCAAATCCCATCAATTTTTTTCTAAACTTATTTTTAAAAACTTTTATTAGTGGATGCCTCTAGATGGGGAATAAATGGCTTTGAATCTTCTATTGCTTATTTTAAAGAAAACTGTAGATGTACTCAAGCAAGGTCACAGAGAGTACATGTTGCAATATCACTTAGTGAAGTAGCAGACTACCTTTAGCTAAAAATCAAAGTGTCACATTGCCATTTTTATAAATATAATAGAGTTGTAAAACAGCAAGAAAAACTTAAATGCACCAGACTAGTCAGAAGAAAAAATACCATCAGTTAACGGTACATTAAATACGTGTATATTAACATTTAATAAATTATATTTAAATATCACAAAGTAGTTTTCGTGGTTTTAAGCCACTGTCAAAGCTTTTTTATTTCAGGACTGTTTGGGGCAGGAAGAGGATTTGTTTGTTTGTTTCATAGCTTCTTATATGCTTTTAAAATATGGCAGCTTTGCTCCCTCTTCTGGTTATAAGGCTGAAACACGTTAGAAACGAATGCAATACAGCTGGCGGGCTGGCCTACTATGCATAGGCGAATTTTGATTATCTCAGAAGAGTCACCTGTTTAGATAAGCACTGCAGGTGTATGTTGGCAGGACTGATTTAAGGCAGCAGAAAGGGCACAGAGACCCTTTGAGTGACACATAGACACCATGTAAAGATATCATTGATGTTTTTGCAGGTTCCAGAGGCAAAAGGCACAGAAGACCGGGGAACCAGTATCCTGAATCAGCACTACTAATCACTTTTTCTGCTCATATTTCATTCCCCAGCATCCACGCCTGGTCTGCTGAGAACCAGATGCTGCGTTTAGACAGGCTTTTAGTCAGACACGGTATGGCTATCCTCATACTGCTATGAAAGGTAAATATAAAGAAAATCAAAGAAGCTCCATAGTCTAATGACTAATGAATTACATAAGGCAAAATACAAGCAATGGCCAACATAAATTCAGAGAAAACTGCAAGCTTCTGCTCTGCACCTCCCTCCCACAGTCTCTGCTCAGTTTGAATTGACATTCCCTGGGTGTCAGTGCTCTGTTCATGCAACAAAATGTGAACAGCCTACAAATCCACTCTGCAGAATGCAGGATGTAAGGTTTAGCTTGACATAGGGTGGGGTTTTTTCCCAGGTTTGTTTTTTTTCTTTACTAAAAAAGATGCAATCCTATAGCAAGTTTTCCAATATTTTCAATGCAGAAAGGTAATTTATTATTAGATGAACATCTCTCTCTCACACACACACATAAAGCTCTGAAAGCCATCACAGGTTTTCTCTTTCTAAGTGCAGTTAAGATTGAAGTTAATGGTGAAATTCTAAAATGTTAAAAAAATTATTCAGGTCAAAAAAATGGTTCTGAAATTAAGCCAGTCGTTTTAAGCACTAATACAAACTAATAGAGAAAATGCAATAAATGGCTTACAGAAACATGAAAAATATAGATTTTTTTTCTTCAGAAATCTCTAGATTCTTCAGAATATCAATTACTACTACTTAATAACAGATAAATTTTCTTATTGTTCAAATTTACATGCACATTTTACATGCAAATGATGTTCCCCGCAAAAAACCTGTGCTATTTCTCTAGCATTACTTACAAAGTGTTAGATTAGCAATCAGAAAAACTATGTTTGACTAGTAGACAAAATGACATCACATTTTCATGTACCAGTCTCAGCAATGCAACTTCATAGTGTGACATGGTTTTAAAAGATGCCACCACACATTTTGTATAAATAAGTCAAATTTTAAACTATTTATTGACAAGTTAGTAGTTATACTCTCATCTGCCAAATTTTGCTGGTAGTTTTAAAGCCAAATTTGTAAAGCAGTCACCCATATCATAAGGAATTTTGGCAGAAAATAGGTTCTTCAATCTGGAGAATTTGCATCTCCTGGATAATTTACTTCTGCTGTTTTGTGGTGTTGTGGTGTTGCGTCTTTTTATTTCACTATTTTCCCAGAGTACAGTCTGCAGTTATGTGCCTGCTTACAACTACCACAGTCTCAACAGGTCTCTATCTTACTTAAGCCTCACTTTGCTTGAACTAGAATTAAATTACAATGTAGTATTACTCTAGGTACTCATGACACAGATAGATCTGTTAAGTATTGTCACAGTACACGAAAAACCCATATTCAGTGTAACCTTTCATGCAAAATTCAGAAGCCTGAAAGTTTTCACAGCAAAACTGAATCCCTGCCCTGCTGATACCTGTATTCTCTTGGCTAAGTTATTCTAGAGAAGGGAAAGCTCAGAATAGCCCATAATAATGGAACTTGAGCTAACCCCTGTGTGCACTCCTGGCAGAGACACAAGTGTCAGAGTGAATATCCGAATTTTAATAAAGCCAAGGCATTATCTGTACGGTATTTCATACACCAGCAAAAGATATTGATGAGACAAAGTCTAAGCATAATACGGTTTTAGAAGAACACAGAAAAATAATAACAGATTTATTCAAAATTATCAAAGGAATTTAGAAGCATAAATTCCAATGTAACTTCAAAGTAAGCTCTGGTTGTTCATTGCAATATTCCCATTCTATTTTAGATAATAAATCTAAATCTCCATGTTAACATTTCAGTGTTTTGAATTAAGCTTATTTCTACAACATTTCAAAGAGAAGAGAATATTGAACATAATAACAACTAAGCCATAGAAATTATTTCTAATAACATAAGCCTTTTTCTCACACTATATGCTAACTAAAATGGTCCAGCTCTCCTGTGACTAGCAAAAATGTGCCAAACTTGTAAAATACATAGCCAAGTGATGCACAAGTATATAGACCTGGTAAAAAGTGGAAAATACTACAAAAAAAAATTTGTAGATGTCTGCAAAATGTACTTGGTCTCTTAGAGCAAGACAGACCAGGAATCCCTAAATGAACTAAAGGAAAAAAGAATATCTCACTAGTTCTAAACAGGCAACATGATCATATAGCTAGGTGGTGAAAACTACATCTTCAGTAATACAGTTAGCTGTATTTTGATTCCGAGAAAGATTTAAAAACAATAGCTGAAAATAATTATTTTAACTGCAAAAAGTAAAATAACACATGAAAATTGAACATACATGAATGGATTAATTTTGAACTAGTAGAACTAAGCAACACACACACATGCAGCAAAAAATAGGTATGTCTCAAACACCCACAATTCACTAACAATATCATCATCAACTTGCCTTTTCGCCCATTAACAGGTTGGGTTTGATGTTTTTCCTCATTATCTTTATAACATTAAAAACAGACAATGGTGATTAATTACTGGAATAGCTACTACAACAAACAACATAACTATAGCACAAATATTTTGCAAGCTAGGTTAGCACAATTCCATGCACTAAGCTGGAGTTACCACAAAACAGGAGTGAACAGCACACAATGCACACACCAATGAACAGTACACACTTAGAGACAGAACCACAGCAAAAGCAAGGAAAATATAAAGTGTCTTATAAGGAAAAATGCAAAGATCTTTAAGTACATTTTGGATGCTGAAGTAAAAATTACAATTAAATAATAATCTGCAAAATCCTGAGATTACTATCCAGACTTCTAAATAAGCAATGAGCCCTACTATAGTAATTATTCCTGACTTTATTTTAAGAATAAAATAGCGATCCATATATTCTTCTCTTAAATGACAATGGAAGTAGGGTCCAGGGCATGTGAATAAAAAAAACCCTGTGATTCAGGCACCTACATCTTTAAGCAGGGATGGTATTTTAGGCATACTTATGCTCAGCTAGCAATTTGTACTACCAGATATTACTAGATGTGTTTCTTGCTCAGCTTGCCATTTTTTTGAGCCACTCTTCTGGAGCACTGAATTCTCTCCACAAAACTGCAGTAAAACTCTCAGTGCATTATCCTTCTCTGGCCTTCATTCCATGAGCCATAAGGGTTGTACCACATTGCTTGTTTTTAGGCAGTTAAGTTTAGTATTGGTGTAGCTGGAAATATTTATAACCAGAAAAGCTTGTCTGTGCTGCTCTTCCGCATCCACCACAGTTGATATAATGTCAGTTATTAACAGGGATAACAAATTGTTTCTGAGAAAATATTTAACTTGAAGAGCTATCAGAACATAACCTATTAACAATCCATGTAAATGCATGTTTCTGCTTTTATGATTCTTCCTTTGAGAAAGAAACTTAAGAGCAGAAAAATTATGTTTGAAAAAAATCTTTTGATCTCTGCATGTCTTTGAACCTGTACAGTGTGGTGTGTTTTCTGAAATTAGAAGGTACAGCTATATATTTTAATCACATGGTATTTGAGTTGAAAAAATACTTGGATTTGTTTGATTTTATCATCATCTATCAGTGCTCACCACACTAACTTCCTTTTTCTACCAACCGATCTGTCTTCTAAGCAGGATGAGGGACATTATACAAAATATTTAAAATATTACAACATGACACAGTTTCCTACTATTTTTGCTCAGTATCATCAATCTGCCCATGCAAACTATGGAAGAAGAAGTGTCATGATACAGTAATGTTTACTTCCCTGCTTGTAAAAAGTAACACTGCAGAGTACCATATCTAAGGAGTATCCATTCAGTGACAGAGCACTGTGATCCCAAAGAGGGATTAGAAAAAGTTAGAAATTTATTTTTGCAGGTTGAACTATTTTAAGCATTCAAAAACTGGTAAATAGACTATGCTATATTGAACTTGTCTGTGGTGTTCTTACATAAAATATAATAATTATTGTCTGGATTTTGACTTTTAAAATATTTACAAGCTGGCTGGAAAAGCTTCCCTATGTGCTTAGGGGAAAATGGTTCTAAAAGAGATAAGCACTTGTGGTCAGACAGACCTGCCTCAGCCTCTGATTCCTGAACTCCAATACGCTTGTTTTCTTCATCTCCTGCTGCATTTTTATAAGCAAGGTATGACAGGGGGGAAAAGCGAGACAAAAACACGCATGCTTTGTTACAAGCTGTTCAAATACCAGATAAACATCAAACAAAAGACATTCACAATAATATACAAACCCTCAGTCTGTGGCATAAATTATTTTTTGAGTAAATCAAAGATTAAATAAATGCTTGTGTTAATTTTCATTACTATCTTTGGTTTACTCCTATAAGATCCTTCTGCAAGTAGTGATGGTCAAATGCAACTCTTAATACCCTTTGTTGTCAATTTCTTATTAAATTATTGAAGCACTGGAAAGCAGACAATACGTACCAAAGCAGAGAAAGCAGACATAAATTGGTATATAATTGGTTTACAAGCATCTTCTGCTTGGCTTTGCTTTAGTTTTTCTAGAAATAAAAGTTCAACCCTTTGTTCTCAAAGAGCATATTTGAAATTGTGTAAAAATTTTAAGCAAGTGGGCATACCCAGTACAGAAGTGCAAAAGAAACAATGCAAATGTTTTTCCAGCTTGGAAAAAAAATCCTCTATTTGCCAAATAATAGTTAGAATTCAGAAAGAAAGACACATTTCCATCAGTAACTATCAGTTTCCACTGGTTTGAAACAATGGTGAAAATACAGTTAATGATGAGTAACACAAATATATTTCTTTTACATTATTAATAAAGAATCATGACTTTCTTTTGTGACAAACATCATCTAATACCAGGGTAACAAGAGTAATGATATAGAAGAGTGTTAAGCTGAATAACTGGTGTACCCCATGCCTGCTTTAATTTAAATGTCAGTTATCCATTAAACACTTATTTGATGTGATGCAATATATTGTAGTTTTTCAAGGTTTGGATTTTGATTACTTATTGATTTTTTGTGTTCTTTGTTTTGAGATTGTTTTTCCAGTTCTCTCATCACTTGTATAGGTTTATGTGCAACTAAATGTCTCATTGAATTATTTGACTTCAGGTTTAGCTAGCACGTAATAATAATTTACAAACTACTTGTTTTAACAGGTTACTGTTAATAGGGAGAGAGATTTAGGTTATAATCAAGGCCAATGCAATGGAAGCTAGTCTCCACGTATATTTCTGCTCTATAGTTCTGCAATAAAATAATGGCATTGAAAATTCCAATTAAAATATTCAGCAGGGACACTATCTATACAGTTAATCTTCTCTCATAGAAAATCACATACAGGAAGTGTGACAAAGACTTTAAAAAATTCTAGCAGAATTAAACAAAACTTAAACATAAGTAAGTTATAAACAGTTATAACAGTTATTACTGTTATAAACACAGTCTTATGAATTTTTATTCATTGTTCTTGATGTCCTTCAGATCTAGAAGTAGGACCTTCAACTGGCATATAGAAAGAAGTGTTATTTCCTCCTTTTGCCTATCCAAGAAAAAAATGTGAACAATTACTTCCCTTCACAGGTTGTAACCTTTCAGTTAAGCACCCTAAACCCTGTGTTATAGGTAACATTTTTTCAAGTTTTTCTATGGAAATTGCACTAATGCAAATAAAATATTTTAATATTCTTCAATGGCTGAGGACTCTGCCACCTCTCAGGAGAGTGAACTAAGCATCCACAAGTAAAATCCAAAGGTATATTCTTGCACATTTCTAATTGAAATAAAAAACTCAAGGTAGATTCATGCATTATCCTAAGGCAGCCTTGTTAATGATGTAAACTAAGCTATTCTCTTTGCATTCCTGTCAAGCGCGCATAATGCAAGTTACCCCGTGCAAGCGTGAAGGTGACTAACATCAGACAGTCAGCACCACAGAAATATCCACACTGACTGTTGTGTTTGACTAAGTCATCAAGTTCCTAGCTAGGCTGAAGGCAGTTCAAGTTCCTATCCTACCTTATAAGTGTGTGATCAACCCGCTTTTGCAAAACAAACCAACTATATGCCATATATGTTTAAGAACCTGTGAACTCACAGCTGATAGAGTATGAAAGAATTATGAACAGTATGAATACAGGTTCTCTGCAATTGTATTGTAATAGTCTGTCTCCCACCAAACTGTAACAGGGCACTGGAAAACACACAATAAAGTTCCTTCTCATTATTGCAAAATTATGTCTCATTTAAGAGACAAATTTTGTTCCAAAAAAGACAAAATCCCTTCAGATAAACTGCACATCTTTCTATCTATCAATAGTATCTGTGTTTTCCTAACCATGTGACTGTCTCAGTAACTTGCACTCCATACTCCATGATTTGAAAGTGTATCTGAGAGATAAAAAACTGGAGTCATGGCTGATAGTTATCCCTGATTAAACCCAATCAACTACCCTTGTTAATTCCATTCATAGATAATTTTATTCTGGAATAAGATCAGCCATACCAGAAGTTGAGGAGACAGTTAATCAGCACTAATGTCAGCTTTTGCAGGCTCTGAAATAACTTTCCCAAGACACAAGATTATTATGAGATCATGTAATTAAAGTCTGTACCAGAGAGCATAAATACAAGGGAAATCCTCACTGAGCTCTACTATTACCTACATTTCTGAGCACTTTGGTTTTATACTTAAAGGTTTTATTACACTTGTTTCTCTTGACATAATTTTCTAGGGTGGATTGGGGCGCTTTTTTTTTTTTTGTATGGATGAAGAAAGAAAGGGCTATGTTTATTTTTAAGAGGAAAAGCAAAAATCTATATTAGGAAAAAAAATCTTTCTCTGATTAGCAATTAACAACAAATTGAAAGAGCTAATACTGAACACTTTCAAGAGCACTTTATGGTGTTCCATTTTAATTAGAAGCAAGCAGTCATTGAGTTCATCCTTCTACCAAGGTGAGTAAGAACGAAGAAATACTGTATCCACATATTAATGAAAAAAAAAATCATGTGAACCCTTAAGAACTATAAATATTCCAGTATTCACTTATTTTCTGTAGAACATATAAGAGTACAAAACCATTTCACTGATAAAACCAAGCTCAATTTAATACTATTGGTTTTTGACAAATTTTCATTAGAAACAAGGTATCCCTATCCTAGCACAGTTTAAAAATATACAAGCAAAAGTTTACCTAGAAAAAATAGTCTCCTGGCATTTCAGTAGTTAAAAGAAATTGGTCCCAGACTTCTTGTAGAACTATTTGCTAGCCAACTAACATGAAAATATACTAAACTAACAAAGTCTAAAGCAAAATCCAAACTACCTAGATGCTTATGGTATTTTCTGGCTAGATAAGATAATGGCATGCATTTCAGAAATGACTTTCAATCCCCTTACGAATACAATGTATCTTTTGCTAACTCTTTTCTTGAGTATGATTTTAATCTCATCAACAATAAAATCCTTGACTTCATAATACAGAAAGCTTAACCTCCACAGCATATTTCCAGCGAATATGGAAAATAAGGAGGCGATTGGTGACAGTCAACATGGCTTCACAAAGGGTGCATCATGCCTGACAAATTTGGTGGCCTTCTATGAATGCACTGCAGCATTGGTAGACAAGGGGAGAGCAACAGACATCATCTACCTGGACTTACACAAATCATTTGACAGTGTCCCACATGGCATCCTTGTCTCTAAACTGGAGACACGTGGATTTGGTGGGTGGACTGATCAGGAACTGGCTAAATGGCCACACTCAGAGGGTTGTGGTCAACGCCTCAACGTCCAAGTGGAAACCAGTGGCAAGTGATGTTCCTCAGGGGTCAGTGCTGGTACCAGTGCTATTCAACATCTTTGTTGGAGACATAGTGTGATAGAGTGCCCCCTCAGCAAGTTTGCCGATGATACCAAGCTGTGTGGAATAGTCGACACCAGAGAGAAGGGATGCCATCCAGAGGGACCTGGACAGGCTCGAGAAGTGGACCTGTGTGAACCTCAAGAAGTTCAACCAAGCCAAGTGCAAGGTCCTTCACCTGGGTCACGGCAATCCCAGGCACAAATACAGGTTCGGCAGAGAATAAACTGAGAGTGGCTCTGAGGAGCAGGACTTGGGAGTGTTTGTGGATAAGAAGCTCAACACAAGTTGGCAACGTGCACTGGCAGCCCACAAAGCCAACTGAATCCTGGGCTGCATCAAAAGAATTGTGGTCAGCAGGTTGAGAGAGGTGATTCTGCTTCTCTACTCTGATCTCGTTACAGACCCCACCTGGAGTACTGTGTCCAGCTCTGGAGCCTTCAACACAAGAAGGACATGGACCTGTTGGAACAAGTCCAGAGAAGGGCCACAAAGATGATCAGAGGGCTGGAGAACCTTTCCTGTGAAGACAAGCTAAGAGACTTGGGGTTGTTGAGCCTGGAGAAGAGAAGGTTCCAGGGAGACCTTATAATGGCCTTCTAGTACCTGAAAGGGGTCTACAGGAGAAATGGGGAGGGACTCTTTATCAGGAAGTGCAGTGACAGGACAAGGGGGAACAGTTCTAAACTGAAAGAGCATAGATTTACATTAGATATAAGGAAGAAATTCTTTCCTGTGAGGGTGGTGAGGCACTGGGAACGGGTTGCCCAGAGAAGTTACAGATGCATCATCCCTGGAGGTGCTCAAGACCAGGCCAGATGGAACTTTGAGCAACCTGGTCTAGCAGGAGGTGTCCCTCCACTAGTTCAGGAATGGTTCAGGAACCTGAACCATTTTATGATTTGATTCCAATGTAAAACCCTCTTTCTCATTTAAGGCAAGTATATGTGTCTGTAAGAACAGAAAGGACTAGCCTGGGGCAATGACATTTTCTGATACAGCCATATAGCCTTTCCAACACAGGCAACTGCTTTGATCAGCACCAACAGGGAACTGTTTTACCACCACAGCATATAAGATCACATAAAAATCTACTTCAATGTCACTAAAGTTTTCAGGTTTACTTGATGGTCTATTTATTAATAAGAGCATAAACCCTTCTAGTAAAGCCAGCATTTTCAATTCTATTGAATTTCAGCTTTTATCACTGATATTTCATTTTCTTAAAATAATTTTTTGTAAAATTCAATTCTCCACAGTAAAACACTGCTATTAATCACAATTATGTTTTGTCACTGATAGAAGTTATGTAATCTGCTCTTCTTACAGAACGTTACTCCTTTTAAGGAATATGATTATTCCCTTTAAAGAAAAGAATTAGAAAATCTTAAAGAAGAATAAAGCCTCACAGTAGAACTATATTCTTATCAGAATATGAACTATTAATTCTGACAGAAAATTATATACAATGCAGTGTGAAAGCTGTATCTATGGATTATGATTTTAATGATAGCGTTTACCACTTTTATACATATAAAATTCAACATGAAATGTGTCTAGGTACTGTATCTTCAGTTACTGATGATGCTTTGATTGCACATTAAAACTCTAGTATCTGTGGATTTGACAATTTTCCATAACCCAGATTTTCCAAAACACCATTTTAGATGGAGGTACAGGAAAATATTACTCAGTCTTCAAGTAAATACAAATCGAGATCCTTAAGTCCCAGAAGTACTTACCAGAGCAAACAATTCTAGCACTCCTATAAAAAATAATTATTTAATTATATTTATCATATTTCTCTCTGTAGAAACTGTGATGTAAATAAGACTGTTACCCTCTCTAATCAAACACAGTAAAAATATGCAGTACTTCACAACTGATGCCCTAAAGAGCTCACAGTCTAAATAGATATACTAAGCAAAGAGCAGGGAAGTGGTAAAACATGAAAGCATATGCAGCAATGACAGCAAACATCATATGATTAGATGTGATTATTTCCTGGCTTATCTAGACTCTATTTGATATAAGCATTTCACAACACATAAGACAACAAAGAAATGAATACACTAGGGTGATGATCTGAGAAAACAGAGTTCTCATATCATGAAGTTTCTCTTTCAAAATGGAAATAAACACTGTAAACACTAAATTAAAAAGTCTGATGAGACAGATACAGTAATACTACATGTAGACCCTCAGTGATATAACCAAAGACTGCAATTGATATCTTGTGGCTAGCTATTAAGGAAATTAAATGGCTTTAATGGTATAAAATATAAAGGGATTATAATTTTAAACAAAATAATTATAATTTTTTGAAAGACTATCTTGATTCAATTAATTTTTGTTCCTTTATTTGAAAATTACTTAGTAATACCTAGCGCTTTTATAATGTTATAACATATTTGAAATAAAAATATTGTTCTGATTAAATGTATGGCTAACATTAAACATGTCAAATAGCCTCAAATGCTTAAACTTAAACACATGCCTGAAGTGCTGCTCCTGAAAAGGTCCATATCTATGTAGGTTAACTGAGATTAAGTTTTATCTGCTGCAGAGTAAAACGTCAGTATTTAAAAATGGGTATATGTCTAGGCACTTTCCTAATCATGATCATATTTAGATAGTATCATTTATACTGTCTTTTTTTCATGTAGAACCCTGTATAATTTATGGGCCACAGGTCTGAATATAGAAAAGACTAAATAATTATGAGAATAATTATGACTATGTCTGTGCAATCAAGTAACATCAATTGCAGTTGGGTTTATTTTTTCCTATACAGCCTCTCAAAAGGGCTTTCAGGTGAAAAACAAACCCTCCTTTATGTACAGACCTTCATAAGATTCTATCTCCTTGTCTCCATTGTCTAGGGAAAGNAACCGAAGCACAGGAGTTAAAAAAACCAGTTTTATAAAACATACAATATACATGTTAAGAAGGATTTTAAAAAAGTGTATATGGCCATTTAGACTGATTTTGCACAGCACATCTAGTTATCAGAAGTGGAAGGGTAAAAATGTATCTGCTATCAAAACTATGTTTCTAAACATTTTGGAAAATGTCTCCTTTGACCAGTGCTTTTACAAGATATTAAAGATAAGCACAATTACAGTATCAGTAAAATGTGAATCATGAAAAATCTTGCTGACCTTTCCTATTTTAAAAATTGTTACCTCTCTTCTTCCCCTTCCTGATTCAAGATGCAGAGGTTTTATATTAGCCATCAGTAACACACTCCACGTGAACCCACAAGTGATCGGCTATCTTTTAGGTCCCAGATAAGCCTTAGTTTTATCACTAAACAACACGCAATAGACCATTTCCTGTGCCTGTTGAAGTCAATGACAAAACACCTATTGAGTTCAAAAGGAACAGGATGGTGCTGATACTTAGTCCATCTTGGTTCATGTGTATTGCATTGTTGATGATTACTGTACAAATGATGATCCATTTCAGTCAACAGTATTGTAGATATTAAAAGATAATACAAGAAAATACAGTACAAAATACAACACTACTATCAGCTCCTAATTCTGTACACAAAAACTCAAGAGATTTCAACCATAGTGCCAGAAGAAAAATAATACATAAAATTGACCTTCATGAACAGTTTTGCAACATCATTTATGAGAAAACCATACACTTACTTCTCTCCAACGTCCCCTTTGGTGGCAGCTGCGGCAACTGCCTGCCCCTTCGCCCTACTACTGGAGTACTTGATGGACTTGTCTGAACAGACCCAGTTCGAGGATGTGACCTATGAGACACATATCAAAACAAACCATATCCATTAAATGACAAATTCATCCTAAATACCATCAAGAACTGATAACTTGACTAGATAGGCTTCGGATCACTTGGGACCCTTGCAGTCCTGTGGTGAAACTATTATCTCTTTTCAGAAAAAGACCTGATTAAAAAGAGAAATCTCTCTGTGAAAAAGAAGAAAGCCAAACTAAAGCTGAACATCAATAAGATGCTTGTTTGCATAGTCAAGACAGAAAATGTATTGTGTGTATATTCATGTGCATACAGATAT
Source organism: Thinocorus orbignyianus (assembly GCA_013400375.1). Taxonomy (NCBI): domain Eukaryota; kingdom Metazoa; phylum Chordata; class Aves; order Ciconiiformes; family Thinocoridae; genus Thinocorus; species Thinocorus orbignyianus. The sequence continues at coordinate 3,335,953 of VXBW01006074.1, read as the reverse complement.
AACACCCACATACACATAAATTTGTCCACAGATTGAATTCAACAATCTTTACTCAGCTTGTATTTGGTTGAATTACCGTTGAATGGCAATGACATAACAGTTTTTTGTCTAAACAAAGTAATAAACTGAGAAAAGATGCTGGGTTTTGACTCTCACTGGGGATTTGATGTTACTAACAAACTTTCAAGAGAACAAAAAAGCGTACTCTGCAGTTCTATATAATAAATATAAAACAAGGAGAGGCTTTACTGAACATCAACTAGACCAAAATGTACTAATCTTTTTATTGTATTTTGTTTATTTAAGCTAAAAATAATGTATAAGCATCTTTAAAATGTCAATCAGTAAAGTATAGCGCTCAAACAGGAACAATACAGACTATGGCACAGGAAAATGTAGTCAGAGAAAATGGTGGTTAAAATGGTAATTGATAGACAAAGTTAGTACAGTCCATTAAAAGAAACTTTTTTTTTTAAAAAAAAAAAATAGTTTCATTTGATGTTATGATGGTTGTTCCATAAGCGATGTCTGATGAACACAAACAATTTCTCATTCTGTAAGAGAAAAATATGATAATTATGACGTGCTTTATGAGGGAAACTATCCAGGGTTCCTGATAAATGAGAAATCACAAACAAATGTAGTTAAATACTGTTAGCACACAATTTGCAATGGCAGCCACACCATTATATCCACAGTAGAATATAAATAGTGTGTTGGCACTGAAAGGGTTAGTATCTATTGCTACAAGTGATCAGCTAAGGATGAGGCAGTATCAATTAGCTACTGGGAAAATAAAATGGTGAGCTGGTGGGGCAGAAGGGGATTAGTCTGATTGATTTGTCTGTTTCACCTCGGTAAGGCAGGTGAAGGAGGGGCAGATCTTCCAGTCATTAATGAAGGCATCGACCTGATGATGTTTGAGTCAGGACGCTCTGTGGATCGGGAGCGGGAGTTGGTCCGCTCTAGCATAGGACGTTGCTCTGTTGATCTGGATCTTTGATATGGCTGTCTATCTGCTGCTTCACAGTTCCTGTAATGTTAGTCAAAAAGCAGCTCAGTTGACCTTTGACTTTTCTATGATTTATAAAATATGCTGCATGATACTGGTTTGGAGCAAAGCATTTTATTATATACAGTTTTGGGGGGGATAAGTTTTCTGAGTTTGGTTCTTGATAACATACAGGGGTTTTATACATGTATGATTTGGCTTGCTCCATACTCTTGATAAATGGGCTGAAATGTTTCCAATGTCTCAGTAATGACTATCCATGCAATAGTCTGTTTCCTGACAATTTCAGAGTAAAAATATTGATATTTTGTTAATTTATACAACAACCTTGGAGGAAAAGAAGAACTGACATAATATTAAGTCTCACTAAAGCTAAGAACTCATTTAATTATGCAGTATAATTGAGCATTTTTACTCATTTTTACTTCGTTTTTTACAAACTGTTTTATCTTTAGTGGTAGTACTGTTGTTTGTCAGAAAGTCCACATTTCAGATGTTTTAATTACCATGTAGCACTGTTAATTATTACTAGACTCAGGATGTCTGTCAAAATATAGGCTAGACTGTAGCGATGGATTCATATGTGGTGCTCAGACTAGTCAGATGAAAATCTACACCACCATTAGTATTTGCAGAGGTATCACCAACTAGACAATATTTGATTCGTAATTGGGAAAAAAAAAGAAAAGTCTTCTAACCCACAGCCTGAAGAACTGTGCCAAAACAGCAATGGAAAAGGTTTCCGTTAGAGATATAACAGGGAGAAATTAGACTGAGTAAAAGTTAATTTCTTGATCAAGCAGTCTGGTCTTCCACTATCTTATGCAGCTAATTATGCCACTACTTTTTGAAATTAATCAAGCCAAATCTTTTTTCACAATGGAATGGTCTGTTTGCAAGGCGTAACATTTGCCAGTAACATCCTAGAATACATAAAACCAAGTTAATTTTAAAAGTAAAAGTCATACCGTGACAGAGCTACTTAATTCACACTCCTCCCAGCTCTCCTTAAGCAACTCAACAGCTTTAGAATATAAATGGGGAACATGTATCCTTCAGGACTTTTCCTTGGGCGAAGTCATGTATTTTACAATGAAGTCAGTTAATACAAAGGGTGACTGGATGGTGACTAAGTGTAACAAGAAGCTGAAATTTAATTAGTATCAAAAATGAGAGAGACATACCACTGCATCATTATGAAGAGTCTTACGATATTAAAAGCATTTTATTTCTAAAAGGCCATACTGAGACAGAGTATAGTTTTCTCCAGGGTGACCAACTTTGCTGAATGGGTTGATAAAAGATCCATTAAAATTAATGTCTTTTCAAGCCTTCCACGAGGTAATTATTGGACCCAAAGAGCATAGGAAGAAACTGCCACAGACTGGTTCAGAATAATACCATTCACCATGAACCTACATCTATAAGCTCCTAACAAGCAAACACACCACAGTGAGACACATAATGGCAATTATAAGCTAAGGCACTCAAGATTGAAGGAAAAGTACAATGAGCCTGGAACAAAACCACAATAAAATTACCTCACTTCTTCTATCAGTTCTGTGTCTGAATGGGAAGCTTCATCAGCAAAAACATCCACTGTCTCGCTTCTTTTACATTGTGGATAGATAAAGAAACACAACCTTAGCTTTGATATAAATGTTGCTTAGTTTAGGTAACTGTTCAAGAGAGGTTATAGTGCTATGGTAGGTGAGAAAGGTGCCAGGCATCTACATGGTGGTTAAAAATATGAACATGGGAATACATTCTTAAACTACAGGAATAAATTCTAATGAAATATATACATATATTCTTAAATTCATCAAAATTACAAAAGAGAATACAATCACCATCCAGACAACTGACCCCTACTTTGTGTACCCACATTTTTAAGAATATTAGTGAGCCCACAGAGACTTCCTTCTTTGGTTCTGTCACACACACAGAGCTAGAACAACCCTTCTCCTGCCACTAGTTGGGGGTTGCTAGAGCACACTGCTGAAGCAGCAGGGGCTAGGTAGGATGGTGAGAGGTATTGTCCCCTTTTCTATTTTTCTCTCCTTCCAACAGCAAGTAGGACATACAGAGAAACAGCTGAGTAGCAACCACATGATTCTCATAAGCACTTAGCGAGAAGTTAAGTCTCTTTCACTTGTTACTCCTAAGGCCTCATTCCCTTTAGGTGTTGCATAAGAAGTGTTTTTTAGGATGTTAGGTATCTGACCCATTGCCTGTATGAGAACGCAGAAAGGGACTTTTACCATTAGGAACAATACTAATGGCTTAGTGGGCAGGTTTTGAATTCTGCAGAATATCACGGAGCCACTATAGCTAACCACTACGTTAACAGATAAAGGCCTCAGAAATTACATATTCAATAGTTAATATAAATATTCAGTTTGCCACAATCTGCAACTGGTATTCACTTCAAGCGGAAAAAACAACCATGAGTTCCCCAAACTGAGGGAGAACATGAATTTTGGCAGTGAACCTTTTGCTTTTAGGTGAAGCTTTAGCACCACTGCTGTTTTGTAGACCAAAGCATTTGAAGACTAAGGTGAATCCTAATGTGAAACTGAGTTATTACACTCAAGTCACAGGCTATGTGCTGCAAATCTCAGTACTCACAGCAGCAAACGGAAGGCTATATAAGCATACTGACTGTCTTCTACTTGAAAGCTTCACCACGTGGTTTTAGATAATACACATATAAATAACAATTCAACAGGCAGCTTTGCTGTCTGGAGTGAAGCAAGCATGTTCTTTGTCCTCAAGTATTTTTTGTCCTTCTAACATTAAACAGATGTGCTATATGGTCCACATCTTCAGAAATGAACGTCACTTTCATAGAAAAAATATCACTCCAATAACCCACTTGGATAATGAAGCTCCTCACCTGCCACAGTCTACAACAAAGCATTAATATCACAATCCAGCTGTAAGCATGGAGGGGGTGTTTTTGAAACACCTCGGTAAATTAAAACCAGAAATTCCAAACTTTTCAGGTAACAGTTGTAAGGGCTTATGCTCCCAAGTTATCTACGTGAAAGTTTCCTCTTTTCTCACTAGAATTCATATCATATGAATTATTGACTTCTAAAGAGGGAAATATAATAGTCTAAGTTAAGGTATTCAACATCCATATCGATTTTAATGTATGCTGGTGCTGTTTATCTTTGCTGACAGAATTTTCATTATGAAAAATGCAGTTAACGAAATGTCAGGCACCTCTTCCATTTCGTATTGTGCGTCATAGTGTCCTTCTACCTCTGCTAAGGAAAACATTCATGGTGGGTGGCCTATTCCCCTTTCAAAGTCTACAAGACTTGAGAGTGTAACTCTTCCCTACCCTGATGAAAGAGTACAGCAGTGTTTGCTTCTTTACCAAGCACTCATATCGCTCTGAAACTGTTTGAGCCCTCTGTAAGCCACTGGACAGAAAGCTTTGTGAGTATTCACAATTTAATTTTATATTCTAGATCCATCAAAATTTAGAGTTAAAATCCCATACTACTTAGGTATCACTGTAAATTCTAGTAACTATGATATCTAACCAAAAGTTCTACATTTTTTTTAACTACTGATTTATCTGCATTGTTCTATATTCATATTCTGGAAATTTCAAAAGCTAACTCTTTTCTCAATGCAGAAAATAACCATTTCTAATTTTTAATTTTTTAGATTTGTTACTTTTTTAACAAATATGAAGGAGAATTTTCAAAAAATGAATACATTCATTGATCTAAACTTGTGTGTAGAGAAATCCTTATAAAAGATATATATTTTTCCACAGTAAGCAATCATAACAGCTTACAACAAAAATCAAACTTATTTTTTCCCCAAAATAACCAAAACCAGTTTATTTGAAAGCTCATATTAAATTATTTTACCGTGTACAAGACTGAAGAAACAAGCTATGAGATCAGGCCAATCACAATTTTAGTACTAGGTTGTTCTTGTAACAAAAAACTGAAGAAATAAAAATAGAATTGCTGCAGGATTATGGTACACGACAATTCAGCACCTAGTGCATCTTTTTCATCTAGAAACACTGAGCACAGAACAAGAAAAATACAGTGATACATTTTCTAACGATCATAATTTCAAACTCCAGCTAATATACAATGGAAATACCTGTCAGTGTCTGTGGATGGCTGCTGGATTTCAATCCTTGGACATGTTACTCTTCTACTAGCTATAGGAACTTTGCTGTTTAGTCACAGACACAAGATCCTCTGTTAGCATAACATAGATAAGCATGTCTACAAACAACTGAGATTCCTAGTACCAAGAAAACTTAAATTTGAGTCGTAAGTATTGCAACAGAAAATGAGAAAATGGGAAGTAGCAGTATACTGCCAAATATCTACATAAAGGGGTGACTAGATACCTCATCAAATTACTCATTTAAACCTATAAATAAACTTAATATAAAATTATGTGCTGCTGTAGTTTTTAAAAGCCAGGAACACAGTGGTTTTAGATACTCTTGCAAAATGAACAAAAACAGGAAGCAAAGCAAGATATTTTTGCTGCAGTAATATTCTATCACACATTCTATCACAGATGTAATATATATATCTATATACATACATGCACACGCTCACATGACTGATTGACATGCACATTACACTGTGGTGTATGTGACAGCTAAAGGTATATCTACATGACAGTCACAGGCGGGACTAAACTATAACATGGCAGTATCTGAACTACTTTTCCACTCGCTACCACGGCTAAGCAGAGAACTCAGCCACGATCCCAGGCCCATTGTGTTCCACATGACTATGTGGAGACCGCTACAGTACAGAAACTCAGTTGCTTACAGCTTGCTTAGGTATCTGTACTTGGACAGTCACTTTGGTGATTCTGTTCTAGACATGTCTAATCATGCTAACACGTGACAGCACGGTACAATTATAAAAACGCTTAAAGAAAGCACACATAGCAATATCTACAGAGATTTACTCTTCAAAATGTTTCATCATCAATAGATTGTAAGGTTGTCAAATTATTGAGGAATAGCAAAGCCCTGCTTTATATATGGAGTTAGATCAGATAGTTTTTTCAAAGTCCTTTCTAACATAAATTAGTTTCTGATTCTATGCATGCAGTTAAAGGTTTATTACAATCAAATATCAATAAAACCACTACATAGCGTCAATCATGGAACAATTAAGACTGAAATGACGTGCTGAAATATTTCATATCCTCTTTATCTGCCAAATCAGACCAAATTAATTTTGTGTACTTTTGAGGAATGGAAAAGTAACATGCATTTGAAGGGAATATAGTAAAAATTTGTAATCAATTTCTTCTTCATAGAAAATCTCAGTATTAAATAAAAAGAAGTGGTAAATGTTTTTGAGAAAGAGGCCTTTTAGCTTTCAGTTAACACTACTTGCAACTGAATTCAATGAGAGCACAGCACAACACAGCCAATGACCAAATAACAACACCACTAATTTTACTTAACTAGTTAACTTCAACTAGCTTGAGAATCAGTTTCCAATATTTTACTCAAAAGCAATTTCTCAAAAAACTAACCTTGCTACCATTCCCTTAAACAGAGGTGAACCAATGAACGCAAGCAACATATGTGTTGTCTTATATCTTACCAATTTATTTAGCTTGCACTGACTTTATCATATTAATATTTATTTCTATTTTTATTCTTTGCCTACAATATGAAATGTTCAGAAGTATTTTTTTACTACTAATTTAAGAGTGAGAGAGAGAGACTGAGGCTTATTTTTGCTATAACGTAATATGTTAAGTGTTTGGTCTTACCTTCTTATTTCTGGTACTTGTAACATACATTTTCATTTATATAGCCAGTTGCATTTCCTAGTACCTTGTATTTTGCCAACTACTTCCAACTTTAAGCATCTTTAACATAGACCCTCAAGTGACACATATTAAAAAATCACACTGCAGGAAGGCATATTTCTGTCTTCATGAGATGACTCACTGAAGATCACGATAAAACTGATTAGCATTCAAAACCCAGGAACTTAAAATTCTCAAAGGAGACAGCTGAAAACCTCTGCCCCAGCTCAATTTTGTACCTGAATTTACTGCTACAATTCTCTGCAGATAATAATCTAAATTTTAACAGAAATATCAGAAATATTTCAAAGTATAAGTGTTTCAGCTTTATACTATAAGTTTATTATACATTTTTTCCCATTACAGAATACCGTATTTCACCCACTTAACTTGTTGTGTGATAATTTATGAGTACCAACAGGAATATTCAAGGGTTTTAATGAACACGCATTTCATGACTGGAGAGGAAGTGGTATGTAAGACAATGCATAGAGAAGATTGAGAGAGAAGCAATGAGAGAGCAGCATTTCCTAGTAGAACTTGAATGTTCAGATGCAGTTCAGCGGAGCACTTGGACTATAGATTAATCAAGTGAATTAGTTATAGGCTTAAAATTAAGCATGTACATAAGTATGCCCTTGCACAGTGCAGGACTAAATGCAAAATTTGAAAAGTACCTAGTTCTTGGTGGGTTTTGTGGGTTTTTTCCTCAGATCTTCAATACAACTGTATTTGCACATGGCACACTGTATTTAGTTAGCCTCTTTTTTTTCAGTAACATTTTAAAAGACCAATAATATGTCGGATATTTAATGACTAAAATATCATAAACAGGGCTTAATACTGCAAATACATGTTTATCTGTCTTCTTAACTTTTGGTAGCAGACCTGTAATTTTAACTTCACTGAAGATAAGAAGAGTTCTGTCACTTCTTGTGTCCAGGATTCCAATCAGATCATTGCAAGATAAGCAGTTATGTAAGACTATATTAATTTTTTAAGATCTTAAATTAAGAATGTGCGAAATGACAGACTGTTTCTGCTAAAGGCATTCTGTAAATTGATTGATCTTAACAGAATTTAATCCATTACAGTAGTTTTGATCCTATTATTTAAATGGGGACAGAATGGACTAACAAATAAGTTTCCTGTTCAAATTACAAATCTGGTTCCCNCAATATTTACCTACTGTAGCATCTATACATTACTAGATCTAAGATAAATGAAGTAAACCAGAATTATTTAATGTGACCATGAAAAGCAAACACAAAAGCTTTGTCTACACTAAGCACTCACTTTCCAGCCTACTTCAAATGCTGTCCATTTTTAGTATGCTTGTGCACTTTCCCAGGAAGAACTAATAAGCACGGTCATTGCAGTAACCATAAATCAAGTGTAAACTTCAAACACTTAAAAATTAAGAACAAGCAAACAGTGGCAGTCTGATTAAAAAAGCAAGGGAAGAAATACTGTCTCAAGTAACGCTGTGGCTGCATTAATGTCGGGTCAAAAAGACCCTCAAAAACATCTCCTCTCTCAAGAAGAACCTTGCACAAAAATATTGAAGAATTAATTCCAGATATTTTTAGTTTCTAATTGACAAAGGCACTTATGCTCTTCTTCAGTCTCTGAATTGCTTAAACAGAATTCCTGGGTTAGTCAACATACACAGGACAAATGCAAATCACAATTTTATTTAAATAGCCTGAGGACTGCAGGGGAACTGTGACTAAATCCTTTTATATAGTGTGTGTACATACATATATACAAATCCTTTTCAATACATAGTATCATTTTGTATGGTATTTATATTCAACTGAGCATAGTTTAAGGGGCTTCCCATGATCTGTTTTTGGTACATAACTATTTCTGAAGAGAGATATACTGACTTTTATCACCACAAAAGAAGAAATAGAAACATAAAATTTAAAGTATGGTCAATAATGAATTTACTAATAAGTACTTAGTTCAATGTTCATTCACAAAAGAAGTAAGTAAAAATGTTGTAGGAGCAAGAAGAAAATGAGGGTGAAGCAGTAAATTCAAAGAGCTAATAGCAAGGAAAACCTGTGCACTCCCTTGATCAGGAGCCAGAAGAACTGAAGACTCCAAGGTATACAGCACTTTGCACAGGTTATGTATCAGTCACACAGGAATATAGGTTAGACAGTTAGAACTCAGATAATTTCTAAAATTAAAAATTATTAGGTCTCAAAGACACATTCTCCAGCACTGTGCATGTAGGCAGGTATTATCAAGTCCTTTTTCTTTGAAGTGGCCCTGAACAGTGAGAACATGATTTAAAAATAGTTTAAGCATAATTAATATTCCTTTTCTATTTGAAACTGAGTAAAACATCTTATCTTGGAAAAAAGAGTAGCACAGAAATGTGCCTTAGTTCTGAGTCAAGAAAGACATCACAAAAAATATGCTAATTAGGAGTAACTTTGGTACAATTATAAATGAACTCCTATTATACAGCTTAGAAATATATTTTAGCTATATCTGTAACACTACACTCTTTACTTACCCGTAATTTTCAGCTGAACCATTGACTACATGATCTGCCCATGAACTTGCACCATTGTACCACCTTTACAACGCAGTTAAAATAAAGAAGTGTTACAAAGAAACATATGTCGTATAACAACACACTAATTCATATGACATGACCGCTTCTCAATAAAATGGGAAGGTTTTCAAATGTTTCCAAATCATTTAGTATATTACCTACATTGTCTTAGGTATGAATAAAACTGATTTTATTTTTTTTTAAATTAAACACCAAACAAATTATGGGGTTTTTTTCCACATATTAATATATTTTGCCTTTACTCTATTGAGCAGTTTAGCCATGAATTTCAGTTTCATAAAGACTAATTGATCCCATATCTTTTCTTACACAAAAGGCTTCACACTGTAATTGGTTATCGAGTTTGTGGAATAATTGAAAAATAACTATGAAGATATAACATGAACAAAAATAACATTCAATAGAGTAGTAGTTTAAAACACTGATTTTAACTTCAAATATCTAACTTTTTAAATTTTTTTTTTCTGCTTGATAGGGTGGTTATTTTTATGCATATTTAAGAGGCAGAAGAAAACTCACTTCACTCAGATTAAACAATGAAAACTCATTAAATTTTATACCTTTTTTTTTCTTCCAGATACTGAACACAAACTACATAAAAAACTGCAGCATCATTTCAGCAAATCAGTTGAAGGCAGCACGTAGAAACATTTTATCTTAAGTAGAACCATGGAAAAAAGAAGTAATGGGACAAAAAAAGCTGCTTTCATTTCAGAAACCAGGGGATAAACTGTTTATGTGCCATTACTTCAGCATATTAAGCGTACAGGTAAACCATGCAAAATTTGGTTAATGAGTTTCAACCGGATCTTTGGAGTTACAGATTTTCAGGATCCTGCATGAGTAAAGCCCTCGAACTGCAATAATCCCACTTATCAAGGATTTCCACAAGATAGTGAGTGAGAAGCAAGGCTGGGATTTTCCGAAAAGATCAAGGAACCACCCTATTATCAACTTGGATATAAACCTTCCTTTGTATGTACTGAAAATCCTAGCCAAAGGTCAACAGGATGAATTTTTTAATGGCTTAAATACACTTATCCAAGGGCCTTTATGAATCTCTTCCCATCAACCATAGCAGGATACATGAAATATTTTTGCATTACTCCATTTTTTCCCAAACTTCTCAGATTTCAGAATCTGAGTTTATACAATATGTTTACAAACTAAATGATCCAATACCTTCTGGTCACAATGTTGAGGAAAGACAGTACGGAGTGCAATGTATGCTAATGTCACTCAGCTGCTCTTATTTCTTCTATATCAAATTGGATAGTATTGTAAATGTCATTCATTTGTATGGTGCGTAGCCAGATCAATGAATGAATGAAAGTTACTTAATCTAATTTAATTTAAGATTAGATTTAGATTTAGTTAAATCTAAATTAGAATACAGATGGAGAATGATAGGTACGTATTTACACTCTCCATGATCATCCATATCTCTAAAACTGAAGCCAGTCTTTTCAGCTAGCCAGTATTTTAGGTAAGATTCTTCTGTAAAAGTACTTTATTATATGTACTAGAAATATATAAGCTTTGCTTTAAAATTGCAGCGCACTTTAATATTTTGTTAAATATGACTATATTTATTCATAGCAATGAAATAAAACCCAGAAATTCTTGCTATTAGTTATCCCTGCTTTACCTGCTCCAGAGCTGTAGAGAAAAATTATATACTGACTAAAAAAATGCAGAGAAATAAAAAAAGTGTGGAAAGGGAGAGGAACATCAGTTTGCTTCCTTCTTCACATTTCCTTCTTTTCGGACTTTGCCTAGCTCTCTAAACATGAAATGCTGTTATCAAATAACTATTTCCATAAACACTCTAAACATTTCCAGATTACGCATCAGATTATAGTTATATTATGTTCACCATGATACACTATATGCATACCAAAATTTAGGAAGAACAATAGTACTTTCGGTCTCAACAAAGCAAGCATCCATAAGCATTTCATTAATCATTTTAAAGTCAATATAGGTCATAACAAGTCAAAAGCTGAGGACCTTAAGTGACTCAAGATATTAAAGAAATAAACTAAGGATTCTAAATTGTCCTTTTAGCACTCCTAGTGACTGAAAACATTAGCCATTAGAAATACACTGCAGTTAAGTGAGGGGAAAACTGACAGTTGTACCTCGCTTTTCTGCACTATTTGGTTTTCCTCCCACATATAATGAAGAAAAAAAATTCAAGTTAAGAATTATGCTTAAAAAACCAAAAGTATAAAGTCAAATTAATGGAGAGCTAAAAGAAAATGAGGTACTTAAAATTGTGGAGATTAGTCATTCTGTATTTAGAGAAATACTTCATAAAGTGCACTGTAAGCTTAAAGATTATTATTCTAGGTCAATTAAAAATTTTAGACTACACTTCAGAAAAAATGTATTACTCAACTTTATCTATTTTTACTGTATACATTAAAATACCTTTCAGGAGTATAGGTTGTGTCGTCATAATATGAATTAGGCACTCTTCTCTCCTGCCTAGTCCTCCTGAATATGGAATAAACAGCACAGATATTTCAGAAATTTTAAAGGGTGCTTCTTTCACGTTTTCTCCCACTGTACTATTAAGACAGTAATGAATATAGAGCATATTTATCTACAGTTCTGCAGTAACTTCTAAACATATATTTTCATATATATGCCATTTTAAACTTCTACTTTCTAATGATATCCAGAAGTAATTAAGAACATATGAACACTTGATCAACACACACATATTTCTTAGGAGTTAAAGGCTACATTAATGGGAAAACAGTAATTAAGTAACTAAGAAATTTCACCAAAAGTAGGGTATGGATGTTGGAAAATTTCTGACTGGTAAGATGAAAGCCAGAAAAAAAATGGAAGCAAACGTTTGTTTCCCTAAGTGAAGCAACAGAAATTCTGCCTGAAGTAAAACTTACATCCTACACAAAAAGAGCACAAAAGAGCTTTTATTGCCTTCCAAAAACTAACCTCACAGACTAAATGAAAAAATGAAAATAGCACATAGTGTGGTGATCTCCGCAACTAAGTTGAGCTCTGAGACAGGTAAATTGAGAAAGAATTTCATACAGTGAGGTTTTCAGCAGATTTTTTATTTGGGATGAGCTACCAATGTTTTAATTTTAAAAACAATTGGGATAAACATCTTGAGAACATTGACCTATCGTTACGATCACGCGTATATCAGTCAATTTAAAATGGGAAAATGCCAAATTATGAATAAGCCAAATTCACAGGATTATGAATTGGGGGATATAAATAAAAGCATAAGTAAAACTTTCTTTGTCCATCCATGATGTCTTACCTATGCTCAACCTGAGCAGCTGCAGCAGTGGAACTAATACCAGCTAGTGCTGCCATGCTGACTATCACATTAAAAAGTCAAGGAAAATTGGAGTGGAGTACTCAGTACTGAGCAGCAAGATGTTCTTGAGAAAGCTCTAGGTCCAAAGGACACTTGAACTCACTGAAGCTGCACATGTGCCTATTGCCTATTTTAGGCATATGCTGGAGTATCTTGTCAATGCCAGCACTGTTTATTTAGGGAGGCAAACAACTGAACTTCTTCAAAAGGAGAGAACTATCACAAAGGTAAAATAAGAGTGCTGTAGCCTAGGAAGGAATTCAGAAATTAAGGGTTTTGATAATCTATATGTGTCCTAGAACTAATGAACTAAAGACTATCAAATCAGATAAAAAGTAACTGAAACAAAATTCAGCAGAGTATATATGAGAGAGAATCAAGTAGTCACTGTGAGGAAAATAAAGAATAAACTGCTAGAAGAGACCACAAGAGTTAATGGGTTGTCTGTGAATCGCTACAAGATAAGCAATGAAAGGAGCCACAAATAAGAAAGACTGATGGATCTGGATGACATATTTGCCTGCAGGACACCCACACTGGTGGATTCACAGTGGCAAGATAAACAAACCTCTCTGTCCCAGAGGAGAGACTCTTCCCTGAACGCTGGACTGTGCAGAACACTGTTTGCTATTTCGATGAATAGTGGAAAATTATTTCTCATGCTTAAGTGAAAGTAAAGGACAGGAAGAGAAGTGGTTGCTTGGTATCAATATGACATTGATTAAGCAGATGGAACTAAGAAGATAAGACTAATATGTTGACCTACCAAAATAATGTAATCTAAGGGGAGCATTTAACTGGGAAAAAGTGTAAAGATAAAGGAGGAAATACAGTTTTAAAAGTAATTTTTCATATATTTCCAAAAAATAAAATAAGGAAGAGGAAATTTTTCAGTCTCCACATTTTTCAGTGGACAAGGAGGAGCTCCATACAGATTATGCTCATTGTTCTTTAAATACACAGAGAATATCAGAATATGGAAAGGCAAGAAGAATGAAAGAATAGGAAAAATGGTAGTTGATATAAGATACTCAGAGCAGTTCATACCTGGTAAGATGACTCAGGTATCTTAAGCACTAATGTTGCCCACAGGCAGTCTGCTCTAACAGTGAGCTAGAGATATTTTACTTCATGTTGCATTTTGCTGTCTAACCCCGGGAGGCATGAGCTTTAATAGCTTCTCTTCAATAAAGCCCTGAAAAAGATTTACTCCATCTCACTGCATAAATCCCAGCTTTTTAATCTTTCTGCAGTAGTGTCACTGTTGCCCTTTATTTTCACTGATTTTACTTTATTTTTTGAGAAATTAATTTCTATAGAAACAAAGATGAAGATTTGCAAGTAGAGACCACCAAACTAAGACAGTTTGATAATAGCTCCAACTTTCAGCAGTATCTGAACAGTCTAGGACACAACCAGCAATCTGAAACAGGCTCAGATAAACTAATGCAAATGTAAGTATGTAACTAAGGCCAAAAGAAGAATATAAAAATTAACTATTGAAATAGCATATAGCATAAGCACAATTCATTGCATATTTTCAGAAAATAAATGAAAAATCCCTCCCTCTGCTCATTAAAGTTTCTACAGGCAGACTGAAATATTTACACCCTTTCTTTATACTAGGTTTAATGTAAAATAGCATCATTTCAACCCAAATCTTTAACGGAGTTCTAAAGTTTATACTGTTAATTATACTATAGCTTTGGACAACTTTAAAAAAACAGTATTTCCTTGGAGGGAATATTTCTGCAGTACTATAAAAGTTTCAGATTCTATTTTGCTTCAGCATCCAAAAGTAGCTTTACACTTACTAAAAACATGATTATATATGATCTGAATACAAAGTAAACTTTAATGAACTTCTCAGAGAAACTCATAGCCAGAGTGCAGCCATAAAGTGAATATATCGAGTTCTTTAGTTCTTGCTATGGAAATTTTTACAGGCCTCTTTTGAAAAGCAATCTCCGTATCAACCATTACATCTGCTATTTGAGATCTGAAGCCACCACTTGCTTTTTATTGGCTCACAGCTTCTCATATTTACATCCTTATTTCTATTCACACACAGTCATGTAGACTTTTCCCTGTTTTACAGTATATCATAATCACAGTAGTATACCAGCATGCCTTATTATATGTCCTAAAAGCCACTGTATTTCAAGTATAATTATTTCATAGAAATTATTATGGGCTCAACTTCTCTCTGCCATGTATTTAATATATAAGTAGGAACTCTGATGTTCTGTAATCAGGCACAGGTTTTATGAATGTATAGAAATACTCACAAATTACAGAAGCAGCACTATATAAATATGTACAGCACAAGCTTATACTTTTCCTTTTCTCTCTATTTTTAAGCTAAGCAAAGCATGTTATTTCAGAAGGACTCTGTTTCTGTGTGCTTTGAGGCAAATAGGCTTTTCATCATTATTTGAAAGAGAGTAATAAGTACTATAAGCACTTTGGAAAATTCCAGCAAAAATAAGGGTTATACAACTACACAGATATAATATCCATATAACCTAATTTATGAAACCGACTTCTGTAAAACTATTCAGCTTCTCTTGGGATTTACCCATAGTCCTGAGTGGTCAGTCCTACATGCATATATACTCACTGAATATTCAAAAACATCTTCACTGTATGTGTTTATCATCTAAAACATAGATCACATTCTCAATTTGGAAACCAAATACAGTATTGTCAAAGTATAAGTGGCAGAGTTAACAATATGCTCCACATCCGTTATACCTCTCAAGATCATAGTAAGCACCCTCAGAATAGGTACGGCATATCTTACGGGACCGAAGTAATCTGATTGCATCTTCACAAAATAGGGGATACATTGTGTGATCCTGGCTGCCAAAACATAAAGGGTGAACACAATGAAAAGCAACACAAAGATGAAATGAGGACAAACCAACATGAAAAGCACGCAAAGTCAGCAACAGAACAAAACACTGGATCAAAACTCAGCTGGAACTTTAGTGAATTTTGCAAAACTACTTCTAAAAATTAAGGTATATTGGCCTTCAGGTAAGACTACAGGAAAAGTATCACACTTCAGTTTTATCTGTTGTAACCTTTAACATTTAACAGTCATACATGTATGACATTTTGCATATGAAAATCACAGTAATAGTGGATATTTGTGTTTGTTGATTTAAATAATTATCTTTATTGACTTTTCAGATGACACTAGAATGATGTAAATATAGTAACATCTTCACGGACCACCAATTATAGACGATTGGTAGTGAAAGTATGTTTAAAAAGCGAAATACGAAGATTACCCAGTATTTGTCTACACACTATATTAAGAAAGCTAATGCTGATATTAACACTTCTAAGTTTTCTACCACTACACAGAAACTAATAAAAACAGAAGCGGACATGTAGGTACATAATAGTGCATGCATTATCCACACAGTCACACAGAGGAAAACATATACCTGGCATCTCTGTAATGGTGATCTATGGACTGGGTGTACCGGGAACGAGGCAAAGTAACATAATGACTGAGTAGATGGCAGAAAGAAAAATACAAATATGAGACAACAATGTGGCGAAGGAGTGACACACATCACAAAACAGAAGACATAAAAATCTGAGATATGGGAGCAACAAAAGCATTGTCTAGAGTACTGAAATTATTAACAAAATTAGAAATCTGGTACACAATTCTAAAGGTAAAATTATCTTGATGATTCACGCATTTATTCTGAGAAGCCAGAGGGACCAAGCAGATAGCTAAAATTTAAGATATTCTACACTATTTCAGGTAGGAGGAAAAAATGTATAAATATCTGCCTGAAACCAATCTCAAGAAGTCAGATTGCCTGTTTCTTTGCTTGAGGGCAGTGATAACCCCAGGGTGAATAATATCTTTGGCAGCAGTTTACCTAGTGTGTTTGAAAGGCTACCACCATTGGAAAATCTATCCCCACCTCTGAATGTTTTTTCCTAATATTTATCCTATTGTGACAAAACATGCATTTAGATGAAAGCCCTGTTATTGTTTAAATAATTAATGAAGAGCTGTAACATATGTAACAGAATATGCCAAAAAACTAATGTATGCATTTCAAAATAATAAAAATGAGGTATTTATATTTTGTTTGTATTTTGAAAATACGTCAAAAATTTATATATTTTAAATATACCTGTAACTGTTACAGCACTAGATATTTTCCAGTTACCAACCAGAAGAATATTATTTCTCTTTTAGTATAAATATATGCAAACAATACAAGAGCAATGATTTTGAAAATAGGTTTTTTCCTCCAATTTACAAGGAATTATTAGAATGCAAATGAGTTCCTGGCCTACAGCTCCTCTGAAGCTGAGGTATTTTAAAAGCAACGTCTAACCACAAAAGTCTACACTGAAGGTATAAACTGCTTTCACAAGAAACATGGGAAACCTCATATCTATTCTCCACTTTTTTTTTCTCATATCTTGATTTGCTTATAATTAATGATTTTGTAGTAATCAAACACTTTTTTACAGGTAGCTGTATTACCTACACTTAATGTCTTTGCCTCTTTTGCATGTGGTAAAGTGTATCATCAGCCATATGGAAATATTCTTTATAAGCATATTAGGTTAATTATATATTGTAGAAGAGATGCTTGTGCTTGCTTTTTGTCAAATAAATGCAAAGGCATAGTCACCACTATACAAAGCTTCTAACTTAAGTCCCTGATTACGCAATTTAAACTTTGCAGTTTGTTAGAGGAATGAAGAGCCATACACAATTCAGCAGGGCCCAACTTGATGTGGTACACTGAAAATTTGAAGAAGAGATCCTAAGAAGGCCTAACAATAAAATAACCATAGACATACACTGCAGGCTGCAAAAAGTATTAGGTTTCCTAAACTAACGTGAGTACCAAAAGCAGTGTACCTATAACAGCCTGGCAGTGAGCATGGTGCCAAGAAGTATTAAAAAATAATACCATCATGTTTTTTTAAATCTATTTTAGAATATATGCACACCCAAATATAGAACAATCAAATAAAAATGTAGGAGTCTACCCCACAGCAGCTATGATATGTATGATCATGGCAAACAACTGCATACCAGCTTATTCTCACCACCACGTGGTGACATTCCCAGGCAGTATCAATATGACTCTGCCCTTAAATGATTTAGATGCAACCGTGAAATTATCAACACAAAACTGTTGCAAATATTACATTAGTATTAATAATAATTAAGTGTTTCCAGCTGGTAGATGACATTTTCATGTTAACAATGCACTTCCACTTCCTCTGTTAGATCTCCAGTGAATTGTTGACAAGCCTTGATAGTCTTGCAAAGATAAAGCATTAATAAATACAGCTTTTAAAGAGCAAAGCTTTAAATAAAAGTGGGACTTCAAGCAGATAATGTGTTGCAGAACATGAATTTCATGGGAATGTAATTATTATTTGCAAGCAGCTTAGCTTACTGTCTGTAAGAAGTCACACCCCAAACTACTCCCTTCTCTTACTTGTATGTGAACGAAACACTCAATTAATGCTCTGCTCAGGAGTTGAGTCCCAACTACTTTTCAAATCCTTACTAAACTATTTTAAGTGCCCAACCTCCGGTATCAAGTTTTGTCTTAATACTCCTAGAAACTCAGAGCTTGAGTGTTCCTAGCAAGTTCTGAGACTTTTGCTTGTGAATGTACAGCAGTTCAATTTTTTTTCTTTTTTTCTCTTTTCTTTTTTTCCTTTTTCTCTCCTCTCCTCTCCTCTTCTCTTCTTTCATCTCCTCTCCTCTCCTTTCTTTTTTTAATTCAAGAATTCAGAATCAGAGAAAGCTGGCATTTAAATACAACCACTTACATAGTATGATATGTAGTAACATTCAACGAGTTTGAAATATGCTTCCTCATTGCCCAGAACTCTGCTCGTCTATATAGCAAAGTGAGCTAACCCTTAACTTAGACATGACCTGTTCCTCTAGCATTACTGGCTATATATACTTTTCCCTACTCTTTAGAGATCATGTTATCCATGCTATCTAACTCAAAAGAGATAATAACTCACTATAAAATATTCTTACAAGTATAAAAAATGAGATTAAGTCTGAATTCATTAAGAAGATAAATCAGTTCTATACAGGAATTAACACAGCAACTTTAGTAGCACAGTACAAGGCATTCATCATAAATCAAGAATATACAACCTAACAATGTTTGAGCACTTTCATATCTCTAGCTTTAATAATAATAATTATAGAGATACTATTCATGTGTGTCTGCCTGGAAATGGTTTCTGTTGGAGCAGGGTAATATTTTCAATCAAGTGTGCATGGTTAGTGAAAAAGAAAGGAAAGATGCATGCCATATCTGTATTGAAGAGAGAATGACTGACACCACATAGGCCAAAATACGATAGTACGCATGTTAGAAGGCAGCGTATTTTTCTGTGCTTTATGTATTTCAACATGCAGAGCAAAAGGCTTAAATGCCATCTACCCTCTGAGCATCCAGTCAATAATCCACTATTTGTTTATTATTAACACTTTATGTATTTAGTTTAAAATCAATTCTTTATGTTTTTATATATGCTAATAACATAACACCAAAAATGCCTGTGACATACCTAATTCTCACTGCTTGAACCTGAAAACATGCACAACTTCCATTTGGCTAATATCCAGCCTAAAATACTTAAAATCACAATATAAATAAATAAGAATGTAGTAACATCACTAAGCTTTGCATTGCCTAAATGAAAAAGAACTCCATAAATGTTCTAGATCTGCATCTAAAATATGTATGTCTTTTGAGTCATTCATGAAAATCATGATCTCATATGCACATATATGTAGGAAGAGACCCTGGAGATATGGACAAGATTTAGATACAGCAGATTTTTTAAAAGACAAGAGAACTCCAAGTTACTGGTTTTATGGCAACCTTCATCTAGACTTACTGCCTTTTACCACGCATCTCTTATTTGCTACATTTATAGTAGATAATGGCAGAAGTACACCAAATGATGGTACGGCAAAATGAAAATATCAGTCTGCCCTCACAGATTTCTGAAACATTACATACATTGTTACAGATAGCACAGACAGAAAATTTGCAGCAGCAACTCATATCAGATTAAAACAATGATAGTTGTCTGATAAGGCAGTACTGTAGGTTTTGCAATATGACAATTAATATACACACACATCCTCCAAAAACACACTCCTGCATCAAATGAAAACAGACTTCCACTATTTTGACAAGAAGATTCCAGGTGTGTAGGCAAACATGGTAACTTTCTTTTTTTAAAATGAACAGAAAATGATGACTTAAAATTTTCTGCTATCTCCCACCTATTTGCCCATTTCTTTACACCTGCTTAGAAGTCCAATGAATCAGGAGGGCAAAAAAACAACAAGATTCAGTGAGTAATTCGATTGCCTAACTGGAAGTACTTAGTTTCCAGGAACAGGTCTGACATACCAGAACAGTTTCAGAAGCAGGTTTGAAACACACACACATGCAGAGTGCTTCTCTGAACCACCCATGGCAAATCTTTCTGTTCTTACTGCACAAGGGCAGTTTTACCTGGTCTTTACTGCTCAGTGTATTATATTCAACAGTAAAGATAAGGCATTAGAAGACAACTTATTCCTTTCAAGTTTCAGTCTCTGTAGTGGGGTCTCACAATTTGATTAACATTCCAACTACCCTTTTAGAGTGGGAAGTTGACTCCCAAGTATTTCTGTGGAAAGGCTGAAGTACTGGGGTCCTGACAATCTTTTTCTTATTGGAACATCCATAAATAATTCTGAATATAAAACAAGACTGTTAGAACTTGCATGAATCAAATCCAGCTGACACAAGAAACTTCTATCATGCTATCACTATTTATTCATTCTGATACCCAGCTTTTTCCAGTGTATTATCTGATTGTAATTTAAGTGATACATTCTATCATTGGCAACACTATTACCCTCCATTTTTAGTAATACTCCTTTATACTTTACTAGTTGAAATAGCAAATTAAATGTATCACAAGTACAAAATTATTCCCATTGCTAAAATGAATAGTTTTTTACTGGTATAAATTTTCCTTTAACCAAACACTACCAAGCTTTCCAAGTTACAATTTTCTGCAAATCTGGTGATCTAAAAAAACAATTAGTTTAATCAGACTGCAGAGTACAAAACAGGCGGTTCTTTGGGATGAATAGTTGGAAATTTCAGGAAAAAAGAGCCATCGATGGTGGTAGAAGGGAAAAGAGAAAGGTCTGGTATATGAAATTTAGGGTTAGCACTCTGGAAAGGAATGAGGTAAAAAGCACCAGGCCTGGTATCAAGTTAGGACGGAAAGACAGCACACAATTGCTTGAGGGAATAGGGGGCTGAACCAACAAAATCATGTGGCTTCTGGGAAAGGTAGAATCACAGAATAGTTTAGGTTGGAAGAGACCTTTATGACCATTGAGTTCAACCATTAATGTACCACTGGCAAGAAATGTCCCTCAGCACCGCATCTACATGTATAGCACACGTAGGTGTTCTGTACTTCCTCACAGCAGCTTACTGACTGCAGTGATGGTAACTACTACAACTAGTTTTTCCAAACAAGTGAGGCCAGTGACACGGTTCTAAAAGTTCAGATTCTCAGCTGAACAAAGCAAATTAATGTGCTCTTTCGCAGAATGTTTTCCATTTTGCTTCATAAACACCTGGCAAATCACACCTAAAAACTAAATAAATAAAATGTGACCTCTCAACCTCTAGAAAATGGCAAATACCATTCAAGAATAAAACATTGGTTCTACAATGTCCCTTGCTACATTTCTTAGAAAAGATTAACAGCCTAGTTTTATTTAATAGTTTAGGTTTTTTAAACAAGATTACAGATTTTCTTTACATGTAAAGATAATTTTTCCACCTATCATGTTATCAATGTTGTTTGTTACTTCAATTGTATACAATTGTATTGTTTATTTCCTAGGATAGATGAAATCCTAGAAATATTCCAACTAATCGCAACTGATAGTTTGAAGATTCTAGCTGTGAAACGATAGCAATTATCAGCAGAGAATCTATGAACTGACACATATCCAATCAATACAATTTTCAGCACATCACAATGATAATGTATCACATTATCACAATGCTCCCCATAATGTATTTTAAGTCCTCGCTCCAAAGGGCACAACACTTGAATCTTTTATCACAACTGCATTTTTTTTTATGTTAACTTAGATGTTTTGTATGTGTATTTCATTCTGAGGAATGTATCTATGCATTTTTTGGTGTTGGTTGGTTTGTTTTTTAATTCAGCTCAAAGGTTCTGAATCTCAAGTTCTTACAGATGTAGCTCCATTTGCAAGGCTGCACTTCTCTTGCCACCTTCCCACTCCATCTCTCTGTTGGAAGTTACAATCCTTCAGCAGACCAGGTGGGTGGTACAGATAATTGTGCAATTTAAGAGTGATTTCACTGTGAAGGAATGTGCCCACTGTCAAGAACAGCAGTTAAAGAGAAAACACTCTCCTTTTCTGCCAACTTTATATCAAGGCTAAGATGTGGTTGTGAGCTAGGACTGGAATCCCTTCTGCAATTAAACCCATCAGGGCTCAGGAGTGAGAGACCTGGGAGAGGAAATTGTATTTGGCAACTTTGTAAGTAACTGAAAAGACAGTCTGTTAATGGTAAGTTTAGAAAAGTCTTCCCTATAGGAACCTCTACTGCTACAATCTCTACTATGTTTTCAGTTGCAGTTGTAGGCATAGATGTAGAAAATAATTAGGAAGTGCAATATGCTATTATTGCACATGGTAAAATTTTGAAAGGACCAAAAGAACTTAAAGAAACGCTGCAGTTATTGTGAGTTAAGTTGATGTATATTGTTTTATAACATAGCTATAAGCAAATTTTCAGCAAAGCATTTCTTTTAGTTAACTGGGTATTAGAAGTACAGAAACAATGCTAACAACTAAAATAGAAAATATTATCTCAGAATTTCCATATAAAGCACCAGCTATCCTTTATACTCTAGAATATCTTTGTCATATACTCGTAAATTACTGTACTGTAAAATATGAAGTAAATAATAAGTGATTAATTAATAAACTATTACTCAGATATGTATTTAATAAAGAATATGAAAAAAAAACTTTGTTAAATTTTCTGGTTTTCACTATGGTGTAATATGCCAAAAAACTATTTGCCTAGTTCGACATAGTCTGGCACCTAGCTATTAACGATGTTGGATTAGAAACCTGCTAATTATAGATGAAGCAACTGCTAAAGTGAAATGACTTTTTGAAATGTAGAATTTGCAGTTCTTTTGGCCACATTTAATTTTGTGTTAAATAACAGTAGCAGTTAATTAAACGGCACGTTACCTAACATGCAGTATACTCGTGGTAGTGAATTATTTTGGTCTTTGTGGGTTTTATTATAAGTAACCAGAAGTTTTGCCATGCATTTTTGCCATTTACTTTAAGACATGTTTTAAAAAATCACCTCTTTCAATAGCATGAAACAAAGTGTTCAGCAGAAAGTCTGTATTTAAATGTACTAATGAAATAATCTCTCAGTAACAGCGTTGTGATAGTCATGCTAATCCCAGCATACCAAAATATCATCCCCAAAGTAATTTAAATAAAATGGAGCGTACTTTTAATAATCACGGCTATGAGTACCTCATTACTTTAACATACTAAATAACAACTTTTGTTCTTTAAAATGGAAACTCTGTGATAGTTCTGATGAATGGAAAGTGGATGAAAAGATTAACTTGTTTTTTCTCTCTTGTTTTCTTGTTTGTGACTAGTAGGAAAACTTTAGGATACTTCAGGAGATTTCTCGTTTTCACTGCAAGTCTATTTGAGGTAGGTAACAAAGCTCCTCACATTTTGACAAATGGAACTAGTACAGCCATTTTAAATATATCAATAAAAAATTAACTTGATTTCCCACTTTCAGTTAACAGTATAGTCACTGCAATTCTGACATTTTTTGCTAATATAGCAACAGATACAAACTTTAACTGTAATTTTACCCTACTGACAAAAACCTGTATTTGATTTGATCGCAACATTTGACATATTTAGAGGTCTGATGATTGAAATTAAAATTTTCTCAAATTATATTAAACAATTTTTGTCTTCAAGCTTTTTTTAAATAATTTGATTTTCACTTCTAAGTATGCATTCAGTTGTGAAGAAATAGATCTGAAGTCATTAGACGTTTTTGTATGTGGTTCCAACTACTTCCATAGTGCCACATACTTCAGTGAACTTCATGTTAAATTATATGGAAAGGGAAGGAAATAATTTTCTTACTCATATTCTCAGTCATATTTTAATTTAGCAACTGAGCATATCTACAAGAAAGTACTTTTCCAAAGTCCCTTTCCTGCAAATGGCTCCGAGGGGTAAACAGACTACGGAAACAACAAACTATCAGAGCTGTGGGAAAGCAAAGTGTGATTTTTTTTTTTTTCAGAGGTAAGTGTGGAACAAAACAAGGATGACAAGCAGAGAGATTATTAACCTACACAAACACTTAGGTTTTCCACTTCCCCAAACTGTCTGCAGTTCCAGTAGGTTTCAGAATCAATAACACTAAGGATATACTTTATGAAGTGGTGTACTCACCATTGCTTTTGATTATGTAACACAGGCAGTATCACAAATATTCACTAACAAAACTTTAAGTTTAGTAATCTTTCCACTCATAAAACCACTGTCAAAATAATAATGAACATAAAGCATGATAAATCTTTGGGAATAGTCTTTCTCCATTCTCTTGTGTGTTGCCTAAAACCAATATGCCTCAGAAAATGCATGTTGCAATAGAGACATAACTAGTGAACAACCTGATTATACAGGCAACGACTCACCATGTACAAACAGAACTCTGTGTGTTTTGGAAAATACAGATGAAATATACGTGTTCAGAGATTCAGAGCACACCTAACAAGCAAATATCTACTCATCTGTAATAGTCACGTGAAAGTTCAATAATCTTATCACCAACAACTTTCTGACATAATTTTTCTGACATATTCTCAGAAAACAATTCTCTTTTCTCCAAGGCAGTCCAGTAGGGGTTATTTGATTGAAATGGTAGGGAAAGACTGCAGTGCTGTACTTCAAACCACCTTTCGTTGCTATGCATTTATGTGGGAGGCAGCAAGCAAACTTGCACAGTGAAAAAATCCAGGAGCATTCCATAAGGCATACACAGGCTCTAAGGATAAGTTTAGATCGTATTTCAAGGATGACTGGTCTAAAGATCAACATAATATTATCCCCAAAAGCATTCTGTTCTTTTCTTCTAAGGAAACAGCTCAGAATCCTTAAGTTATCACCTTCTGTATGAAAATCTGATAGCCTTATGAGCCAGCTAAATAGCATTCTTCTTTTTTATAACTTAAATAGAAATATGATAAATTTTAATGCAAAAAAGA
The DNA here is from genome assembly GCA_013400375.1 of Thinocorus orbignyianus. Classification (NCBI taxonomy): domain Eukaryota; kingdom Metazoa; phylum Chordata; class Aves; order Ciconiiformes; family Thinocoridae; genus Thinocorus; species Thinocorus orbignyianus. Next base: position 3,310,726 of record VXBW01006074.1, on the reverse strand, counting down.
CATTCACCTATAATCTACTGTACTTGTAACGAATACAGTTAGTATTCTGGATGATGAACACTTGCTTGCTTTTGAATTAATTTTTTTGCCCATCTGACTTTTTTGGCCAACTTAAATTACAAACCACGTGAGTAGACATGCTACTGTTTGGTTTTTTTTATTTTCTTTCTTTTCTTTTGGTACTCTTTCCTCTAACTTACCTAATTAGGAATAATTAATTATAAAAAAAATTTTCTGCATAAGTTTGTCTTGCACCCCTTACAGTCACTGACCATCACACTAATGCTGGCACATTCACCTTTTCTGTTCAATATTGCTACCAAAGACATTGATTTCTTAAATTCGTTGCATTAAAGTTAGCAACACCCATTATGTTCTTTGATGTCACCTGAGGAATAACCTGCATTAACTTCAAATACTAGTCACATAGGACTCAATAAGATTACAAAATATATCTGTATTACTTCTTGCTACGAAATGGGACAACATCTAGCAAGCATGGCTCTCTGATTATAATGGGCAGGTTTTCAAGTTGGTGTGTAAGAAGCTTGAAGGTAAAAAATGCTGTTTATTTTGATTTTCTGACCTGAAGACAATGAGATGGGAAAGATCTTATCAATACTTCTTTTAATGTCGCAAAGGCACTACCACAATTAATGCAGCAATTTTAACCACATTATCCAACTATTGCCTGCAATTCTTTATTACATCATTAACATTCATAGAGATTGCTCTGCTTACTCTGAAAGTCATATTAAGCAAAACATTAGTCATAGTCATAGTGCCTCTAAACACAAAGACCCTGATTTCATTCTCACACACATTTCCATAATTATTATTTTTTTCCCCCATAAAAATGGCTCATAAAGTTGAGAAAAGACAAATGCAATGCTAGAATATACTTTTCTTATATCTGTGAATTGCATTGTATCCAATGGGAGCATTACATTAATACTTGGCTGCTGAAATTATGCATTTTTATAATTCTTCATTCAGGAGCAAAAATGGCCTAATCTACTGTTGATTTTTTAAAAATATAGCACTTAATTCAGCACTTAAAGAATTTATTCATATGGTACATAAAAATATTTTTACAAAAAAGGAAAACTAAGCTATCTGTCTTTTATATTGTGCAACTTCTCATTGATTTTTCAGATTTCGTCTTGGAAAAGAATACACTAAATTGACAGTTTTGTCAGCCTTGTGTGCACTGTATTTTTTTTGACGTATGTCATGTAACTAGTGGATAAATGAGTAGGGAAATGCTCATCTGTGGGATTAGGTAAGTAATTTTGCGATTGAATTTAGTGACCTATGATGCTGAAGCAGTTCTCATTGATGAGTGTAGGCTACAGGTGTTTCTAATTCCAGTCAGATATTTACCTCTCTCGGTCTGGGGAGTAGTGGTCATCTATTACACGGTGTCTATCCATTCGGTTCAGGGTGTTGTAATGCGCAGGAGTAGATCGAGTCCCTCGTGGTCCCTGATCCACATTCCGACTAAGGATAAAAGACATCAGATTCTGAGTTCTAAGTGTGCCTGGACCACATCCCCTCACTGGTTTATCCAGGCAGCTATTAGCAAACATAGTGGTAATGACACGTGTTAGCTGACTTGTCTTTTGTATATTTTTATGCCTATGTAATTTTAACTCTCATGGTAGAAAAGTATTCTCCAACAGAAAAAGTTGCTAAGTCCATTATAGGGGTAGAGGGATTTTTTGCATTTTTTCAATGTTTGTTTGCTCTGGAAATGAGAGGATAACATTTCTTTTTTTAATTAAAAAGGTTAATTTCAGACATCAGTCTTCCCAGATTAGTAACCTTCAAGGAAAATTTCTTTTCCAGCTGAAACATACACTGTAAAGAATTTTCCATGAGCTCTTGAGTTTGGCTATACCTCAAAGATGTAAACTGTAGTGAGACACAATGAGGAATTCTGGATGTTATGGTAGAGTGCAGCCTGCTGAAAACATTGTCATGTGAATTAACAGATGTTTGAATTGCACTGTTATCTCACCAGCATAGAATCTGAAAAAGACAGACTCTTTAAGTAGTGGTACACAAGTGGTACACATAGTGCAGGCTTTGTTAAAGAGCACCAACCACCTTTACAATTTTGTACTATTTAAGACAAAAGCTTTACTCAGTTTAACCATTAATATCTGCTGATCCACATTAACTTCACTTTTTCTGCTCTGTAAAACAAATCTACAAGGATAAGCAGAGAGAAAGTCAACAGTTAACTGTAATACTTGTTGGTAATTAAACCATAACTGTTTTGTATAGATTTGAAAATAACTCCTGTCTAAACTCTGATTACAAGCCTTAGTCCTAAAAACTCCCTACCATCCTATCTGCTCACATCACTTTCAGTAAGACTATGCTATTGGCTTATAGCTCTTAATAAATTCTTTCTTCTTTAAATTTCTGTATTATAGCAGATTCTCACTTCATGCTGCTTTTCAACATCCCACACAACTGTATTTCTTGTATTTCAAAGTGTTACTACTAGTTCAGTTCTGTTTCACTCTGCCAAGCATGCCTGTCAGCCAGATTTACTATTTAACAGAAAATTGTATACTTTCTCCAGTGAAACTTGTTCAATAAGAAAAGTTAGTTTCACAATGTATGTCTTCACTTCTTTGGAATGTTGTGTAGTTGACAGGGCACATACAGAGCAACTAGATAACAGGGAAGCCGGTAGAAAGGTCTAATTTCAGCTGGTAGAGAATAATGAGGTGCCTTACTAGATTTACCACACCATTTCAGCCTATTTCACTTTCTATAGTCACCCTTATCTTCCTTTTTCAAATGCACTCTTCAAAAAAGCTAAACATGATGTTGTCCAGTGCCTGACAGTCTAAACTCCATTCTAATCTACAGAGAGAGTAACAGAGCATTAAATACACTAGCTGAAAACATTAGAAAAGGAGCAATGTTTTTTCAGCTTCTATGCAATGTGGCATTGCTGGAGTTTATTAATGAAGTCCAGTAGAAGGAATGAGGACTGCAAAATTGCTTCTGAGTTTTAACAGCAATTTGCACTTCTATGGACCAAGAGCTCTTGCCTGCAGACGCATCCATCAGTAACTGGGAGATCTCCGAGTGTGCAGCACACTTACTGCAGTTAGAACATGTCTGTAGCAGAATGTGTATAACAAACTCAACTAAACGTGATACAAACAGCATTAACAACGCTCATAGTTTTGCGAAATACACCTGGTTTCTCACCAGAATTAAAAAAGGTATTTTGGAAACCCAAGGATTATTGCTGCTTTTCTACAAACTCTCCAGTTCTGGCAAAACAGTTATCTGGGCTCGACCAGTCCTCAAAGAAATGATTTAGTGTGTGGGCAGGGAATTATTACATAAATAATGCATTTGATTGTGAGATTGTAGGAAACAGCTGAAACATTCTTCTCTATAAGGTCAAAATTATATTCAAAAATTTAGCTTTAGGAAAGTCAGGAAGCAATTTCATACATGTAAAGAAATGCAAAATTACAAGGAAATGAAAAGAAGGTTTTTTCAATGGTGTTAGACAAGTGTTAATTACTAGCTTGGGTAAAAGTTCTGCCCAAAATGCACACAGCATGAATACACACACACACAAAGAGATTTTGCTCACATTAATGTCTATATCTAAGACAAATAACCCCAGGGGATTTAGCATAGTCAATTACTTTGACTGAAATCACTACAGTAGAAATTGGAGTAGGCTCCTCTGTCTCTTCTGTTTATGTCTCATTTAAAGTCAGGCTCAATTTAGATATGGTTTTATATTTCAAGTAGAAACTTACAGTTTCTGCCTGTTAGCTGCCTGTAATGATACTGGATAATGTGGGATACTAATACCTCATTAATGCAAAAGTATATCATTTAGTCTGTATCTGCTAGAGGAAACAGTAAGTAAACACATAAGAGAATATGAAGTCAAAAGAATTTTAGGCTAACAGACCAAAGACAAAAGAAAGGAAAACAGAACACAAAACAATAGGAATGACTTTAGAAGAAAGGGATACACACACGTACCTGTCAGGAAATATTGGAAACCAGATCTTCAGTATTAAATGGGAATTGTGAACATTACGAGCAAAGAAAGTTACCTCCTCTTTTATTCCAGCTGAATTACACCAGCTAGAAACCTACCCATACACAGTAACAAAGATGCTGGAAAAGAGGATTCATTCCACTTTACATCTACCCTTCTTCTCCTTTTATCCATGTGGGGAAATTCTTAATTCTGGCCTAAATAGTGCATCTGGTCAAGTAGAAGCCATTATCCAAAATTGCTAGCTTTTGCATAGCTTTGTTTCTCAAAAGAAATAGTTACCAGAGGCCTTCTAAGATCAAGACTTGACATTTTTCAGTATAAAACTGTATGTGTATCAATTTACTCTTAATGATTTAAAAGTGTGGAAAAAAATATCTTAGAAAGAAAGCTACTACAGACAAGAATCATGTCTCTCCCGGAACCTTGAATGTACATGCACAAAAGGGCTGAAAACAGCCAATAACAAATGAATACTAAGAAAATGTCAAACCATCAGCTGCTATAAAACATGGCACCCTCTAAATAGCTCTTGAAAATTAAAATCTGGAGAACTGTTTGGGTTTGTTTTTTTTTTCTTAGACTGGAAAAATAAGACAAAATTAGGTGAATTTTTGCACAACAGTATAATGTAAGATAAAACATCATTTGTTTTACAGGATTTCATGACATCTAACTAATTCATTGCCATTTTGAAAGTCTGGAGATTCTTTCCAGTATTGCTACAGGACCAACACCACTCAAATTTATATACATGCATAGTTAAATAACCGTTTACCTTTGTGGGGGAGGGACACTGGGAGACCATGATCTAGTCCGTCCTATACTATCTCCACGGTGAGGGGAGCCTGATCGAGAGCAATGATTAGATGACATAACTTGTTCTGGCACTGATAGCGTTGAACTTTGAAGATCTCTCCCATTATGTCGATAATCTAAAAAGAAATGCAAATGTTGAATGAATCTGAAATTGCACTTTTTAATTTCCTACCATATCTGCAGTAATTAGAAGCATGATAAAAGATGGAATTTGATCAAGAATGTTGTCATGTCCATCTTCAAAGAATATGTTTTCATGTTCTTTGAAGACCCTGGTGAAGATGTCACCAAGAGAAAAATTCTACACATAAGAAACAGGCAACCAAGGGAATACAAGAGACCTGTGAGGAGCTTTGTAGGCCTCTATCTGCTACAGAGGGCAAAACAGCTATAAGCAATTCAGAGAGTTAAGACCACAATTAAGTATTTTTTATATTTTACTGATTTTAATTTATGGTATATATCACTAAGAAAACAAGATATGTGTTTCACTGAACTGATTAAAAAGTATTGTGTACTGAGTAAGAAATGTACTGAAACAACCAGCAATTATTATGCTATGATATCATACCTTATGATAAATAATACCACACCTCAAAAAAACGTATTTTCTGCAGAGAAATCCAACTGAAATTGGGATAATTTATGAAGGTTTGTTTTTTCACTATGACAACAGGTGATTAATTGCAAACAGCATCCTTACAATGCAAACCATATCTTTTCTAATTTCACAGTCAACAGTTCATTCTGAGAAAGTTTATTATTTTCATTAAAAAACTGAAAAATCTGGAAATGGCTTATCAGGTTTTTTATTATATCAATTGAAAAGTACTGTAAATAGCAACAAGAAATAAACAAATTTGTAAAGATAGTTTTAAAGTGACAGAAAGATTGTCTTTAAAAGATAAATTTACACATTAGGGGAAAATAGAAAGTAATCTCTGGGAAGGCATAATCTGAATACACATTGTATTGGGTTTGCATCACAAGGTTTTTGTAGCTGGAGGGCTACAGGGGTGGTTTTTGTGAGAAGGTGCCAGAAGATTCCCCCACATCTGACAGAGTCAATGCCAGCCAGCTCCAAGATGGACCTGCTGCTGGCCAAAGCCAAGTCCATCAGCAGTGACGGTAGCACTTCTGGGATAACTGACCACAATCCTCATTCCCCATCCCTCTGTACCACTGTCAGGGAGGAGGCAGAGAAATTAGGAATTTAGTTGAGCCCAGGAAGAAAAGATGGTTGAGAGAAAGGTGTTTTTATTTCTCATTACCCTACTCTGATCTGATTGGTAATCAACTAAATTAATTTCCCCAAGCTGAGTCTGTTTTGCCCACAATGGTAACTGATGAGGGATCTCTCCCTGTCCTTATCTCGACTCAGGAGCTTTTTGTTATATTGTTTCTCCCCTGTCCAGCTGAGGAAGTGGAGGAATAGAGCAGCTTTGGTGGGCACCTGGTTTTCAGCCAGAGTCAACCCACCACACACATAGATGAATAGCAAGTTATTATGAGTTTATATATAATGAAATAAACACCATGATTTACTATACATGACAGAATATTGTCTATTACTATCTTAATAATCCCTATCTGTAGATATAAAAAGATGCAGAGATGGTTCTTATTATTCTGCATACACAGAGTGCATTTATAGCATTTGGAGAGGAAAATAATAAAAAGCAGTAATATGAAGGAATAGAAAAATCCTTTTAAAAACACCCCAACATTTCAATCGGCAGTTTTATAGAAAGTACAAGGGGAAACAGCAATAGCATAAGGTATTCTACCTGAATGAACATAGTGAAAGGCAAGGTATTCAATTAACAAAGCACAAACAAAACCTTACTTTGTCTAAAAAATTCCTAGAAGTGAGAACTAGTAAATCAAAATAATTAAATTTATTACATCTGTATATATTTACAAATTAATTACACTGAAATAAAAAGCCTCTTCCAGCTCTAACTTGTTGTTATAGTTGACCAGTTGCACATCATTGCTGCAATAAATCAAAATTTATTACTATCTAATTAAATTGTCAAGTATAATCCTGATCAAAAAATGTTTAGCATTAAATTGGAATGAGACATGCAATACTTTCTGGTAACCAAAACGTGTAGTGCTTCTTTATAACAATTTCAAAAGGCAGAAACTATCAGCACTCCTAATAATTTTTGCATCAACACAACTAGACATGTTGTGTTTGAAGAAACAGATTAATATTCTGTATGCACTGTTTCCAGAAAATAAGTGTTGAAATTTATAACTGATTCACTCGAAACAAGACCTATATTCATAAACTTCTCTTTTGCCAACAGGTCACACACTGAAAAGTAGAAGTTTCTGTAGGGCAAACCACTAACCTGAGTCAATTCCAAAGTCATCTTTCAGTTTTATAGAGTTAATGTAGTTTTCTGTCTTATTTCGCACTATGTATTTTCACTAGCTAGGAGTCAAAGCAACATAGAATGCTGAACATAACCGTATCAGATTTTCACAGAACACAACCTCCTGTGAACATGTGTAGAAAGCAATACATCTATTCAATTAAAAACTTCCATTCTATAAAGTTGCAATACCATAAAATATTAACGTGTTTAATGTGGAGAGAAAGGAGTTTATGGATAGATCCAGTAAGGTTCTTAGGTTTCTTGAGTATAGTCATTATCATCCCAACACCTCAAAATCTCAGCTGTAAAGGAAAATATTTAAAGAGTATGAATGCATGAGGAAAACCAGGTATTTCAGAAAAAAAAAAAATGCAAAAAACCTGCATGTTATTAACACAGCCAAGTAGATACAGCTCACAGAAGACGCCATGTTTTGAACTTAGTTGCAAAAATTGAGGATGCAAAGAAGTTACTTCCACTCACTGAGGATCCAAAGCCCTAAATTTTCTCATGACATAATATATCTTAGAATATTTTTTTAAAAGAACTGAATGGAGATAAGGTGAAAACTGTTTTTTCATTTTCTGGGAATCTAAAAATCTGCTAGGCTTATGTAGGAGCTAGCAAAGTTGTCACTCAGACTACACCAGTTCTGAGAAACACATTCAGAGAAAAATTATTATCGTGCACAAAATTTTGAGGTCCAAAATGGAAGAGTTTAGCAAGTTTCTTGATCCATTTTGACTTAAGCAAGTCTGCCTAAAGCCAGCTTTGGCAGATCAAACACCTCAGAGTTACAGTATTTGTCTTGAAGGCACTTGGTCCCAGTATATCACAGTTTAATGTTTCATTGGTCATCGAGTCTTTGTATTTATTTAAAATCAAACTTTTCTTATTTACAACAGCAGACAATTTTTTTAATGATTTATTTTTATTAGGTTTTTTTTATTAAAGATGTCATTGGTTTATTTTATTTACTGTTTTATTTTTAAAAATAAATCAAGATTTCCCAGCTTCAGGGCTGTAATTCAGGTGTAATATTCATTTTGCTTTCTGAACCTAGAGATCAGAATACCGTAGTTTAAAAAAGTATAGTTAATGGTATCTTTTCTTTTTTGACATGACTACTACTGTTACAGAATTAAACAGGTGTCTGTGCTGGGATCACAGAGACAGTGCAGCCCAGTTGTGTGCCCAGCCAGTAGGATCCACCATGACTTTATGTCACCTCTACGCTAATTTTTTTTGCCAGCCAAAATCAGATGAACAAGATGGCACATACTAGACTACCTTGAGACTTCACCTGGCATAGGTTTTCAACCCCAAATTTAGAAAATATAAGGAACACATGGTAGGAATATAAAACGTACCTATGAAATAGTTTAAGAATGAACTTCAGAAGATGAAACATATTGAGAATCTGCTGATATTGAAATAATTGATTCGATCATCTTTCACTTGTTTGTTTTTTCAATGAATTTCAGTGCCTTTTGTTGCAATTACTATTTATCAAATACAATACTTCCATATGTAAGAAATTTGTGCCTTTAATTGACACATGAGATTCAGAGGAAGGACAAGCCATCTGTCATTACCCTGCAGCCACAAGAGATGCAGAGAGAGGAATGGGCCCACTCCTCAGTTACAAAGTTTGAGAAAGATGACAGTAACACAAAGCTCACTTGGGATACTTAACAACATGCCCAGCCCCAAGCCATACACCCCAGAAGTGGCCAACAATATAATAAATATGTTTAGCAATCAAAACTGGAGTCCTTCTAAACCCCAAAGAGATTTAAATCATCACCACTTGATGATTGATTGACCATGGGATATGAAGTATTAACTTCGGTACTCCTAACACGAGAACTTAATTCTCTGTAGAACATGAGTGGCTTTGCTTGACCAGGAGTTGAAACACACTTGCCTCTCTCAAGGGAGATGACATTCTCAACAGAAAAAGTTATGGTTTATCTTTCAGCTTCAAAAATATTCCACATCTTGTAAGTAAGGGTAGAGAAGAAAGTAAAAATATTTTCTTGCAGAAAGAAATTATAAACAATAAAAACAGGTCGTAAGCGCAACTTGACCAAGAAGCTGCTATTGAGTAAGTAGATAGTTATTTATAGCAGTTTTAAAAATAAGATAAACAGTGAAATTTGCTTAAAACTATAAATATGAAGTCATTACTATAGAATCAAGGCTCTATAACTATGGTAAGCCTCTTAATTCAATGTACAGAGCACACAGAACCTGATAATCAGTATAGAGATAATCAGCAATATACAACTGTGAGCTGCAGACACATAAAAGATGGGCACATGACAAAGGTATCTGCAATAGCAGCACTTTCTTCTCTTCATGGGAAGGGGTAATTTAAAACCATGATACACACCAAATGAAGGATTTTGCAAAGCACATAAAATACAGGTTCCTCTGATCTGAAATTTTAATTTTATGTGTTTTAAGAGAGAATATTAATACCTTTGGCTTAAAGTATGAGTATGGTTGTACTGTGCTAATATTATGCTATGTGGAGTAATGTACATATGCAGAGAACACATTCAGTAAATACTATATTAATAAATTGTTGTCAAATTCTGCAGCTTTAGGGCAGAAAATTATAGAAAATCATAAACCTCCAAATAAGAGGTTCACATCAACAGCACTGAAATAACCCACAAAAAAAATCCAACTGAAAAGTACTAGAGAATCTTTTAATTTAGATGTCTTGCTGCTTGATTGACCTGAGAGAAACTCTGTGTATGAAAATTGTTCTAGAAATGCTGTTCATCACAGGCAAAATAATTGAGATGAGCTGTTTCAGACACTAATGCTAAGGGGTGTTTTGTCCACTTAAACATCTGTACCTGATTGAGGTGTCAAGCTTTCTTTTTATCAGATATTTAATTTTTAAACTCACTGTAGTTTGGCTTAGAACAAGCGCTACTTAAAAAAAAAAGTATATATTCAAATTGCCAAAAACACTTAACATACAAGATTTCACACATGGGCACTTTTGGAGACAGTTCAGTCCTTTTATACAAATATGCTCAGCTTCTATGGTGATTTGAACATCTATTTTCAGAAATTGGACATCCTCTGAAAAAGTGCTGACAGTAACTGATAAACCAAATCAAATTATTAATATCTGAATACTCTATGAATTGAAGGTACATTATGCATGGGCTTGGGGATGTTTTTAGCATCAAAATATTATTCTACAAATATGGGAATAATGAATATATAGTGAAACAGAAAACTTTACAGTAGGAACAACTGATTAGTTGCTGCATAGTAACTCGGTTCGTCAAGAGGCGTTTTTAGCTCTATGGCACTAATGGTACATACAGGCTCATTACACTTGAGACAACTCTTTTGATCATTAATGCATATGAAGAGCGCTCCCACACAGTAATAAACCAGAGCTTGCTGAGTTCTCAGTGCTGTCCCTACACCCAGTACAACACAGAAAGCTTGAAAAAAAAAAACTGTTACTACACAGACAGCCTTTCTTCTTCTTTAAGTACTCATCCATGTATATTTTCTGCTGTCTAGCAAGTCTCCCAAATTAGCCTCCTCTTGACACTCTGTAGATATTAGGACTGTGGCAGAACATAAACTAATACACTGAGTTTATATTTGCTTAACTTTACTCAAAATGCTGTGATAATTACTGATTATCTGAAAATAAAAATTGGATTTAATTACATCTTACATCTTATATTTAAACACTAAAATGAGGCTTTTGAAAAATCGTATTATTGAGAGAATTCGGATGTTTGAAGAGAAAGAATTTTGTCAGCTGAGAAAATGATACTAAGGAAATTTTTCTGAAAATAGTAAAATTATTACTAAACTTCACCTCTTCTATTAAAAATTAAACTACAAATATGAGGAAAAGCTTGAAGAATGATAATAAAAATTCCTGAATTAAGAATTGTAGGCATAAAGGTGTAAATAATATTCAACACTTCTGTTTATAAGCAAGGAAAATGGTTAAGGACCCCTTATCTTACAGATAAGAATAAGAACTACTTTAACATTGCTTAAATTTGACTTCCAATTTTTTGGGGAAATTTTTAGACACACACACACAAAGCTATTTTTTACTCAAGGAAAAACCCAAAAGGAACAGATTTTAAAGCAGGGTAAAGAGTATCAACATAAAATAAATAATAAAAAAAAAATCAAACAAACAAAGAAAAAACCCTATAAAAATCAAAACAAGCTTGTGAATATTTATGTCTGTAATTACTGGGGTTTGGGAACAGTACAGACTTCCATTTCAGGGTAGCCGGTGATCTAAAATGAAATCTTCATTTCAGTAGTGGTAGAACTAATCCACTACCTACTAATACTGTAAGGTATCTTTCAATAGTCAGTTAATTTCAAGCTGTAACAAAATCACTTGTGTATTCTGTATCTGTTTTGAGCAGCAATCATCAGGATCCAGATAGAAAAATTCAGTTCACATTCTGATCAAGTAGAGAGAAGGACTTTTGTTTCCTCTGCAGGCAAGGCTGTAACAACAAAGTAAAAAAATTCTATCAAACAAAGAACTCCTCAGGTGTTTTGAGAAGTGAAGCAAAAACGAATAATTGCTTTTCATTCTTCTTCAAAAGCAGAATCGTTTTTCTAAGTTCATTAAGAATGTCTTTTCTGGTTTTTATTATTTTTTTTTCTAATCTACTTGGCTCTAACTATCCTCTGAATAAATATCTTCTTTGTATTCTTACTTGCTCATAAACCATCTTGCTATCTTTTGTATAATGAGAAAAACTTATCACTATAAATATTTTTCTTCTAAAGGCTGGAGACTGCATTCTTTTACTTGGAAAAGCTCTCCTCTACAGAGACTTGCAATGCAATTTAGGCAGAATTCACTGCCTTGTATTCTTCCAGGATTCACCTGTTGAAACTTACATCAGATTGCAAGTGTTTCATAGAATGATGTCGTGCAGATGATATACTGGTGTGGAACTGAATTTTAAACTTTAATATCTCACTTAATATTTAAGTCTTACAGCAATGATAGGTGAGACTTGTTATGATTAAATGATCTTGGCAATACACATCTCTGTTCATAAAGTCAGACTCAGTTGGTTACTTGTACTCACTCAGTAGGTTACAGTGCATTCAACATTCACTGAGAGGAAGTACCTGAGAAGAAAGCTACTTAGAAATTATAGTCCATATGCATCGAACACGTCATCTGCAATCCCCATTCACCTCTGGCCAATAGAAATAATAAAAACCAAACAAAACCCACCTTGCTTTACACTGAATTGACTTAGTGTTATGAAAATGTAAATCAAGCTTAGTAAAGTTATTTTGAATTTTTCTAAAAAACAAAAACACTGTATTTCTTTTATCACTAAGCATGTAAGAGCATTCTTAAGCAGCATGGGAAGATGCTGATGTGCTCCCACACAGAATTGCTGATGACAGGCAGCTTTACAAGTGCCAAAGTTTCTGGCTCAGGACAGCAAAAATAATGCTTTACATGGTTTGAAGACTATGTGCAAGTCATCTAAAAGGCAAAACTCGAACTGGTAGTACCAGTACCTTCTGCTGTCCTGTGCTAAGATTAAATCTAGCATAGATGAGAAATAATAGAGATTCTGTTCTTGGTTTTGGTTGCAAGATAAAATGACTGTATATTGCATATAAAGAGAGCTATTTTAAAATCTTGTGAAAAATCACTTTTGCATACTTGTTTTAATAAAACAGGTATATTGCATTGAAACAGCGTTTCAATATGTTATAACCTTTTCTGACAGCAGCTGGTGTAGAATACATGTACAGCCAGAAAAATACACATTGAAGTTTTTAAATTTTTTTATCACTATTTTCTTAAAAGCCTTTCCCGCTAACAGAAACATCACTCTGGTCCCATAAGACTGAGGTTTATTAAGTTTGTCTAAGTGAGATAAGATCCAATCCACCAGAACTGTAGCTTTTATGAATAATTTTTGCATTAGATGTTTGAAATTTTTGTAAAAATTAAAGGAAAGAAAAGTATGTGGAATGGACATAATTTAAGAATTTCATCATCAGGAAATTAAGTTAGTGCATCAAAAGAATCATAGCAGTGACAAACAGCAACTGCAGATGTACTAAAAATAGATTATGATGCTGCAAGAAACTGCAACTTACAAAGTTCCCTTTCCTTCAGCAAATAAATATGTTCTAACAGAATCTCTTTTTCATATGTACATCAAGAAAGTTCTTCCACTGTTGGATTTCTACCTATCATCAGTTTACCTGAAGATGAAGTCAATTGACCTTATGGGACCAGAGAAGCTATATAAAAAGGTGTTGTGGAGAAAGAGAAAAATCTCAGTTGATCAGAAACATGGTGAATACAGACAGCATGTATCTTTCAATGAACTATAAATAAAGACACAATGAGACCAACAAAGGTCCATGGATTTCTTGAAATCATCAAATCAGAGTGGTTTGCTTTGGAAGGGACCATCATCTGGTCCACTGTTTTGAATAAATATAAATTAAAAATTAACCAAAATTAACCTGGAGTTCAGTTTGCAGGTCCAATACTTTGAATAAGCATTAATTTTATGGAAAGGATCACTGCAAGTACCCGATAAATGTTAGTAAACATACTTGATGTGATACAGCGTTTATACTGCAGAAGGAAAAAGAGCAAAGTGAAGTGTCATGTTAAATAAAACCTGGGAAAAAAAAAAAAATAAAAAATGAAAGAACTGAGATAAGTGAGAAAGAAAGAAAACAAAGAGGGTCAAATGACTTCATCCAAAGAAGGCATATATTTAAACCAAGATTGTGATGAGTCTGCAACTGAACAGAACTATAAACAGGAGAAGAATGTAGATGATACAAGGCAAGGATAAATCAAAAGACTTGCAAACATAGTGACAGAAGCGCAAAAAANNNNAAAAAAAAAAAAAAGGCAATAAATAAATATTTCAAAAGAACATCAAACTTTCCCACCCACACAGCCAGTCTGAATTAAAATGCAACTAAGGTGCAGAATAATCAGCTGAAATCCAAAAGCTAAAAGATCTTAAAGGATCTAAAGGTACATCAAACACTTGGGTGAGGGAAGTAGATTCATTCACTGAACTGTAAAGCCCATATTTTTACAAGTTGTCAAAAGAGGAATCTAGGAAATCATAAAATTGTAAATCCAGGTGTTTCACAAGAATTCCACTGATGTTCAAGCACCCGGTAAAAATTTCTGCAAAGTGCAGTACTATTTTCCAGGACAGTACAAGGATTTCAGTTTCAAAATGGTGCCATACTGGGCACCTTAGACACACACACACACACACACACATATATATACACACCCTTTTTTTGGTGTCTTTATTACTAAACTCCAAAGTTAGGTTGACACATTTCTAATTTAACTGACAACAGGAACATGGAAATCCTTTCCTTTGGGAAGGCAATCTGAAAGCATTAGTGATATCTAAGCACCTACAGAAGGCTAACCAACCTAGGACTGAAAGTATAGTAAGTAACAATGAGGGATGAGGATCACTGCCTCTCTGGTTCCAATGTCTCATACCACTCTGGTTAAATATCCTTCCCGCCTTCTGACTGCAGTAAAGCAAACAGGGGAATGGGTATATAAAACTGCCCTAAGTTTTCCTAAGTGTCTTTCTAATTAAGGTAATAATCTGAAAACTGAGCCTATTACTGTTTGACAATAAATGATTTAAGGAAGTAAACTTAGTGGTCTTGCATCCACAATGCTCATTCAGTCTCTGGAAAAATTTCTGAAACCTTAGAATACAGCAAAATTTGAGCAGAAATTAACAAAAATCTGGGGTTTTTTATGCAGAAAAGAGAAAAAAAAATATTCCTTGGGGACAGAATTAGTTTTAGCACATAATATCTGCAAGGTTATACTGTTCCAATATGAATAAGGACAACTTGTGCTTAAAAGTGTAAGCTTTCTAGATATTCTAGTAAGACCCCTACAGTGAGCCACAGCCACTAAACATGCTAACAATACAACTTGCCCTGTTTGTACTACAAAGTGTGTATATTATTATGTTAGTTTAAAAAATGTCTGCTTGATCAAATTAACGTGCTGGTTAATAAAAGAATCTATTACCCCATTTTTCTACCAAGCAAAAGATCTATAGCAAGGGAACAGAAACATAACAGAGATAATTGTGAAATATCTGGAAATAGGAGAATGACACATCTGAGCTCAGACTGGTAACAGGTTTTAAGACAGGATCATGCAAACTCAAATTAATTAGGTAGCTCCTCATTAAATGTTTGGATTTATCAATACCTGGCTGCACCCCATATTGCAATATGAAGGATGGCCTAGCTTACCTCCTTTTTTATCTCTGCCCTCAGGCCCAACTGTAGTAAAACAGTTCTGACTCCTGTTTTCTTCCTTTGCCTGCCAGCAGCATGTTACACCTGCTGTAAAGGCTGCATGTATCCTGATGGGTGGCTGCATGGCTGGAACACACAGCGACCAACCAGGCAGCACATCCTGCTCCTCCTTTGCTGAGGAAGGTACACAAATCACTACATATGTGCATTTTAGCTAGGCCTGACCAAAGGGAACCAGAAACTAACACAGACTATTCTGAGTGGGTTAAAAAACTCCATAGAGCAGCAGGGTAACAGAGTACACACTGCACTGTAAAGCCAACTCTGCTGGTACCAGTAGCCATCAGTACTGGTTTAAAGGTGGTGTGACTGCATCCTAAATATATTCTCTGTTGTAGTCAGCAAAAACATATGATTCTCTGATTTTATTGGTTTTGGCTATGATTGCAAACATTGTTATCTTTTAGAAGAGCCAGAAAAATACTCTTTCATGTGACAGCTTTCATCTCAAATACTCATCATATTCCCAACTCCAAGACTATTTGGTAAAATAGATTATTTGTTAAGGTATCTCCCATCCTGTCTTAAATGTTCAGGTTTCAGACCTTTGGCAGTGCTATTATTCCACCAAGACCCAAATGTCTGTCAAAAAATCAAATAAACAGTTCTTAACATAAAACACTTTTGTTCTATTTTTATCATTTTATAAAAACAACAAGGTAATTCACACATAGATTCTTTTTTTCCCTTCATTGATAATTTTTGTGGTTAAAAATGCATTATCCATAAAACTCATTTTGTGTCTGTTGGAAAAACACACATTCAGGTTCCATTTACTTTTCAAAATGAAAACACTATAAAGTACATAATAATAAATTATAAATTAGAAGGATTTCTACTGAACCTAGAAGAGTAAATTTAGACAGTAATACCTGAAACAACACCAATTCCATCTTCACAGTCATAATCAGAGACTTCACTGTCGCTGATTCTTTTGGACCCTGCCAAAACAAAAGAAAAAAAAGTCAGAAATGTAACATTTATCTTCCTGTAAGTTAAAACTATCTTCAATCAATAATGCAGAACGTAAGGAAAATTATTGTTATATTATTGCAAATGTACTAGTGTACCAACTATTTTCATCAAATGTTTAATGTAACATTTAATGAAATGTTGAAACACAGCTCCACAACATCAGTTTTATGAAATATTTTCATATACTTCTTATCTATATGTATTCATTCCACACAGAAACAGGCATCACATTTCCAAGGTTTCATACACATGGCACCATCCTTCTCCAAAGTTTTTGAAAACTAAAAAAAAAAATAATTAGAGCAATAATATTAAATGGATGTAGTATTTTCTGTAGGGCACTAGGAAGCATTATAAGGAGAAGAGGCAGTGTCACATATAGAGCTTGTCCTGAAAAACAAAATCTCTCTGTCACACTTCAGAGAAAACAAGCTATTAAATGCTCTGTAAGAGTATACCTGTCAAAATAGCTAGAGCTTAGTTGGTAAAAGCAGATTCCACATCCACAATTAGAGACAAAATGTAGGTTACATAAGACAAAAAATATACGCCAGTTTGTGTTTAGCTTAATTTTACTTCTGTCTTCTGTGGCATCTTTTAAACAGCATTTGGTCGTTGATATCAGGATTAAGCCTTGGCATGTGAATAATAATTATTCACTTATTTGTTTTAGATGTGGAAATGCTGTTCTTCAGTATGATGGTGTGTCTTGTCTGTATCTAAAAATAGGGAACTAGTAGGTAGGAGATTTAATCTAATTGTTACAAAGCTTTGAATCATGTGCAAGATTTTTTTATTTCTACCACAGGATGATTTATTCTGAAAAACGTGCACAAAAATTACCAGTAAAAGATGGGAGTAAAATTAAAGAAGCCCAGGACAAAGCAGGATTAATGTTGTATTTGAATGACTGACACAGAAGGATCGCCACCCTCCCCTCCCAACAGAAAACTGGGAGAACAAATGCCAGAAGGATTTTTGACCAAAAAAACCCCAAACAAACAAACATCATTTTAAAGAAATTTTACAAATTATTTCAATCATATGAACTGCCGTCATCTGGCAGAATGTCTAACGTGCATCTACCCACCAGTGGACAGTGGAAGGTCCTTCTTTAGCCAAGTGTGCTTACAAGATCTGCATGGCAAAAAGTTTTCTGTGTTGTACCCTTCTAGCTTTCAGGAGGCAGGGGTCCTGGTAACTGAGACCTCTCCTAAGCCATCTTGTTTATTGTAACTCATTAATCAACCCATTATCCACAAATTCATTTATTTTCTTTTTGAGTCAGGATATTCTCTTGGTCTCTAAAATATGCTATGTCAGTAAATTCTGCAGTTCAATTTTGCTTTGTGTGAAACAGATTTCTCTCTGTTTTATTTCTATTACAACACTTCAGACAATGCCTTCCAAGCTTCTGGGTTCTAAGAAACATGAATCAGCATTCTGGTTTTTCCCTGCAGTCATCTCTTTTTGAGCTGAAATATTATTTAGTTCCTTCGCATGTGCAAATTGTTCCATATTTCTGATTGTTCCTGCTGTATTTGTATATTTTCTAGCTCTTCTGTACCTTTTATGAGGATTCAGAAGTGATTGCAGCAATCAAGATGTGGGTGTATGAATATATAAACTAGACTGCACACTATTACTTTTGGGATAAAAATTGCTCTGTTAAAAATTATTCATCTACAAAAAAATATCAATGTAATATGCATTAATCCTTAGGAAACACAATTTAGTCTGGAATTCCATTATGTAACTCCAGTATAGCAATGCTCATTATTGTTATTTAGTTGCAGTAAACACTGGGTTTTTTTTCCATAATGAATAGAAAATTAAAATGAGTATAAGGAAAGCCACGCTTTAGCTTCCTACACCCTGCAATTCTTACCTGGTAGAATCATTAGTTCATTTATTATAAAAGCTTAGAAACAGCCATGCTACAATGGGGAGGGGGAAAGGTGTCATTAATTTCAAGAAATGATAAGAAGTATTTCTCTAAAATAAGATATATCAAGCAAGTTATCAGAATTAGTCCTCGATAAAACCTAGAAGATGAGGGAAGGAGTGAAGGAAGTTTTCAGCCTCTTAACAGACTTTCTGAGAACTAGGATTTCTAAAAGCAATTAAGTCTGACAAGGACAAATTTCAATGTGATTATTTTCTTAATTACAGTATCACAGAGGTCCAGTGAAAATCTCTCTTGCTTCCCAAAGAAAGAGCGTCCATTCCACCTGTGATGCCATTCCTGCTGCTATTTTCAGCAGAGCCACTGGTGCAGTGATTTACAGGCCAGTGAGCAAGAAGGATTAGCCTCCATTCTCCTTAGCCACTAATTCAAAACCAGGCCATTAAATAAGGACAAAATTCGTGACCAAATGCTAAGCATGAGAGCCCTACTAGTCCGGCTGGAATCTGGCTGGCATCTAAAAGGCAGAATCTCCCTAAGGGACTTCACAGCTGTGTGATTCTGGCCTCTGGTAACCTTGGTACTAATACTGAGGCTGCTGTGCAGAGATGCCAATAATGTCACTCAGGCTCTCTCAGAGTCAGGGGACTGGGGAATGGGAAGACGGGGGTAATTGAACGGTTTGCTGATGTTCATCACATGGATGGTTTGAAAGGTTTCTATCACAAAAGATGTAAGATGGCTGAATCAACTAATCTGAATGAATGTCATTTATTCATCATCTAATTCAGACTTATGAATGAATCTCATTGTAACTGAGGTTGATTTTTATTTATGTTTATATTTACAGCCCTAGTACTCCTGCTTTAATATATTTTTAGAATATTACATTCTGTATTCTGGAGAAAAAAAAAATGCATCTCTGAGGGTGAGAATGGCCAGCTGTTTTCAAAGTGTGCTCTAGACTTCCCAGATGCATAGTTAAAATTATATGTTGTAGTAGTCACAGGATATATCTAGCATAAAAGAGAGACTAAGAAGCTTCAACAGACCACAGAATTGTAGAATCACAGAATGGTTTGGGTTGTTCCAACCCCCCACCATGAGCAGGGACACCTCCCATTAGAGCAGGCTGCTCAAAGACCCATCCAGACTGGCCTTGAACACTTCAAAGGATGGGGCAGCCACAACTTCTCTGGGCAACCTGTTCCAGTGTTTCACCACCATCATAGTAAAGAATTTCTACCTGATATCTAATCTAAATATCCCCTCTTACAGTTTAAAATTGTTACCCCTTGACCTATCACTATACTCTCTCATAAAGAGTCCCTCTCCATCTTTCCTGTAGGCTCCCTTTAGGTATTGGAAGGGGCTATAAAGTCGCCATAGAGCCTTCTGTTCTCCAGGTTGAACAGCCCCAACTCTCTCAGCCTGTCTTCATAAGAGAGGTGCTCCAGCCCTCCGATCGCATTTGTGGTCCCCCGCTGGACCCATTCCAACGGGTCCATGTTCTTCCTGGGCTCTTACCACAGTTATGCCACAGGTATAAAGGGCAGGAGTCTCTCTTTGTCCCTTCAAAACTCATCCAGATTTTCCAGAATCTCCTAATACCTCAACTCCAAAGCACCTTCCAGGACCTAGAGACCCTTTCTTCTTTTTATATACAGTCCTCCGTTTTCACTCCCATCCAAGCTGCTGGGAAGAGCTGGGGCATGGGCAAAGTGAACTGGTGAAGACTGAGACCTGCACTAAGAATAGGAGTAGATTAAAAATAGAGTCAAGGGAAGAATCAGATATTAGGGCTTTCTCTGATTACCTTTGCTCCTGCAAAGAGGAGAGTGTCTTGTAATAGCTGATGATCCTTGAATACAAAAACCTTTTCTCTAAGATGAGAGATGAAGCTTGCTCAAGTCAGGTCATGTATTCTATCTCCTCAAGCAGAGGCTACCTCAAGCCAAATCTAACTACTAATAGATTTTCAAAAACTGAAAAATAATCATATTTAAGGAACACTTCACATTTTCTTATAAATGTAAATCCAAAAGCTAGTTAAGAAGTCAGAAGAAATTTAACCAGAATTAAGTATCTTTGGAAATGAATGTTTTCAGAAAGGATTTCAGTGGTTCCCAGTGACAGGACAAGGGGTAACAGGCGTAAACTTGAACATAGGAGGTTCCACCTAAAATGAGGAGGAACTTTTTAACTTTGAGGGTGGCAGAGCACTGGAACAGGTGGAGTCTCTGTCTCTGGAGATATTCAAAACATTCCTAGACACTATCCTGTACAATCTGCTTGAGGTGAACCTGCTCTGGCAGGGGCACTGGACTAGATGATTTACAGTTGTCCTTTCCAACCCCTACCATTCTTTGATTCTATGATTCTGTGAAAACATGTCAATTTAATATGTGATTTAAAGTACTTCCTGCAATATATAACTGCTGCAAAGGAATCAGATTCTATTTATTTAAAATGTCTTCCATTAATTTCAGAAATGGAACAGACTACAAAGTGCATGGGTCAAAATTCTTTACTTAACTGAGTATTTGAAATACCAGTATAACTGCTGGCAGCTTAGTTTAATATTTCTTATATTTGAAAGAGTAATTTCATCTGCTATATATTCATTTTAGATATTCATTTTCTTTTTAACCTTTTGAAAACGTAACTTTAAAGATTTAGGCTTCATTCCCACCTTAGCCACGTCTTTTCAAAATACCACTTTGTTATCTAAGTAATTTGAACCACTGACCATAAATCAGAAAGATCAATCCGTAGTTTATCTGTGAAATGTGACAACAAACCCTTACACAAATTATTCCAAGGAAATCCTGTTAATGAAACTGTTCTTTAGTATTTTAATTAATATCTTAGAGTGTTTGACAAATACATTATAAAATATGGTACTTGAATTTCAAGAGCAAGAAGATTAAATCTATTCTAACATAAATTCAAAATTCAGTAAAAAGTTTAAATATGTAACACACGGGACACTGGGTGCACCAAATAAATGCATCAGTGCCAATGGTTTGCATATCATTAACTTTTTCTTTGATGGATTTTAAACATGAAGAATGGCATTAATTCTCACTGTCATTGCACTGAAATACAGCTTATTAACAAAAAATTCTTAGGGATATTGTTATCATTTTGTCTGATAACTGGATGGTAACAGATAGTAAATACGGACTTTTGAATGCCTTCCACCAGGATAAATGGTTATTACAGTTACAGATTGAAGTCAAAATAGACCCCGTGCTATATGATCAGCTAATGCAAGTGACACAAAAAGTGCCTTAATTCATCAGTATAACCCCAGCCCCAGTGAAATCAAAAGATAAATCCTCATTCACTTCAGAAGGTTGTGGTTAATAGCCATTTTCCAGGGACAGCTTTCCCTGGGGACCATGGAGAACCTCCTCATCAAAACTTGATAACCATCAGCATCCTCCTTCCCTCCTGCATCTAGTTCCTCCTTCCCTAACACTGCTGAACAAGCTACTATCCCACCCAGGATGACAACTCCACAAGAGCTTGTACATGCCAGAACTCAAAGCTTATGGCACTGGCACTATAGCTTTCATTACAGGGGTGGGGAAAAATCCCACCACCTAAAAACATTAGATCCATTATTTTCACTTTCCATTTAAAAAGTACTTTCTATGTAAATTTTTAATATTTCACCATTATTCCTATTCACATTTTTACCTTCTACTAGGCAGAAAAAAGAATTTAAATTGTGGTATGGTAGTTTCCTAATGTAAAATATTTTCAATTTTCCATCTTCGTGGTTAGGAAAAATATGAAGAATAAACTGAGGTGTTTTATTCCATTTTATGAATCAAATACTTATTGTTTGTTAACTTTTCATGAGTTGCAGTATTGGTGGCCAAGGAAAGCTTTAACAATTTCTGAATAAAAATAATATAGAAATCATTGAAGAAATTTTTAGACGATCTTTGGATGTTCCATGCCTGTCCATGTTTAAGAGGCATTTGGACAATGACCTTAATAACATACTTTAACTTTTGGACAGCCCTGATGAGGTCAGGCAGTTGGACTAGATGATTGCTGTAGGTCCTTTCCAACTGATATTTATTCTATTCTATTCTATTCTATTCTATTCTATTCTATTCTATTCTATTCTATTCTATTCTATTCTATTCTATTCTATTCTATTCAAAATTGTTAATTTGACAACACCACATTTCTCTCCATAACAACACTCTAAAAACGGGAACTCTTCCAAATGAATGAAACAATATGCAATCATAAATATTTTCTTGCAAGGCAACCTAGGTCTGTGGAGAGTTCTGTACAACCTTCTGACTCCTATATGACAATGGACGTTGGCAGAGCTGTGCTCCACTCTATCACTAATACACAGGGGAAACGATGCAAGATATAATACCTTCCGTGCTTCATGTATTGACCATTGATATTTCTGGCATAGGCCTCACGAGAAGAACAATGACACGTGAGGTTCAAAACTCTACTTAAGCCTATATGATCAATGAATAAAGTTATCAGAACTGACTAGGACAGGGGACAGAATGCAAAAGAAAATTAAGGCAAATTAATCTTAAATACAGAAGGAAGTGTCAGATTTATGGCTCAGAAATTCTGTTTTTCCTGGGAGCAGTGTATGAGGAAGAAAGCAGACCAAGCTCCTGAGCTGGGATTCCTGCCTCTGACAATGCAAGAAGCTTTTACAAGGTTTTGTGAACTCCTTGGGGACCAGAAAGTAGTGAATCATACTTATGAGCTCCTTCCCTGAAGCTCACAGAAAGCCTTCAGAACCACTTAAAAGTAACCTAGCACTGCCTGTAACTGTTGTATGTTCAAAGTGGACACATAAGCAACCCTAAAATCAGTCTCACAACAACTGTTTTAAGAATTTGCTCTCTGATATTCACCATTAGTGTGAGCTAATTTCTCATGCAATCCTGCTGTCTCCATGCCAATATGTCACTTCATCCCCCTGCACATAATAGTTTTTTTTAAAGTTTTTGACCCATTTCATCTACATTGGCAGAGGGGTGTAAATACCAAATTTAATTAAATTCCTATAGATCTTTGAAAATGGTTGCTGCATAGACAGAGATGCAAGTTAGAACCCCTTAATGACAAAGAAACTTTAACAAGCTAAAATTTGTGGCTAATCCACACATACACAAATCTAGTCTCTACAAAGAACAGAGACTCTTCCCATTTGAAGATATTATAAAACATGAGAAGACTGTGGATTATTTTAGGAGAGAACAGAATAGAAGAAAAATGGGAAACTAAAGGCAGATGTAATGGAAACTGGGTTTTATTAGCATTACTCTCAAGAAATATTCTGTGGGGTTTTTGTTTCTCTCCACCATGGTGTTGGATCTATTTTCTTAACGATGTGTGTTTCATTTTTTAAACATAACTGAAAGATAATTAGATGGACCAATTCTCAAAGAGATTCCCATAACTAAAACTGAAGAAATTGCAAAAAGTCCCACATGAAATACACTACATAATTTAAACTTGTAAAAACTGTACATTATTAATTTATTTATATTTAATTAAAGCAAACTTCTCAGATATAGCAACTGAATTTGTAATTGGGGATTTAAATCAATATGAAATTGTAAAAGTATGTATTAGTGTACATACTGATTTTTCCAGTATTTCACTTTGTATCCTAAAAATACTTACACTAATTCTCAAACAGCTGTAATGCAACAGTGTTCCTTTTAATATAGCTTAAGCAAAATAGCATTTTCCTAGTATAGTTAATAAAGCTCACTACAGCTTACCTAAAAAAGCTCTACCTAAAATAAAGGCAGGCAAAGCAAGTATAATGTTACACTACTCCAATATCAATAGTGAGATGTTAAGAATAGAGAAAGAAAGCCAGCAAAAGACCTGTGACTGTGAAGCAGACAAGAAAAGCCAAGGAACATTTAAGCAATTTAGCATCTGCACAATAGGTAGCAAAAGCACACCAAAATATCAAATTAAATTTTGCATGTATATAGATGCAATAAGCTTTTCTGGCATGCTGAAAATTTACCTGAATTATATGAATATAAGCCTTTATCTGGAAAACAAATATTGGAATGAAGTAGTGTCAGGGAAAAAATACATGAATCAATACATGTAACAGGGATGTTTAGAACCTTAAACTTCATTGTAATTGCTGCTGGAGACTGAAGAATTTGATATTATAGGCCACATCCCCTCAGAACAATAACACTCAAGCAGCTAGGAGAAATTAAACCACAAAAATGCCAATAACTTCTGGACCAACATTTACACTCAGTAGTCACAGAGGATTAGTAGAGCTATAAAAGTAATTTCCTATTTGGAAATATAACTGCATATTGACTATTATCAAGTATTTAACTTTTTAAGGGGAAAATGTATATTAAATTAGGCATATAATACGAGCTGCTACCCTTAAAGTTACTGCATGTCACTGTTGGTAGCTCAGTGAGATGTTATTAGCAGAACTTCCTTCAGATGTAACTATGAATCCTACTTTAAATTTAACAGACTCAGAAGTGATGTTCCAGTCAATCCTTTGCCTTCAATTAGGTCTCAATTTGGTAAACATGTAAATGCATGAATATATTATCTACATATCATTGTTACCAGTGAATTTAAGTGCCCTCATGTGAGCACAATGATTAAATACTTGTAATATCTGGTTTATTGCTTGTGTTCCTTAAGTCTGGCTGGTTTATGTATTTTAGCTTTCCATAAAACCTTACCAGTTTTTCTAAACTTGACTACGTAATAGTATGCAAACATCTGGAGGGTTATGGAAATGTGAATTGTAACTTTGCGTTTCAAGATTTTGTAAATATGACTTCCATAAGGTAATACAAAGAAGCCAGGAAGTCACAATAACACGAACAGTTTCTTGCCATTAGCTAGATATTATAAATATTCTTATTCCTTATAGTTGAATAGCTCACAGACGCCATCTTAAATATTAAAGTGACAGTCCATGAGTAAATGATGCACCTCAGATGACAAGATATGACAGTGTTAGACAAAAAATGAAAATTTGCACTTCTTGCTAACTGGTGCTGTTAAGATTTCGCTGGATGACTAGGTACCTTCTGGTAAGTAATGCTTTTTCTGGCATCCAGATACTAAATATTTTAATACATAGGCCATATCACTAAATAATCTACTATTTAGAATTTCTTTCTACATATATTTTTCTCAAATTGGGTTTCTTGATAAACATAACTAATTTTTAAGGTCCACCTCCAGAATTCCATTAGGCTATTGTGCTGGTTTTAGCTGGGACAGTTAGTCTTCTTCAAAGTGAGTAAAAGGGGTTTTTTTCAGCATCATTCACAAATTTTTAGATACAAGCTTTTCTACATAACTCCTCTAATATTTTTATTCCTGAGTAATAATCTCTCCCAGTTATGAATTTCATTAAAAACTGGCTCTTCTTTGGCTATAAAATTGTGAAAAATGGAGTATGGGGAATTTTTCTACTTTACTCCCACAACATCAGTAAGTCACAAAAGGTTCAAGTTTACCATCAAAAATAAAAAAAAAAATCAAATTTAAGAACAAATGCAACTGACACGGTCTAGAAATTATTTCAATAATTAAGAACAATGGAGTTTCTGAATTTAACTTGTAAAAAGATCTGCAAAAGGATAGAGCTTCTTTCAGAGCACAAGAATATGAAAATACTGGGAGTATAATGGGAGGGAGGGCTTAGGAAGCCATGTTTGCTTCTGTTACAAACAGAAAGAAGTCAGAAAAGGATTAAATCCATCCATCACACTGTTATATGATATCTTATTATGCTACTATATGGACCTATATCTTTTAGAATCATTTTAAAGGTCACCTGACTTCGTATTTATTGACTGCCTAGCAAGGTTACTTTACCTCATCCACTGAGTTATTTCAACAAACATTGTTTTTCTGACATCATTACATGACAGAAGAGTAGCTTTATAACATGATTCTATCATGTAACCAGAGCAACAATATTATAAATAATCAAATTTCCTTAAACTGCCTCAAAACAGAATTTAAAGTATTTTTGTAGTTTAATTACAATTTAATAAAGTTTATTTTAAAATTTTCAAACAGCATGGAATTAATATTTTACATTAGTTTCTTTTATTAGGAAGAAGAAACCCATTTTGGTAGTTTAAGGCCTTTTCAGACACCCCTGTATCATGCTAAATACCTTTTAATTAAAGTATTTAATAAACCATAGATGTACGATAAATATAATAAATAAATTATAGGTGTATAATAAATACAATACTGGTTTATATATTAATATACTGTGGATAAATTATCAATGCATGCAAACAAAGAGAACATGCCCAGGGCCTGTGCTACATAAAAGAAAGAGGAATATTAAGGAAGAAGCATGAAAGAGGAAAATAACTGTTATTCTTGCTCTCTAGTGTAAACTTCTTAAAATACATTCATCATTCATAGTCTATATCACTGACCTTAAAATGCTCCATATTATAATTTGGAAAAAAGTCACTGATGCATCTTTCCATTAAGTACCACTTGCTCACCTTCTAGTGAACAGCATTACTATAATTCCCTGAAGTAACATTCATTTACATTGATTTAAAATTACTGTACTAACTTACCATGTTCAAAACAAACTAAAAGGAAGTTGCTGAGACAGCAAGAGACTGATTCTGCCATAAAATGAGACTCCACAGAGTTCCAGGAAAGTCAATAGCTTTCACAGGAAGACCGAGGTTTGAAATGCAAGGGCTCAGATATCACAGTGCAAAGTTTCAGATACATTGTAATTGGTGATTATTAAACTTTAATGACTTTGGTACTCCCAAGTGTATCTCTTAATGTTCTACAGTATAGACTTGAAAACTTTAACATTTAACTAATGGCAGAGAGAGCTTGAATTAACAGTTATAATATTCAGCTCATCTTTGATGTTATAGTACGGCCACAGACCTTAAAAAACCCAAAAACCTCTCAGCACCCCACAATGACAAGTCCACCTAAAAGTCTTTTTAAAAAATTAATAAGCAATGTGATCCCTTATTTGTGAGTTCAGCCTATTAATTTTATTTTTCTATTTATATGTAATAATTTTTAGCATGTTAAATTCCCAGCATTGCTCAAGAAAACATAGCCTCACTCAGGTAAATGTGCAAAGCTGACAAAAAAAGATGACAAAAAATTTTCACGTGATTCAAAACACTTTACTTATGCATTATAGAATTTTTTATTCCAATCTGAATGAATAAATAAAATTTGGAAAATAAATGTTATAAAAGCAATGGTTTTGTGGACTATATGCAGATTTTTTTGTAGAGCATAATTGTACTCGATTTTTGTTCCCACTTTTTAAATACTCATTACTGTAATTTTTCTCTCTCCATATGTTTTTTAAATGCCTTAAGAATCATACAACTCCATGAATGGAGTCATTGATGACTTTAATTACAAAAGTAATGAAAGTCAAATTCCTTTCAAAAGCAAGCTATTTCAGTTTCTTCATAATTATTTTGATCATGACTGATTTTTCTGGTCTTCAGTTCTTGAAAAACTACAATTTGATCCACCATTTTGGACTTCTGTATGTTGATTTCAAAAAATACTGTCATTTTTAAAATCTCTTAGACGTTGTTTTAAGCAGTTTATCTCACACAGATTTATTACTTTTCTCTTACTAAGGATGCTCAAAATACAAAACTTTTTCAAAGGTTTTCTTTTTCAAACCATATTGTGCACTCTCATGGCAATTAGAAGTCCTCCTGCCACTGCTGTACATACCTATGCTAGAGACCCGAAAATGTCTGTTATTTTCATATTTTTTCCCTTTTTTGACATTTATCTACTCCGCACACTCACTTTCTGTGGTCTGCAAATCAATAACTCAGACAAAGTCTGCAAAATCTGACTTTAGTAGCGTCAGTTTCTTTGCAATCCTAAATATTCAGGAAATTCTTAAAATACTTGAAGTAAAACAAAATCTGCTTCTAAAACAAATTCAGAGTAAGTATAACATTAAAAGTAATCATTGTTCTTCAAAATCGACTGAACAGAACCAGCTCATACTGCACAAATGCACACATAACGTTGACATAATTGTAAAAGACTGAATAAGAATGAATGATCCAATTTGATGACTGTTATCTCTGTATTCTGGCCTACATGGAGAGGACATAATTTTTTATTTGCAATCGCATAGTATAAACCCTGCTTGATTTCTGTATCAGTTCTCAATGAATGGTAATATTAACAATAACTTCCATTCATCCTAACAGCTATGAACACAACATTCAAAACACATTGATGTTTTAATGTAATCTGTAGTAAGCGTTTTAAAAATGTGAGATTGAATAATAATACCACGGCCAAACCAATGAAAGGAATTCCCAAATCTTTTTTAAAATAATCTTTTCTGTTTACAATCACTTTTCTGAGCCAATTTAAAAAGAACTTCATTTTGTCTATAATTCTAGTTAATGCTGTCTGGAATTCTTATTGTATGACTGATTTTACATCAAATGTTAGAGAAAAACAAAGCCATTTTAAAAATTCACTTCAAAAGTTCAGCGTGATAAGTAAAATAGATTTATTCATTACCTCACATTTCACATAAGAAAAAGCTTAATATATAATCATTGGATAAAAACTAGTCAGTTTATGAAAATCTGAAATAGAATTAGCTAAAAGAATTAGTAAGGCATAATCCCATGTTCTACACTAGTTTCCTTTTCTAAGTAGATGTCTTTCAAAAAATACTGAAGGAAAAAGCACGGTAATGATTTTTCCTCACTAGGATGTTAATGGGTTGTATGGATCAAATGACTGGGCAAGAGAAGGAGGACAGTTGGCTTAGATCAGTCTGCACCACAACATAATGCCCACTCCAAGATATTGAGAGATAAATATATGTAGAAACTGAGCTACTGTCTCTGAAAGCTAGTTCCTAAAAAATGGCATATGGGGCTCTATGGGAAGCTTGCACTTTGCTCCTGGCTATCTGTAAATGTAAGAGTTCAGTCTTCAGGGCTGACAGTCTGCTCTTTGTCAGGAATGTTACAATTCAGTGATATTAAAAAGAGAATATGAGTAAGTGGTAAGCGTAGGTGGTTCTTTTAAACTACCTTCAGAGAATAACATTTAAGTATTATCTTCCAATATATATATATGTATTTATAACTATCTGACAATCATGAAGATAAGAAAGATTAGATGTGTAGATGTGTGTTTATACAAACAACAAACCACCTGGCAGTTCAAAAGATTTCTCTTGTTACTTCTCACACTAACAATTTTGGGGGGCATGCAATAAAGTACTGCATATTATACTCATTAAATCTATACACAAAGGCCTCACAGAAATTAACAAAAGGTGGGAGGACTGAATTGCTCGTATTCTGCAGCCGCAGAAATTTAAATCAGCCTACTGTGTAACAGCACAGTAAGTGTTCTGAGATGTGCTTTGAAAAAGGTAGACAAACTTGCTAGACATGCCTTGTCTTTATTATGGAGATTTTTTCCAGATTGTTTTAATGTGCCCCTGGATAACATCTTCTGTTTCATCATACAGAATTGTTATTGAAGTATACAAAAAGAGCTTCAGACACAAGAAACTAAGAAATTAATTTTAACTTAATGTTCATCTGAAACCTTCGAAACAAAGTAAAAGAAACATGTTATTGGTATATTAGAAATACTTTGCTTAGTGAAGCTGACAGTCATAAGATGTGCTTTCTGCCCTTCACCCCTTCCCTGGTGATGACATTTAGGTCGGAAAGGGCTTTTTCGAGGTTATCTGGTACAACACCTGTTTCAGGCTTGGCAAGCTTGCATTGTATTGCTTACAGCCATGTTCAACTGAGTTTTGGGTATCTCCAATAGGATATTATATCATCTGTCTGAACACCAAGAAATGCTTTTACTTCCACGTCAGAGGTCTGACATAAATTTAAAATATACATTTATTTATTTTTAATTGCTAAAGGGATTCTGCTACCATTGCAGAACTCTGACCAGATGCTAAATTTCCATTTGGACGCCTTTCCAGTCCCCAAAAAGGAGGGATTTTAATTTCAAGAGACCTTGTTCTGTACATATAAATCTATCTGTTTAAACTTAAAATTATTTATGACACACAAGGATTCAGGAAGTGTATATATTCCCAGAACACTAGAGAAAATCCTTCTTTATGTGATGTCAATCTCAGTATGAATGCAAAGAGTATAATTTAATGTAGGGGTATGTAAATTCTCCAGCAATCACAGTGAACGTCTGACACTGCTTATTTGGTTCAAGGTTTTAAAAAGTCAAGTTGCCAATATATTGTTCTGGGAACAGTCAGGCTAAATCATCTTCACTGAAAAGCAGGACTTCGGCACCATATCTTAGTGTTTCACCAAACCAGAAGTTTTGCTAAGTTCTTCCCCCTACACTTCCAGACAGGCATGTAGTATTGTTCACTTCATCACATTATTTGTGTTAGTGTTAGTAGTATTTAAAAAAAAACTTTTCCAAAATAAAGCAGTTACTCTTTTATTCATTCTTCATGGCAGTTATTTACAGCACAGATGGGAATTACTACAAACAAATAGGATTTGTTTGCAGGACTGAGTATTTCCTGAAAAGCAGAATTTCACTAACTTCACTTTCCTACCAGTTGTGGGCAGTGACACTGGAAGAAGCAGATGGGTCTGCATGGTTCTGTGTCTGGTGTCACCAACACAAATTTGGTTTTTTCAATAATGGGATGGCCAAATCAGTACCAGGCTTGGTGGTATCAGATGGGATTCACCTCTCTGAAAGGAGGAAGAAGGTCTTTGCTCACAAGCTAGTGGGGCTCATTGACAGAGCTTTAAACTAAGTTTGAAGGGGCATGGGAAAATACCAGGCTTGCCCATGACAAGCTTTGGAATGACACGCCAAGGTTAAAGAGACTAGGTGCTGGCGAAGGCCCTCAGCTTGTCGCTCTGAGACATGCTGGCTACACTGCAGCACATTTGAAATCTAACACAGGTGAGACAGGGGCTTCAGAGATAATAGGAAACACCAGTGAAATGCCTCAAAGGAATGAAGGGATGTTCCTCTAAAAAGGTGACACACCTAGCTGAAGTATCTACACCAAAGCATGCAGCATGGGCAACAAACAGGAGGAACTGGAAGCCACCGTGGTGCTAGAAAGCTATGATGTACTTGTCATTATTGAAACCTGGTGGGAAAAATCTCATGACTGGAGTGCAGCTGTTGATGCTACAAACTATTCAGAAAGGAAAGGTGAGACCCCCACCTGTCACCATCCCTGGAGGTATTTAAAAGATGGGTAGACGTGGTGCTGAGGGACATGATTTAGTGGTGGACTTGGCAGTGCTAAGTTAACGGTTGCAGTCCATGATCTAAAAGGTCTTTTACAACCTAAACGATTCTGTGATTCCATGAAGGAAAAATAATTTAAAAACTTTACAGTCATGGTACTTGAGGAGGCCAAAGAGGACTGAATGGAAATGGTCCTCCTTACCTGTTAACTATCATTTATTTCTTTCTTTTGTGGATAAGTATAATCTTACAGCTTGAAGGCTATGCACTCTAACTCTCTGTTCATGTATCTGTCTCAGAATATTATGATATGGAGCATTTTAATCCTTCTCATGATCCAGTGCACAGATAAAAACACTGTCAACTACTTGAAATCCTTATATACATGGAATTATTTAATAGAGAATTCATGTAGAACATATGAAATATCCCAGCTTATTTGCATGACTATAAACACATATGTTTCCATGAGTTTATGTGTTAACATATTCACAATATTCACACACACACTCACACACGACGACTCAAAAGACACCAAAGAATTCTTAGAAATAGTTTTTGGTTTCCTGGAGGATTGGGTTTTTTTTTATATCAGTGTCAACTGATATTTCATAAAGTTAATTCAGTGAAGGGTGGCTTTAAATCACTGTCAATACTGATCAGTTAAACTAGAGAAACAATGAAGTATTAAGAAAGTGGATTTTCATTTTACTGTCTTATTCTTACTTATCTATTTTAATAGCATATTGTATATAGTCTATTTTCAAAATATCTACTGATAACATCAAACTACTACAAAAACTCTACAAAACAGAATTCTAAGAAAAATTCTATTTTTTAATGTAATGACATAAAAGAGTATGAAAACAAGGCAACAGGCCAAGGCATTAATTTAGCAATATATGATGTTATATACAGGTCACTTTATTTTTAAGACTATGAGCTAAAGAGAAATAATGAAACAATAAACATAATATAGAAGGTAGGACTTAAAGATAAAAATAGCACATTGCAAAAGACTAAGATAATTTGCTGAAGCTCAGAATCTTAACTAGGCAGTCTTCCAAGAGAAAAAACTGTTACATTGTACAGTGTTCAGTATTACCATTTACAGCCTGTCAGATTCTCATCAATAATCATAAATGACCTAATTCATAACAGCTACAAATGAACACACAAATTCCGTCAGCTTCCCCTCTACAATAATTTAATATACTTTACACATTCATTCAAATTGACTATACACAGTGTGTAGAACTAACAACCTACTTTGTAACCTCCGCGTGGGACTCTCGCCATGGAGTTGTCTGCGTGGCAAATATGGTGAGGGATGGGGAAGTGGCAATGAGGAGACATCATGTGTCTGAAGTTTGTACCAGTGAGGTTCATCATCTAGTAATGCTGTCTCTAACTCAATAAGAATCTAAAAAAGAAAAAATGGTTAAAAATAAGAAATATTATATAACAGAATATACTAAGGTAGGTAAGTTCATGAATTTCATTCTATTTTTCACTTATTGTTAAGGACTTTGTCTGAAGTTTTTATAAAAATCTTGCAGTTAATATGAAAGCAGTACCCGTCCTTTTTACGACACTAAATATATCAAAATATCTTTCACAAAACCTTTATTATCCTATGACAGCCTTGACAGTATTCAAATATCTTGTAGCAACTTCACAAGATTCCAATATTTTGGCAAAACAAAACTACAGTTAATATGGGTTTTAACAAACAATCCTAAAAGAAATTGAGAAACCATCAGTATTATGTGATAAGTATAAGATTACTATTTGTTTACTACTATGTTAAATAAGGACAAATAAAACAATTGTGAACAGTTTTGCTTTGTTATATTAAATACTGTTTTCAAAAATACTATATCCAGACATGAATATGTGAGAAACTGTACTCAATAATAGCTACCAATAATTTTATACCTCTCCTAAAAATTCACTTTCTTCCTCTCGAACTCGTGCTTGGTCCCAAAGAGTAATTTCTAACATTCGTTCTCTAAATTCTCTCCGATGAACTGGAGAATAAATGAATGTCTGATTCCACTTAGGTTCCAATGTTTTCTTTACTGTTTTTGTTCTTCTTTTATTTTTATCACTGCAAAAAAAAGCAATTAAATATTAAAAATGCTCAAAAGACTGTATTATACTGTAATAAGTATATAATGGAAATTAGAAAATCTTAAATCAGCACCACACTTTTTAGCATTATGGGCACTATAATCTATGTCAGGATTAGTCCTTTATGATAAATTCAGCACATACTTTCAGGATAATTCATAACTTCATATTAAAAAAATGAAGTTAGGCGATTTCAAGTTCATGTGCCAATTCCAATTTTAAGAAGTTCCCTGCAAAACAGAAATGTTTTAATATGCTTGTTTTGCAAATGGTGATTTCTAAAGTAAAATATAGTTCTGTAAAAGGGATTTCCATGAGGCACAGTCTGACCGTAGAATACGTATGCAGATAACATTGGGCATAGCAAAAAAAAAATCTGCATTTCAGATAAACAAGCCAGCTGATTCACTCAAGCTTCAAGTCCTACAGCAGCTGATTCAAACTGCAGAGCAGTAGGCCTACATGAAGCAATGGTTAGGGAGCTGTGGGCAGCATGGGACCTTCTCTTCAGGGTTCTCCTGACTAAGGGCTTCACAGCTGGGAAACCAGAAGTCCTGAGAATGAGTTACGTGTCTTTTTCCAGCAACACTGGAAGGAACAGTGTTCTCAGAACAAATTCTGAAATCCTTTGGGTCACTTCAAGGATCCACCCCGGCTGAAGGTATGTTTAGGAGCTTGGTGAGGACCCCATGCAAAGCTACTACGGAACTCCTGGCTCTGGCTCCAGGGTGTTGTTGAAAGCAAAGTGTTTTGCAGAATATTTCTGCTGGAAAGAAATTTTTCTGATGGAAACAAGTTTCGCTAGAAAACACCCACACTCCTTCTACTGAGAATACTGATAAGAGTTCTTGTAACAATGCTTAATTTTAAACCTGCTGATTGCTGCATAATGTAGCTGTGATACTAATCAATGTGTTTTTTTTAATATGGCAATGCGGATGCTGTCTATTTGCTAATACGTGCAACTGTAGTATAGTTACAGCATTTCTAAACTGCTACTCAGAAGCTGGACCAAAATATTAAGTAAGAAATAATACTTTTAGACATATTGTTAAAACAAATGATGTCATTATTTCTATTATACTAAAGTTTTGAGTACTCTGGAGAACTGAAAGACATTACATTGCACAAGCTTTTCCAATGAAATTGGTTTAATCAAAGAGAGTTCAGTATCTTCCTCTAATTGAATGCTTGACGTATTTAAGTGTATTTTACCGCTAGCATGTTTCCTTCAACTACACAAAAAATACATTGTTGCTTACTTAGTTTTCACTTCTAAGGAAAGTAAAATGAATTTGCACATTAGAAAAAAAACCGAACTCAGTAAGACGAATTACTGACCACGATATAAGTGATAGAAAACTAAATAACTAAATTAATAACTAAAGAAAAAGTTCTAAATACTTCACATAAATGGGAAACACCAGTATAGCATAATAACATTTTAAGTTTGGTAACTTTTTGTATATGTACACTTGAAAGTATTTGATTAAATATTTTTATTGTATGTATTTTTAGTTATTAAAATTTTCATTGTGATACATTCTGAACACAGACATTTTTGTTAGCTTTAATCATCTTGAAAATAGCAGATAATTTCATTTAAGCAGACCTGATTCTCAGTTTAGCACTGCTTCAGCATCTCCAAAGACGCTACAGCAATTTGAAAAAACTAAGAATCTAGTCCAACAATTACAAATATTTGTAAACCCAAGGCAATCCATTCAAAACCTTTTGGCATCACTGACACAGGAAATTATGCAGTCACAGAAAATTTTCCTGTCAACATACGGTATACAATGAAAGTGGGAAAGCAGTGTCTTCCAAAACACTGAATAGCTTTAATTTCTGCTGAAGTCAGTTGGCACTGAAGATAGTTATCATCTTCCCAATTTAGATATTGGGAAAAGCAAAGGATGTAAAAATAAAAACTGTAAAGTTACATCCTCTTCTACTGATTCAGCAATCCAATGACCAACCTTTTATAGAACGAGTTAAGTTAAATCTCTGAATTACTTTGTTGATACATTAAAAAATAAAGCTAAATATTTTCCCTCAGTGACACAATCTGAAGAAATATCAATTAAAAAAAAAAAGAAATCAACTGAGGAACACATTATACCTACCACAGTTTAATTTTCCCTAAATGCATGTATAATGACAGTACATATCAATATTAGTCCTGTGCTTTTGGGGAAGTTTTCAAGGTGCATCTAGGAAGTCTCACCTGAATCCCCTTCAGCCTTAACTCATTTATGCTGTGATATGAACTCTATGAGTTTCAGATGACAAAACTGCCAGACTGATCACTCCAGAAATCTGCAAACCTAACTTTGTAGTGTTTCCATTGCACTAGACAAGTATAACTGTCATAGAAAATAAGGGCATTATAACAGATTAACAACATTCTTTGCAAATAACAGATCCCCATGCAATGACATACGTTTACCATTCCTTTTCTATTCAGTATTAAATAAAACATCCTCTGAAAGTGAATTTGCATTTAGTGTTCAAAGAGACAATGCTGTTACATAGTACGTTCAATACAGGAACTCCAAACTTTAAGACTTTTCTGTATATGTATCACCTGTAAACTCAGCCGGGTATCAAACTAATTGTTACTTATATATTTTTTGTCTTCACCCTACCTTCTGTCTGGAAGAAAGTAAATTTTAACATAAGGATTCCTTGGCCTCCCATCTTCCCTTGAAGGAAGATCCTTTGCTCCCAATATTGTCACTATTAACTGATGACCAACCTTGTCATACCACAGTTTTATCTGTAATGAGAAAATATTAATTAGTGAAAACTCATTTCTACAACGAAGCGTATTAATCCTTAAAATTAATTTTGCTCATAAGCTTCTATTTATATTGGTTACTTAATCAGAAAATACCATGTTCTACTTTGTATTTCTAACAAAGCATAAAAAGAAATACTATAATAGCTTCAGTATGTACCAGGAGTTACTCTTTTTTAAAAACCCTGTACAATAAGTACGTTATTTCATGCTGATTTTTTTTTTCATACAGTGCTCTGATTAGGATTATTCTTTCTTGGCAGTGACACTGTATTACTTGCATTACCGATGTATGGTATTCATATATATATTTCTAAAGAGTTTATGCACAATGAATGGATTTTTCATGTCCTGTTGTGCTGGAAAGACTACGGGACAAAACCATAAATAACTCAAATCTCTAAATGGTTTTCAAGATGCAGAGATTTATGTAGAAATCAAGTAAACCCTTCAGAAATTGTAAGTCAGGGAGGCACAGTAGTCCAACCCTCTTTGCAGTCCAACTCAGCAACAACAAGGCAAAAACTACCATTGCTCATCTTTAGAAATTATTATTAATCAGTCTTAGACTCATTCTGCTATCCTTTTTTTACTACAGGCATTAGAAGCTGCTATTTAGTTATTTCAGTTTGAATACTAGAGCTGCAAATACATTATTCAAGGAGAAGATATACCTATTTTAGAGCACTCACTGTGGAAGGGGAAAATGCTGTAGTGAGAACAAAACAAAGCTTTCCAAATAGCCAGTGTAATA
This sequence comes from Thinocorus orbignyianus, assembly GCA_013400375.1. Classification (NCBI taxonomy): domain Eukaryota; kingdom Metazoa; phylum Chordata; class Aves; order Ciconiiformes; family Thinocoridae; genus Thinocorus; species Thinocorus orbignyianus. The sequence continues at coordinate 3,273,187 of VXBW01006074.1, read as the reverse complement.
CCACCGTGGTACCACTGCAGTATCACTAACTACAGCTGAGAGAGGAGACTCTCTTCAAGGGGAGTTTGCCTGAGACAGAGGACAAACTAGAACATTCAAAGGAAACACTGACCCTGCCTGAAACTAAGGCGATCAAAGAGGATAATGTTTAACTCCACATCTAACCAAGCTGTGCACCTTTAGGCATGAATATATCCTAGCTAAGGTAAACATAGCCAGGGAAAATTACACTCTCTTTGGAGCCCATCTCGCGTCATTTCAGAGACAAGGTCTCCATCTACTGTCATAGCTCCTCATCTTCAGCATATTAGTCACTCAAAGGAAGGTCTTGATGCAATTTTCAAGACTTTTTACCTACCGACAAGAGGTTAATTTAGCCTTCTGCCATTCCTAATATTTCAGTAAGTGAGACTACAGTAAGACACACCGAATCATTCAATGGTGGCAATGTGCTTCTTCCTTCTCCATTACTTTGCAACATCCTGCAAATCCCATAGCCACCAACCAGTAATGTTTGAACATATATTAAAAAAAAGGAGGATGCTTGTCCTCAATTATCGTTCTGCTAGCCCTACTACTGACTTTATAGGTTTCTGCCACCAACAGTAGCTCTCTGGCTACTAAAGCAGAAAACTGAAAGAAATTATCCTTATTCAAGAGACTTCTTGATACTGTTCATACATTCCTGCAGAGCAAGGGCCTCTGTCAGTATTTTTTTAAACAGAATTACCTGGACTATTAAGTATCTTCACCCAGCTACAGAAAATAAGTAGAAAGCTTTGCACCAACTTTATGAATCCAAAGCAAAGCTTTAATGACCTCTGAAGTGCAAGTCAACTTAAATGTTCTCTGACACTAAATATATCTACCCACAGACTTACTTGTGAGTCCTTGAGCAAAGGACATACTTGACACGTATCACTCGGGGTCCCACACCCCAAGAGGAGTAGCCCTGAATACAATCTTCTTCATCTGCTTTTTTTGGGGGAAAATTATCCTTGCTTAAGCAGAATGCAATGTATTTGTGATCCAGTCACTATCACATACTGGGACTGAGTGAAGGTGAGACATGGGTGCCAAATTATAACCAGAATTGTGTGTTCATATTGAAGTTAAATATTTCTTCACTATATTTGTTGCAGACAGGATTTTTACAGGAAAACTTCAGCCAAGATATTTGGAGAATGACTCTAAGCAGAAAGTTAAATTGCCTGTTACCATTTTTTTGAGATGATCTAGCATCTCTGTTTTGGGACAACTAGAAATTGCATTGACTTATACCTTCTACTTTTTTCTTGATACTCTGAAAAAAAGAATTGGAAAAACTTGTACATAATGGGCATATTTTCCCTGTAATTCCCTGCTGTTTGGCTTGTTACAAGAAAGGTCAGGAGGCAGAATTATGACTGGGAGGCTCTCTCTTTTATGTCTTCGTGCTGCTAGCACTCCAATATACAGTACAGGAACTTGTGACACAAGAAGTCATTTGACTTGGATGCAAAGAGAAGAAAAGAAAAAATTAGGAGTGAGAGAATGGACAAAGAAACCTGGGGACAGGATTGCTTTCTCATGGGGTTAGAAGAAGGAGGAAGGAACAAATCAGAAACTGCTTTAGAATTACTGGGAAAGTAAAGGATATAGGATGCTCCTTGGTGAAAAACAGGAAGAATGGAGCCACTAATGTCAGGGATCATAGAAGAACAGAGTGGCAAAAACAGACTGAATGAGAGAAACAGAATGTGCTGAGAAAAAGAACCAGCCATTCTGTAACTGGCACAAAATATGTTGCACAGAGAGATTGGGATGAAAGAAAATCTGAAAGGAAGTCAGTGCAGGAAACTGGAAAGGAAAGTGAGAAACAATGAGTTAGACTAGCATGCTGAACACAGAAAATGAGTTTGGGAATAGGACTGATTTAATTCTGACCCTCCTGTGCATTAAGTATTATGACAATATTCGCATGATACGGTATTTTCCTACAAGAACCTTGTCTTTTCTATTCAGAAGGAAAGGTCTGCTATTTAAGACAGCCAGGTACAGTCCAAGAGGACTGGATTCCATCTCTTTCTGCTTCCCAGAGCATTTGTGTATGGAGGGTGGAGCCCTTAAAACATTTCAAGAAGTATTCATTAATTATCTATTCTTAATTGTGTGGAAGGCTGGTATGAGACCCTGGAGTCTGATTTGTAGTGCAAAGTGCTGGAATGGAAGTCTGAGGTGTGTTTTACGCCTGGAGAGATCCTGGTTGTCTTGGACTCTGATTGTAGTTTTTCAGTTCTTAAACAATAAATGCAGGACAATCCTACCACTCCTCATAGAATATTATATATATTTGATGTTGTGAAATAAACATGCGATAGCATACATATAACAGAAAAGCTGATGAGGAAATTATTTTTTTGTTTGTATGAAGGTATGCAGAGAAGATTCCTGCCACCAAAACGCGAAGAACATTTCATTATTCAATCCACAAAGAGAAAGCCCCATGAGAATGTACAGGTGTGATGCTCAGCACTGAAAGACTTAGGCAGCTAACTAACTGAGCAGAATCTACAAACCTTCAACTCAGCAGTTTCCAGCACTGGCAGGAATAGCACTCTTAAAAGCTTAGAACATCTAAGAAAGTGTAATGATACAATTCTGATCTAAATGAAAAGAAAGACTAAAACTACTACATGTAAAATACACCGTAGAAAAAAAAATGCTGGCTGATGCTAATGTGGAGGTTAACACCTGTAAAAAAAGACTTCTTGAACAGGATTTTGTCAACCTAGATAATTTGGGAAGTAGGCACCAAAAATTCACTTAGAAAGTTGCATAACCTGAATGCTTTCTAAAGATCCTTCCACTTGGTGTTGAAGTCCTGAGCACTTAATTGTCATGCACACGCTCATAATCCTTTCCTTTCCTATGCTCCTTCCCTAAGCAGATATGCACCTAATCCTTGCCTAAACTTCTGTTGTAATCTACTTTCAGGCAAACAGGCATCTAAACTCAATGTATCCTAAAATTGTGAGGTGGTCTGTCATCCACAGAGATGTGCACCTGCTGCACGCTTTAAGACAGGCCTTCAGATAAGAATACTTGCCATGCAGAGTGCAACAAGAACTCTTCAGCAGTTAGGTGACAAAGGTAGTCATCAGAGGGAAGAAGAGGGTCTGGTCCCAGCTTCATAGGATTCTTCCTAGTTTTTTACCAATAGCAGTCTAATGCAAGATCAATACACATCCTGGGTAATAGGTCTGGAATCTGCTCCACTAAAATTAAGCTTTCTTTCTGTCGCCAAAGATCTATATTCCCAGCCACACAGTATCTCAGCTTCAAATGAGACTTTATACTCCAGATAAGAAAAGAAAGTTTAAAGGTTCTTTAAATAAAAGACAGGTTCAATCTCTTCCGTCTAAACAGGGCTTAGACCACAGATGTCCTGTTTCTGGAATGAGTCTCCTACACATACAACAGTATATAAAAGCTGACAGTTGGTGTTGCATCCTAAGTGAGGATGCAGGCATCTAGTATTTCTGTTTGGTCCTCTGCAGCTTCAGAAAAAGATGCCTCCCTCTGGAGAACTGACTCACCCTCTGGGGTAGCCTAACTTTCAGATAGAATTAATGGGGATAGGTGTCCTTTACTTGGTCTGGATCTTATATCTGAAAATATTGAGGTACTTAGCTCTCCTTGACCTGTACAAGTCTAAGCTTCTCCCCAAGGTACCTCAGACTCATGTGAAGCTAGTATAAGTTATATAATTTAATCACATAAGTTCAGTTTACTACATTTCATGCTTTTTCTTTTAGATATCATCTTAATTAGACATTTCATTCAGAGCACTGATCAGGTCAGAGTTCTAGAAAAGAAGTGATCGTGCAATTAGGACTCATACTCTAATACATATGTATAAAGTAAATCACCTAAGAAAATCTAGGTAACATTGTTAATGCCACCTCCTATATTCCTATCTCATCAATGCTTTACTGTTTGCTTAACTATGGAATCCTAATGTGGTTTTTTGTACAGTACATACAGGTACACCGTATCTTAAGTGATAACTTCAGATTTAAAAGCAGAATACTGGAAGATTTCACCTACATTTTATTTGTTACATAAGGGTTGCTTCATAAATCTCATGGAAAAGAGATAAAACTTGTGCTACTCGGGGAGACTGCCTGCCCTGCAGCTTGACTTCTATCACCACAGCCTGTTCAAATATGACTAGGTTTAAGAGACATCTGGCCAGTCATTTTTGTTCTGTTGTTCACTATATTTTTCATGTAAGATATATAGCTGTTTGTTAGTGTAACATTTTGAAACTGAGATACTACTTTTCTTTCTTTTTTGCATTATTATGAAACGAGACACACCAGCAGGATCTATTGCAAAAAGGAAGTAGCAAAAAAAAAAATTAAAAAAATCTCAGTTTATTTTCAAAAATGCTTACAGCAACCGTTTTATTTGGACTTCAGCTTATGTAGATGCAGAAAGTGGTCTGAGGTCTTAAAGTCTTCATCATAGCTGAGGTGAGCTTTGGATGTTGTTAAACTTACCTCTAACAAATCCTGACTACTTAGGGTTGCTAAAACAAACTATTGTTTTCTGCTTCAATTACTGTCTGATATGCTGGAAAAAAAATACAAGAAAAGGTTGTCAAATTCAAGAGCTTCAAGGATATGAAGGCCAGAAAATCATGGAGGTATTTAGGCTACCCTAATCTAGATTTCTTTTAAAAATTTATTTTTTAGTGGCTTCATTTTGATTTCAGTCATGCCAAATAGATGCATGCATATATTTTTGTTCATGATCAAATATAGTGATGTTCTGTATTAAAGCAAAAAGGATGTCTGAAACTTCTGAAGCTAGAAAAATCCCTGTGGTTTCATGGCAACACTGGATCGAAAGGAGGGTCCACCAAGTAAACAAGAGACATTGCATTGAAAATGCAAATTTAAGAACAGATCATTCCTCACAAAGATATCTCAAAGCATCGCTCTGGAAGTTAGAAAATTTCTGGAATGCTAAACTGAATCTGAAAATTCACGAAATAAATGCACACTTTTCCAAGTACTGTAGAATTAGTAAAGGTNGGAAAGAAGTGACTGCTTTTCTTCCCAATAAAATAATAATGGTAGTTTCTAAAATCATTCAGTGATATAAGAGCTAGAAAACAAATGGAATGACATGGAGAGATGTGCAGCAGAGGAACTTCTGCCAGAATCTGGGACATTTATCACCAGGATCAGTTTCAGAGTAGCAAACAAAGAAGATGCAAGCAAGAATAAAGATGTACATTTCCTGTTGAGAACAATGAAACAAATAGGTATAAACAGAAATGCTTGGAGATCTTCATTCTTGTAGGGAATTCTACAGACAGAGCTATACCACAGCCTACAATGTAATGTATACTTCCTGACAACCATAAACAATGGCTCAGAGCTCTGAGTTAGCTAACTGCTCGTGCCAAAAAGCAACCAGAGTTCTGTGCTGCTGCTGGATTGCTTCTAATATCCTTGTTTAAAGATCACTGGAGAATTTCAGTTCTTCTCTGCGGCCTGCATTGCAAATGTATCTTACATTAATCCATTTTAAACTATCTACCAGCCCTGCTAAAAGCAGGCAGATGGGGGACTTCCATTTCAATCTAGTTGTAAAGGTGTTGCCAAGGTCATAACTTCGAGTTCTTCAGGAACTCCCATCACAAACATTATGTTCAGCTTTGACTGTTACTGAGCTCTGCAAAAAACTGTTAAGAGAGGTTCACAGGGACTCCACAGACATTGTACAGAAACAAAAGTGGGGCTAAAGATAATTCTCATCTACAATATCAAAAATAATGCAACCAGAGGTGAGAGAACGAGCCTCATACACTTTCACCTCTTGCTGGATATTGTCTATCAAGCATTACAGTTGTTTTATTTTCTTAAACAACTACCATAATCCTTTGATCAAAGTATATTCTTTTTTAATATTAGAAGATGTTATTCTAAGTAGAACTGACAATTTCATGTCTATTTTTTATTTTATATAATGTGGTTAAAATAAGGAATTACTACATGTTACTTCTACATTAGAGTATTTCATGAAACATGCAGGTTTCAGGTAGATCTGAACAATCAACTGTCATATCATTTCTTAATTTACTTAGTACACATCTAAAAAGAAAATAAATATTAAAAGACTACTTATGTCATATACAATATTTACCTTATGAACTACTTAACAACTTGAGTCTGAATTTGTATTGCTCTGATTTCATTACCATGAGCAGAAGTCAACTTTCTTAATCATGCTAAAAGATGTTTTAAATTTTTAATACAAAGCCAGTTTATGTCAGTAGCACATTAATAATATGCTAACCTAAGTAATTACTATCAAGACTTTTTAACCTCATTTGTTTTTCTTAAAAGTTTTATTTTAAATTTACATTTAAGCAGTTGTAAGGACTACTTTCAGGAAATAATATATTGTGAAAAAAATGGCACTTTATCAAATATGAGTCATAACCAAACCACCTCCTACAGTCTGATTTAGAATTCCTTTATAAGTATATGTTTATTATCTTTATTCCATTTCAATATGAAATTTAATCATCTCATTCTGATCATTTTGATCTTTAGATCTCTTACATCTTTCCTTGAGCAACTGATCAACCGAGAGAAGCATTTATACAGCTCAGACACAAAAGATTAACATCTCCATAAGGACATTTTGTAAGAAAAGCAGGTAATATTCTATTTTCAAAAAACTGAAAAACATGCAGAAAAGCAAGATAAGCATTTTAACATATTAGTAAAACCTACTTTGGCATTAATCTACTATACCTTAGGAGTTTTCTAATGAAAAGAGGCAAACAACTTGTACCTAAACAGAATTCCAAACCTACATAAATTCAGTAACACGATGGAAGAATTGAGAAATTTTTTTCAGAATTCAGATTTTCTTTTTTTTACTTTAAATAGAGGTTTGGTTAAAATGCAAGAACCAATTTTCATACACAAGAAATGTGTTTCTTTAAACAAGGTACAAATTTTTTGCCTATCTTCCACTCAAGGCGCTACTATTGGAAAATGCAAAAAAGGATGTGTTAAGTAATGACAATGAATGATTTAAAGAGACATTCATCTTTACATAATGATGTCAAGCACAAAAATATTTATTGCTTAGACAGTATACACATTTTGTATACAGGATGCATCACCATCATCACTATCGAAACCTGTATGAGCTTAATATTGAGTAAACTGCAAACAGAAGTTAGTTGTCTCTTTAAATTTAAATTTAATATTTTAAACCCCATGCAGAATTTTACAAGCTGGTCACAAGATGACATGAAACTTGTTAATATGGCTTAAAGCAACACACTAAAAATATGGGAAAACGGACTATAATGTAACGTTTTCCTACTATGCATTTTCCATAACAAACAAAAGAAAAAAGCACAACTTTAGTTTCTGTCAGGCAGACGAAGTCTTTACCTGAACCCTAGGAACAAAAGGCGTTGTTCTTCTACTAAGGCTTTGGCTCTGGTAAGCAAAATTAAAGAAAAAGCAATAAAACAAAACCAAAAAGGACAACACGCTGGAAACTAAAAGACCAAAAGTAAAAACAAAGACACACAACTATTACTTTAAACACTGCTTTACACCAACAACATATTTATCAAACACAAAGTATTTTAATGCAATGCATAAATTAAATCTGCAAATCAGTTACCAAATCATATCAAAACTCTGTGATGGAAATTCTAGTCTTAGGGAAGTCAGCAGGAATTTTGCCTCTGATTCCCCAGGAGCAAGGATTTCACTTTACAGGTCTACAGATAACATTTACAATAGATTTAGAAATAATATTAACAAAAGGAGCAGGTCAGCAAAGTGTGATTTAAAAGTGGGCTAGGAGATATAAGGTCAGCTTGACCACCTCTTTCAGGAAGATTGTAGATGCATATTCAGAGACAGAAACAAGTACAGCTCACACACTGAGAGTTTTGGTTGCTCTCAAGTAAAGTAAAAGGTTTTCTCTTTGGTGCAACTTTGAGGGACATTTATACAAAACACCATCCTAAATACTTTAAAAATCATTAAAAGAAAGTTAGGGCTATCTGATCCTAGCATTACGCAGGGGAAGGTACAATCAATACATTTCAATTCTCTAGCAATCATGACAGAAATTACATACGGTATATACAGAAAACCACTGCATGAAATGGGTTCTAGAGCACTTTTGCAAACTTAGTAATTGTACTACACATGTAGATGCACTTATAACTCTTATTTTTGTGATGTAACGCTGCAGACCACACACAACTTCATGGCTTCCAGTGGCCACATGAAGACTACATTAGTACAGGAAACACTCCCAAGTTCCTGGACTACCTACAAACTCTGACGACTCTCCATCTTTAGCTTAGGGCAACAGCTAATGGAGTGGCACAGAAAGGGTACCAAATACGGGGAATGGACAGGAACAGGAGAACACATTGGCCCTCAGAGAACCAGTGAGAGGGTGGAACAGGAGCATGGGGGAAGGTCATAAGAACCCCAGCGCTGACAGACTTGAATCTCCTTTACCTCCCTCCCTGCTCAGTTTTCCTAAGATTATTGATCTATTTCAAAGGGATGGAAAGAAGTTACTACTTAATATTCACTTCCCTACAAAATGTACCCGAAGTATGCAGATAGGCAGTATGATGATGGTTCTGTCACCCTCCTTGCCTACTTGGACGCACAGATGCCGAAGAAATCTATTCCACAAAATGTGTGAAGTAATCTGTTCTCACACCAAAGCAAGAGGATATGTAAAAAAATTTGACAGTTTGTATCACCGGTTTTGTCTGATGTGCTCCTGTGCTCTGCAAGGTGCAGCATCTGCACACTGCACCCACGCCCCTAAACAGGCATAGCCCAAAGTCTGGGTGCCAGAATGCGACCTACTCACGTACAATAAAAGTAGATCTTCAGCTTGCTTCTGCTCCTTATTGCAAGGGAAATACAGGCATTCCTGAATATTTCAATCCTGAAAGGGATAAAATATTTCCCACTATGCACCAAGGGCCCTCACCTGCCATATTCTGCCTTGGAAACAAAGGGCCATAGACACATATCTAGAACTTCCCAGGCTTTGATGTTAGAGCAACAGCAATTTACTTGTGTAGACACAGAAAGAGGAAAAGGAAAAGGTGGAAGAAGGAAGGGGAGCATGTCTCATGCTTCACCTCATCCCCCCAGTGTGCCAATATATTATGTCCTTCACAATGTACAATACCTACTTTTTAATATGCTACAGATGATACAACTATAATTAATATACCTATATTTTTATTGCTTTTTAAACTGAATATGTATCAAAAATCTATTGAAGTGGTACTGTGGTTCAGCAGCATAAGGAAATAGATTGATTTTATAAATTACATCCCTCTTCTGTTAGAATTTCCACCAGTACAAAAATTAAATATTTTAATTGTATACCTTTATCCATTTACATGTTCTTCTAGTCATGTTATCAGTGTCTAAACCTAATTATAGCAAAAGCATTCCAAGTTATACTTTTCATGCAGTATTGAAAAAGTAGACAGAATGCAGTAATGAAAAAGAGCATCAACACTCAAAGAATACTTTTTCAAAATGATATAAAAGGAAAAACAAATCAGTGAAAAACCACAGAAACAGGGGCCAGACAAAGCAAATAATAATAAAACAATAATTGCATTAAGTCAGATACTCCCCTGAAAGAACAATGAGGATCAAAAATGCGATAAAATAAACTGCACAGAATACACACAGAATACAGATAAATTATTTATATACCTTAGTAAATTATATTAAACAAGAGTTTACTGTAGCAGCACATAATGTGTTCAAATAACTGTGTGGTTGGGCAGAATAATTATTAATGGAAAGAAGATTTCCTAGCTATGTGAGATCACTTGCTTCATGGGAAATCCAATTAGCCAGCTAACTTCACCAAAAGAAAACAGACCAATGCCAATACAAAGAAAAACACAGAAGACTAAATATACAAAGACATCCCTGAAAAACTCCTTAAGAACATACTGAACATAAAGAAATACATTCCAAAACACTATTTATATATAAACCCTTTAAGAATCTGTAGCATTGTCTGAATAAGGATGCATATATCCAAATATTTTTTCAAATATTGCAGAGCTCCACCCAAACTGTAGGTATCTCCATGTCTGCTCACAACTCTTGTATCTTACAACCTATTGCATGCAGCTGCCCCAACAACAGCCCATCAGAGCTATATGGTATTGTCCAAAAGTACTGAAAAAACATGAAACACTTCTAAAATTTTCCCTATCATCCATTCCCTCAGATTCATCACACCTGTCTGAATTCATCCATCATTGCCCAGAATGTCAACTGATCCTCCACTTCCACAAAGAACATCTTGTCTTTGTGTACTGATAGGGCTCTGCAGTTGTTCTCCTGCCTAGGCACTCAGCATAAAGAGCACATTTCCAACCACATTTGGAATTAAGTACATCCTTCCATTTCCACCTTACTTGACTCTTTGAAATGAATGAGTGCTCATCAACTGATCTGCCAGAAACGAGCTGTTCTGTCAGATGAAAACCACAAAAACCTAAAACACAGAAGCTTGTCCATTTCTCAGTGTTCAAACTAAAACATCTTTTGGAACTTAAGAAGATTTTTAAAATTCAAATATATAAGATCTCATAGACCATCCTAATTTTTCAAACCATCTCCAACTCTATAAAGAGATGTTGGGTTTTTTACTAACTCTTCCAGATTTTCAAAACTTTTAAAGTTATGATAAAGCAAAATTATAAAAAGTGAAGGAAAACATATTCACTGCACTGCCTTCAAGACACATAAACTTCCAAATGTGTAAAGTCAAAAAGTTTTGATTTTTCAGCCCTAACTTTATATATCAGATCAAAAAGAAATTACAAAAATTTACTGGTTTGGAAAAACATTCCTGTAGATTACTTCAATTCTCTTAAAGTAATCTTTTTTCTAAAAAATATTTTAGTCTGTCCATTTCAATCTGCCCACTTAGGTGCCAAGTTGCTATCTATCCACATCATCTTCAGGCATTTTGACAACCATCCTTACAAAGCAAAAGATTTAGCACCAGCCTCTTGAAGCCTTGAGCCAACAGAAGCAGGAGCTGCGTTGTGCCATTAACACGGTAACATGAATTACAGCTACAACCAACTTCTCTTTAGCAGGTGAGTTAAGACAGGTTTCCAAATTTTCAAACCATCTACTAATGTTAGGTGTCTACATTGGGACTTTAATTTAGAGTTACTGAGCATTTCTGACCTTAGTGTCAGTCAACAGGAGCTTTGTGTTCTCAAATATCAACTGCCCTCTGAGGGAAACAAGGATATTGTGTGGTAGGGATTATTGTATATAATTACATACAGTCTATAAGGGAGTACAAAGAAGACAAATGCAGAAAAGACCTTTAAATGTCCCCTAAGACTATTAGTTTTCCTTAGATAGAAATAAATGCTATCAACTTATTAATAAAGACATTTACATCCCATAACAAACAAAAAATAATTAAAAATAGGAATAAGGCCTTCTTGAGATAAACAGTGAATTTATATGCCATTCTGAGACATAAAACCTTGAATTCTGTTACTCTCAGTAAATTACAATACACCTGCAAGTCTCGTGATACTGTTCTTATTCATCTCAAGCTGCAATATCCTATCAAACCACAAAATTAACAGACTTACTCACTTTACTAATAAATCCTAATCTTTAAGTCCTGAATATTTTGTTTCTGAAACTAAGAATGTGAGGAAGTCAGTTCTGTGTGGTTCCTATTTGGATTGTCATTTCTCAGTCTCTGTGCCTTGGATGTTTTTGCAGTTAACTCTGGAACCTGAATTTCATGCTGGAAGCTAAAAACTGAAACCTTCTGACAGTCTAATCTTTTATGAGATTGATTTAGCCAAAAGAGATTTCTTTCCCCCCTGTTTCCACTATCAACAACTTTTGCTATCTTGTAAAACTAAACTGGTTTTCAGAAACCTTGATCTGTGTATTTTGACAGTTCATGTTCAGGTTCTCTTGTCATTGTAAGTTGTGCAAAACATTCTGCACTCTATAGTCAAGATTCCTAGTTTTTCACTTATCCAAAGAATGGAGTCTTTCAAAGTAGTGACATACAACAGTTAGGGAAAATTAAAAATGATCTAGTATAGATGGCTAGTCTCATGAGCAAAACAAATAACGTCTCATGCATTGCAAATGGAGCCAATGTGGCTGCTGAACAGACAGAAAAATTCTTCTTCCATTCCTCCATCAACACCATTAACCATTTCTATGACACCTATACACAGTCTGCTTAGATTTTATGCATATTTTTATGGTGCACTCATTATCTTAGCACAAACAACTTGGAAGAAATATGAATATGACATTTTCAAACTTGTTTAACACCAGGTTTGCACTGCTTCCATTCCATTTTCCTCTCCTACTCAATGTGAGCCAAGACACAACAGAGCACTTAGGGAAAATCACACTTTGGAGTTGTAAATGACACAGAAAGGTGTACAAAACCCAAGTTCTTCAGATTAGTACCAAAAAATTACCCTTTTAAATGAAACATTTAGGTAATGAACTTTGTTCTCAATGAGAGCAAAGAACAAAAGTGAATAACACTGGTACAAAGAATACAACGTTAGTAAACAATCAAAGGGATATCTAGGGAAAGGTATATATAAAGCCTAGTGCCTAAGAAATAGATGATACTAATGTCCAAGCACACAGATTATAAAATCTACCAACTGTACATGTAATTGTTACAGTTGAAAAAGTGTAAACACTCAACAGCACAGACATAACTGGAGGCAAGATTAGACCTTTCTGAAAATTTGACTCTACCAATCTAGCTTACTATATATATACATGTATGTATGTATATAGATATTTATCATTCAACATAGAGACAATTTCAAAAAGCCAGTAAATGAAATGTCCTTATCTAAATATGGCCCTGCCTACACTGAGCATTAACCAAAAAATGCCATTATATAGTATTAACCACAAAGTTTAGCTAGTTTCACAAGAAATTTATGTCAGAGGTAGCAGGTGAGTTGCATTGAGAGTTGCTGCAAAATATATATGCTGCAAAAAGCACAACACTAATATTAATGAAATGTTTACATACTGAAAGTTGTCCAGACAAGAACTGTGGAACATCCCTTAACATGCCAGGACTCATAGGAGAAGTCACTGAAATAGAAGGTCGGTCCATTTTTTGAGATTCAAATGAACTAGAACCTGTAATCATAAAGAAAAATATTTTATAAATAGTAGCATTTATGCATTTTTCACAATGTTCATCGAAGAAAAACTGTACAAATACAACCACAAATATAATAAAGTTATCACGTTTTTATCTATTTAAAAATTAAAAATGACATCCAAGTTTTGGTGCCCAGATGCAATCAAATGCTTTTCAAGTTTATTATAGCTGCAAAATGTCATCTAAAGCATATAGAATTAAAAAAAAAAAAAATTATTTGAATATTTCTGACTAATTATGTCAGTAAGTTGAAGGCCCAAAATTCCTAAACAGTAAAGTTATTTTTCCCTTTGACCATTTTACATTGGTAAAAGGAATTCAGTCTTCTGAAGGGCACTTATTATCTTGTACAATCAGATTAATTTTTAATTAATTTTTACAAAAACATCAAGATGCACATAAATTTTTTTGTGCATTTTATTTCAAATCTGTAAGGTCCACAAATTGTCAGAGGACAAGTTTTGACACATAAAACAGAGTAAAAGTGAAGTATTTTTATAAATACAAAAGACATTCCACATCTTACAAAACATAAAATGAATTTTATTTTAAGACTTGGCTGATCAGTGAAAAGTTACTGAAGGGGTTTTTCATATTACCATAATCAAGTTTATTCCAGCGCATTTATTCATGCCTCCTATTATAAAAGAGTTCTAAAACAATGATAAATAATAACTCCAGGACGAAGTCTATCTTATCAGATCTAAGCCAAAGAACAAATTATTTTCCCCCACATGAAATGCTGGTTTTGCTGACTTAAAGAGTGCTGAATGTTTCCAATAAAGCAAAAGTATTCTGATCTCAAAGTAGCTATATCTCTCACTGTAAATAAAGAACATTTCATCCCCATTTTTAGTTTATAACAATCAACTGAAATGTAAAGCAACAAAATAAGAAATTAAAAATTACTATTAATGTTCTTCTACATTAGTTAGAATTATGGGGTTGTTTTTTTTCAATCAAAAATAGCCTAAGTTTATAATCAAATGTCAAACCTAAATTAAAATACCCTGACTTTTGATAGTTTATTAGAGGTAGATAGACAATAAGTAAGATGACATATTGAGACAAATACAGACAAAGAGACAAGAGCTATACTGACTGTAGATGACATTTTTCAATCTATTTGTGCTTACATAAAAGAGAGAGAAGATTTTCCTACCCCACAATTGAAACTTACTGGACTCCAGCTGTGCATGTGTGCTGTCAGGTATTCTGGGAATATCCCTGAAATCAGGAAAAGTAAAACAGGCTGATCCTTTATTTAACAAGCACGTTCAAATTTCAGTTACACTGTAACACTTCTCAAGCCACCATGGAATGCCTCAGGAAAGATGTTTGATCTACTGGTTTTCTTCAGCCATGGGGAAAATTTATCTTTTGTCCAGTAAAAATAATTTCAGCTGCAAATTAAAGCCTATAGAACAAGTGGGTTTGTGAACGCAGGAGGGAGGCTGCTTAATCCCAAATTAAATCAGTAAATAAAAAAAAAAAAAAACCAGAACAATTTCAGATTGTCTAATGGTAGACAAAAACTGTGAGTAGTAGTAATTCAATTTATTGGACTCTCACTCAAACATACTAGACCACAATAATAACTATCCTCATATGTCCTTTAGTGTTCTTGAACTCCAATTTTGGGCAGTCTTACCTTTGCTGTGACTAAATAAGATGAGCAATTTCATTTGGAAAAAATGCATACTTACATATACATAAGAGGTTGCATCACCTGTATTAAATTGTGTGTACAGCTATGTAATTTTAAAAAACTCAGTCCCAATAACTAAGTACCTCATTACAACCTTCAACATATTCCTCCCATGAGGGGCAAACATAACGGTATGCTAATAAAAACTATCAATATGCTAATAAATTGTTTTAGAGTTATTTGAGCAAAACCAAGCAAGCTGAAGAGCTGCAGTTCTGAGTCACAGCAAGAACAATATTAAAAACTGTGTGTGCTGCAGTGCAGTTGGATATTTCAAGGTTGCACTGGGTGTCAGTGGAGTGGCCTCTGTGAAGAGGGGCTGAGGTTCCAGCCAGCTCCAATGGCCCCACCACAGGGCTCAGCTGAGCCCATCAGCGAAGATGGTGGTGCCTCTGTGATAACATATTTAAGAAAGGGTAAAAAAACCTGTGCAGCAGCTGTGATAGAGAAGGGTGAGGGAAAAAAACCATGAGAGAAACATCCCTGCAGACAGCTGGTGACTGCAACCCCTACTCCCCATCCCCCTGCACTGCTGGGCCAGGAGGGCAGGTAGAAGAGCCACGAACAAAAGACTGAGTTTGAGCCTGGGAAGAAGAGAGGTGAGGGGAAGGTGCTTTTAGTTATGTTTTTATTTCTCACCATCTCTTATTAATTCCTAATAAATTAAATTAATATTCCCCAAGTCAAGTCTGTTTTGCTGAGTGATCTCCCCATCCTTACCTTGAGCTGTTTTGGCTTTTTTTCCATTTTATATTCTCCCCCTGTCCAGCTGAGAAGGGGAAGGGAGAGAGTGGCTGGGTGGGTACTTGGTGACCAGCCAAGGTCAACCCACCACAAAGGTATATGAAAAGGAAGGGAAAGTTTAAAATGTTTTCAGTGATATCTACTGTCTCATACAATGAAAAAAAAGGAGTCTGTACTATATATAAATGAAAATTATCTAGTTACTTTTTAGCATACCATTTCCAAATGTCTAGAAAGACATCTGCTTTACTAAGCAGATTGAGGAAATTTTCCAAGTGAATTGATGCTCAGTACTTGATAATTCAAATGAATCAGAAGGCTGATTCTGTAACTGAAGTGAATGCTCACTGTAGTAAAGGAAAAATCACTGTCTCTGTTGTCAGCAGGCAAAACTTGTCAGAAACTTACCAGGGCTATTGAAGAAATAAATAATTAAGTTTGTGTGTTTGATATATGTAGGATTTATAAAGGGACCCAATACTCGTTTATTATTTTACTCAGAAATACACACCTAAGCCTAACCTGCAATTTCAGAAAAATATTTCTATCATATGGGTTTGAGAAGAAGACCTTAAAAACATCATTGTGAATAGATTGCACAGTAGTGTGGACCATATCTCTTATAAGGAACTCTCACTGAGATAAAGCAGAAATAGTTCTAGGCATCTCCTTACATTTTAAGACACTTTCCATTGCAAGCAGATTGTATAGAATAATAATTAGAGTACAGTGCAACATTCCTTCCAAATTCCAAAACAGTAGACACTATGAAATTACCATGCATTCTAAACCAACTATTTTTGAGAATTAGAAAGCAGAAAATAGATAAGTTCTTGTATATCAGAGAAAGCTACTTCACACAGAGTATTTTTACTTCAAAGATAAAGTTTTGTTTTTATTTCAAGATTGCAAAAGGGATAAATTACATGCCAAAATGGTATGATTTTTTTAAGGAGCTTTCCATTGTATCCTCCTTTATCAACTTAGCTTGTTTTCATAGCAGTTTTCATAGCAGTCTGCCCACAATAAAATGACAAAAAACTAACAACTGTGTTTACTGGAATTTCCTTTTGTATTCAGAATATGAGGATGTGACAATAGGTTCTCTTTCTCAGTCAAGTTAATTGCCAGTAACTATCTGAAGATTTCTGGCATGAGTTAGTGCACTGCCACGAGACCATTGACAGACTCTCTTTGTAAGTAATAGGATATACCTCAATGCAAAAGTGAAATCCTTCAAGTGGGCACCAATTATTCTAATTGAAGTAACTATCACTTCTGACATCTGGTAAGGTAAATCTGAACTTTTAATTATTTTAAATACATTGAAACTTTATTCCCTGGAGCAGAACACAGACCTATGGTCTTATGTTTCCTTGATATTAATTTCTATAGTCCATTTGGTTATGACCTGAAATGGTCTAAACTGAGAAAATAATATGGTATTTCCAGTTCATCAGCTCAAATGTCACAAAAAACATTTATGAAGTTGTATTGTCAGTAGCAAAATCCAAAGAGTTACCTACATCTAACCAGAATCTAAAATCTTACTAACTTGCAGAAAGTATTCATCACTGAGACTTCAGTTATAAACCCATTTGGACTAGTAACTGGCACTTTGGAGGTGAACACCTTCTCTTACATCTACTGCAAAAAGATAGTGGGAATCAAGTACACAGAACAACTCTTTTAGGCCTGATCTGGCTCAGTTCTTCACTATGTGGCAAGCAGCTAATGCTGAAAAAGGCATCTTGAGAGCCCACATAACATTCTTTAGGGAATGATAGATGCTAGCTGCTCTAGTGACAGCAAGTGGAGTACATGGTAACATAACAGAAGACATGATGACGTGGAAGATAAACAATAGACAGTAAAATATAAAAGCACAAGAAAGAATACAGGAGATTTCACAAAATTAAGAGAATGCAGAAAGGGGCAGGGGAGGGCCGGGGGGGGAAGAGTATTTTCAAAATATGCAGTTCCTTAAAACTTTTGCTAAAAATTCTGTTTGACAGACACTAGGAAATACCTCACACCTGTA
This sequence comes from Thinocorus orbignyianus, assembly GCA_013400375.1. NCBI lineage: Eukaryota > Metazoa > Chordata > Aves > Ciconiiformes > Thinocoridae > Thinocorus > Thinocorus orbignyianus. Next base: position 3,255,392 of record VXBW01006074.1, on the reverse strand, counting down.
TGAAATGAATATGAAACCTCCTTCTCTGAAACAATGTTCTTCTAGTAATGTAGTCTGTCCCTTAGCATTACTATTATACCTACAACTGCCAAGTTATGCAAAGTTTTTTAAGGGTGAGACAGATGATAGATGCTTTACCCTAAAGGGGTTGCAGTTCAATAGGTATGTAGGGGACAACCTCTCATCTCACTGACAAGATAAAGCAGTTTTTGTTATTATCAAATTTGTTTAAAATTGTCAAACCAAATTAAGTTTTTACACATTAAGTTCTTGATGTGTCACATGGAAATTATTATTATTGTTGAGGATAATTGGTTACTGGTTCATTGAAATTCCATCTTAAAATTATATAATTATAGATCTGGGATTCTACTTCTTAATTTTTATTTGTTATGTTATCCATGTTTCTTGTACAAAGGTATAAAATGTGAGCATCTTTTACAAAATAAAGGGACATTTATTAATATATAATCATAGAAAAGTTCAGGTTGGAAGGGATCTTGAGAGCATCTGGTCCAACCTCACATGGAAACGGGAACCTAGAAGAGATTACCTAGCACCTTGCCCCATTGCATCATAATCAATTCTGCGGGGAAAAAGAGAAAATCCTTAACAACTGTAGGCATCTTCAAATTCAGTGACAAACCTCCCTCTCTTCACAACCCTGGTGTGATCAGCTACGGAACTTCTGATGGAGAAGTAAAAAAGGGATGGATCTAACTGTAGGTTGTAGGGACTTGGAAGAAAAAGAACAGATGAAGAAGGGGAAGAATTCACAGTCTAATATAACAACGCAACTATAAATTCCCTATTGCTACACAAGAAAAATTTAAGTTTAGACTTTGAGAGATAGGTCCTGAAGGTTAAAAAAACTGGGCAATGTAAAGCATCAAAGGAAAAATCCCACACAGTGCTAGCTATTCATTCAGATATATTCTCCATTAGATAACAAAAAACAATTTCATAGATTTCACAGATCAAAATCATGAGAATGTGGATTCAAGACTGTCCATAGCATATTGATTATATCATTAGCATATTGTATCTGGGGCAAAATTCTGTATTGCAGACTTTCAGTAAGTAGATTTCATCATCAGTTCATAGACCAAATCTGAGTATCTAATTTTTTATATATTATATAAAAATGGGAATGGAGAAATAAAAATCAAGAGCCAAGAACTGCAACAATAAAGAGCATATTCACAATTCCAGAGGCAATATAGGCTGGATCACCAACTAAACAACCACAGAAAGTAATTTATTTTTGACCATATTAGCAGATAGTACCAGGGACTCTCTCAGAGAACACAGGATTTCACATCAACTCTTTTTACTTACTGGTGTGATCTATCATTCTAGCTCTGCTTTTGGTTTATGGAATATAATTTTACTGATTACAATGTTCACAAATCTGTTTTATATGTTCTAGAAGTGACATTCAGCAACATTTTTATCATATATAACAAGAACTTCTATGAAACCACTTACCCTATTGGTCTTGAAACAACAAGCTCCACTTGTGGCTCAGGTTTGGATTCTAAAATGATGTTATACACCTCCTCAAATGTGGCTCCTTGTAGTAGCCTTCCATTCCATTCTAATACTTAATCACCTATAGTTTCAGTAATAACACTCTGGTTAGGAAGTCTGCCATGGACTGTACTTACAATGACAATTTAAGCCATTTGACTGTCAGTTTACCGCATTGTGAAACCTGTGCTGTAGAAAAAGTTTGGAGTCCTTAATGCAGTAAAATCCTGAGTATTGGAAGTTTTCTGCAGCTCAGCTTCAAATACATAAAGTTCAGCTAAACAATAATATCATCAGTAGGATGCTTATTGAATTAGATATAGCTCTTACTTGCTTTGGCACCTGTGGCTTGCAGAAATCCCAACATGCTATTTAGAAAATGCAGATCTTCAAAATAGTGTATTTAATCAACTTAATATTTTGGAGATCCATTTACCTCTGCAAATTTAGTATTTAAAGTTCAGATAGCTCTTACGTTAACAGGTAATACATATTTTCCAATCTAGCAATCCATTGTTTGCATGTTGGGACAGAAGCAGTTTCTTAGGTGAGCTGGTTCGGTTCACACATTTGTTATAGCTTGGTTTCCTCTAAATAAATATACACCACAAAATGACTGGGCAGGACATCAGTGAAATATTATTTTGAGTATGAAAACACTTTCTGTGAATAAAATTATTAAAATATTATTTTGAAAAACATCAGAACTTATATATTTCACAAAAGCAGTAATTTCAGTAACCTAGTAACTGAGTATCAGGTTGAATTCTGCGGTAGTTCGTCACATCTATTTAACATAATTTCACATCTAATTAAACTTGTTTTCTTGTTTGCACCTTCAGAAAAGCAATTCAGCAGTATAGATCTATAGCAGATACATACCTGGTCTAAGATGCCCCACTGTATCAGCTAAGCTTCCTTTTTTAACTTTGGTGATAAATGCACAGAGTCGACCTGATTCAGTCATCTTTCCTCCTACTACCTGTTTCAAACAGGAAGCATTTTCATAGAATGAGAAATACTTTAAATGACTTAAATGTTCTGGCAACAGAAAGAAGAATTCATTTATTGCCTTGTTTTTTAGGTACCCTAGATAAGACATATATACATGAAAAAACCACCACAGAATGTTGGGTACGACGGGATATGTTTGCACCTATTATGTCTATTTGTGTAATTTAAACCAAATGCAAATACAGAATGCTAACGTTTTTAAACTTCAGCACATATATACACAGTATTTCACTGTATTATAATTATCACCCCAAAAAACTAAGGTGTTGGTCATTAGACTGAAAACAGATATATTATGGTAACAGAACCCACAATGTCCACACTAAGCATCAAACACCTCAATTAACCAAATTTACTTTAGCTGGGCAAAGCAGATGAAAATACTTTTCATACTGAAGATTCCTCCACAGGAAACTTCAACGGGTTTGACCTAAATATTTATCTTGGAATCAGGAGATGCACAATATCGGAATCAGTTTTAATTGCATAATCTTAAAATTCTTCAGGTTTCTTAATAGTCTTCGTATTGGGATTTAAAATCCAGTTTATCTTACTCTGAATAATGTAAATATTTGAAAATTCACGTTAGGAATAACTAATTGCTGAATATCACTATTCCAGATGTCTATAGAGATTAAAAAGGAGTTACTCTTGAATATAAACTATTTGTGAATCTCAGTGAAGAGTTCCTCTTTATAATAGAAGACTTTAGAATTTTAGACATAGATATCTAAAAAAAGTAGTTAATAGTGGCACTGTTAGTCTCCTCTTGCATTTTCTGACATTAAAACAATAATACACACACCAGAAGTGATGCTCAACTGGCTTCTCCACTGACTTCAAATAAAATAATTTGCCAATTAAATAAATGATTGAAAAATTTCCAAAGCATGTTAGTATGTAAGTAACTACACTGATTTAATCCCCATTTAGAGTGTATGACTATAGACTAATCTGTGTATCCAAAGTCAGTGTCATGCTAAGTAGAGATGGGAGAATTAATCTAACTACTTAATGATTTCTCAGAACAAGGATGTTGAATCAAAATAAATACATGGTTGTCTCTTTTACTGTGTAGAATTCATTCATTCTCATCCTTGTACTGGTATTGCTGGAACTGCAAATAGCATCACACAAAAATGAGATCAACATACGAGCTAGAAATAGCTTCACAATATGTTCAAAGAGTAGTGCATCATGAAAAAGATTCAAACTTTGTGATAATATACAAGAAATACTAAGTTATTTTCAGTCTTGTGTATTTAAAATGTAGCAAATCAAACAATCAGAGGGTGAAAAAATCCATTACCAGTCTTTTCCATTGGCAGACTCTATTTTGGATTGAAACGGCATTAACTTCCAGATATCCCCCTGATCTTCAAAAGAGGTAATTTATTTTTCACATTTCTCCCCTCTTTTGGGAAACAGAGGTTATACCATGGTGCAATTCTTAATACTGAAGTAAGTGACAGGGCTTGTCTTGTCTGGTAAGGATACAGTAAGTACCTCGCAGAGCAGACATTCTCAGCAAACTTGTGAAAACATGTGAAGTCTTTCAGAAAAATACATTTTCTTGAGCCCGTCAGGGACCCTGTAAAATTACTCTTGGTAATTGATGTAACATTTTTCTATATTGTAATTTTGAGAATGATCAGACATTACAGACATCAGTATGCATACACTACATAATATAAGAGTGCTTCCATGATAAAGGTAGCTAGGTTAACTGAGAGTTGTTAATTCCAAAATAATTCATTACCAACCTTCAATCCAAGCATTGCTCCTGAGTCTCTAGGAACACTTCCATCTTTTAGTCGTTTATTTAGCAAAATCCGACCAATGAGACGATCTCCATCTTTGGATGGCTGCCAAGTTACCGGATGCTATCATAGGGTGTTAATGGAAGATACAGTGAATAGGACTTTAAAGAAAAATATTTCAGTAATACTTTTTTTATTTTCTGATACAGTTCAAAAATGCCATGAGAGTATTATGATTACACTAATATTTAACATAATGCAGTAACAGACAACTATGCTGGAAAATATTTATCTGGGTATACACTATGTCACAGTGTGTGTCTGATATTTAACATTATTATTATTAATAACAACATGTAGAGGTCTAGTATAAGAATAATACTGAAAAAGAATGTTAACTCAAAACAGAAATTTGATGTAAGACGTCTTCTTTTTCTACTAAGCCAAACACATCTTAGTTTTCTCTAAGGTTAACAAATTTTTTCAGCGTCTTACTTTCTCTCAGTAGTAGTGTATTAAAATTATAGAAAAGGTATAGTCATTATCACATTTAAATGTATAATTTCTTTCTTGGAGTAATTACTTCACATATGAAGCACAATCACAGTGAACGTTATTATTCCGTGGTTATACATGGGCACAGTTATACTTGCATATCGACATAATTAATAAAATTTTAACATTTTATTTTGTGTAATCATAGCACTTTTTTCACAGAAAAATATTATTTCATGCTCTATTTCATGCAAAATTAGCAGACACAGACAAATCTGCTCCCATTACAAATAACTCTAAAAAGATTCATCATAATCTCCACCAAACAGAAAGCAAAAATAAAAAACACCAAAGCAGATGGCAAAGCCTTTAATTCTGCACAATACTGCACAAAAATGGCATGGCAACAAAGCAAAAGAACAACCATGACAGTGAAAGGGAAAAAAGAAAAACAACATTTCTGTGCAGAGAGACCCAATTTTCTCCCTTTTTCACCTGGGGTTTAAACTATTAATTTAATTTCAGCCCCAGGAGTTTGAACACAGTAAATCAAATAAGCCAATCAGTAGAATCCTTATTGTTAATTACAAGGTAATACTATGATATGCTATTATGCAATCGGAAGAACAACATTCCTTTATGCCTCTCAATTTTTTTTCTTAGGCTGCCAAACAATAAAAGCTGCAAGCATGCAGAGACTTTTAATTTGTTTTTCTTTTCTGCACCTTAAGAAATGCTACATTGTCTCTAGAAACACCCTATCTTTTATTTTATGCACTATTTTAATGAGTGACAGATAGCAAACAAAGAACAAATGAGCAGGTTAAAACGCAGGCTCCGTAATCTCAGTACCTTCTCGCTATGGCTATGTTCCTCGTTTAGAGTTGTGCTACTACACGTATCTACCCCAGAGTCTTTTATCTGAGGCTCAGACCATTCCAAGTCCTCTTCCAAAGAGTGGCCACCAAAGCACACCATTCTCTTTTGCCTCTGGGATAAGGTGTTAGAATCCGACAAAACTGCCTGCTCACTAGTTTTTCTTTTTCCCCTTTGACTGTTCCCTATAGGTGTGGGATAAAAAAAAAGGATACAAAAAAGAAAACATGCAAAGGTGTAAATAAAACAAAGGAAATGTGAAATGATAAAGGAAACTAAATGGTAAGGCTCCACATGTCTCACCAAAGACATTGGGGATGCCTCACTGCTATGCCAAGACGTATGGTCCAACCAGTTGTAATCCATGTCTCCTGTGAGAATCAGACAGACAAGATAGTGCAGTAAAAGAAAGGTGAAAGAAAGGACAGACAAATATACAGTAAAACTGTAGAGACTTCTGATCAGCCTATCTGATTCATAACCTCTGCTATCAGGACTTGCAAAGTGCTTCCAAGAAAAATTTAAGGCTCCAACAACAGAGTACATAGAATATGAAATACAGTGGGAAAGGAGGTATATTTGTGTCTGTCTACATGTGCCTAAAATTATGTACAGTATAAAGTGTCATTGCTTCAGAGATTTTAACTGTTTCTATGAAATTACTTACAGTAAATTAAACAAAAATGTAAATTGTATTGTATACCTAACAGAATTTTCAGAAAGAAAAACATTTGACTATGGAATGAGTTTTCATCTAAAGAAACAGTTTTGTCTTAAGGAACGTATTTCTTTGCTTTTCTAACACAAGCTAGTATTTATTCTAATAACTTCGATAAAATACTTAAAAGAATGGTATGCTATATTCAACTGTACAGTATATGATGTTTTAAGGAAGGTTAAATGTTCTGTTAAATATTATATATCACTAATAAATTAAAATAAAAGAAAACTATTTTTAGAATAAAAACCATATTAACTTTGCCTGAAATTCCCAAAGAAATGCCCATTTTCAATATCAGGAAGAATTCTAGTAAATACAGATACTTCATAATCAGGAATAAATGTCTAGAGTTTTGACAATATATATATGTATTTTATAGAATTAGAATTTAACATGTATGGCAGACACATGTTAGGAAGAAAGGTTTACAAACAGGGACACCTCCCACTAGACCAGGCTAGGACAAAAGGACAAAAAAAGCCCCACTAACAAAAGTAGTTCTGGGTGGGTTTTTTTAGCATAGACCACAAATGACAATTTTCTGTTTCCAGTACTTCAGATCCTACTTTGACATTGCTCAACCTCTATGAAACTACACCAATAAATTGGTGAAATGTAACTAATAGGTCTAATAAAGTCTTAACACTTGTCTAGAAAACTTTGTACAGAGAGGATGTGAAGATACATCCCCATAAAATAAGCTACAAAAGTTAATACACGCTTTAGAAAAGTAAAATAGAGTGTCCTCAGAGGAGTATCCTGTACAGTGAGAAATAATGTCTTTTTTCACTTGCTTTCTCCTAGTACATAGATTTGCATATGCTATATGAAAAAAATAAATTCATTTTCATTTTAGAGAAGGAAATGAACAGAATACAAAGGTATTTTCAAAAGGACACTTTGAACTTGGTCCCTTACATTTTGTAGAAATATTGTAGCACATTAAATATCCTTTTATTTCATGAAAAGCTTTTTTTGAAGCATTAATTAATTCATATTTTCTAAGTAATAAAAAGGTCTGCTGTAAATGTTTTTCTGGAAAGAAGATACCATTTTTCTGGAAAGAAGATAACATTTTAAAATGGGAAATTCTCACCAAAACTGTTTTTTCATTACTGTTAACATCTTGAATATATTATAGATGAAAGAGCAGCCCTCCTGCTAAGGGGAAAAGAAATACCCTTCTGAAAGCTAATAACCTTTTGCAAAGGGTACTTCTGCCATGGAATTTCCAGTGCTGTCTTACTTCTGCCTCCAAAGACACTGCTTCAGGGGAGCCAAGTGAAAACATCAGTGAACTCATGAAAATCTAGCCTCTACTGCATAAATACACATTTAGAGATGTCCAGAAGAAAACAAGAGTTCCATTCTATGTATTGCCTGTTTACAAATCCTGGTTTTAAAATGTATTTTAAAATGGATCTTACAAGAGGAAAACACATCTCATTATAATAATTATGACTTCTTAGCTCTAAGTGCATGAACAAGACCCCATACTGCTTTTTTTCCCGCAGTTACTTTCTGTGTCATCTATACAACTGCTGTATCCAAACCTGAAGTCTGACTAAAATGTTGTAATTGCGGTCCCTATAATTTGGCATCTAATTCTAGGAGTGGGACACTGAAATAAAATGGCCTTTACAATCAGAACAGTTTAAACTGATCATTCTCACTGATTCTAATTCCTGACTCTTTCTGAGAAATGGTGTATTATCATTGAAATGACTAAATTTAAATGTATCTAGATATCTACCATTAGGCACTAAGACTCTACCACGGCAAATTACTGACCATTTTTTAAGGCGTCAAAATTCTCAGCAGCAATCTTGACTATCACTGATTGTCCAAAAGAAGCCATTAGAAAGGAATACAAGAATGTAGCTATGTTGTCCTTGAAGTTCTACAGTGAACATAGGACTTCACCCTTACTTCATGAAACCCATCGTGGCTTTGCCAGCTCTCCTGTTCATGCATCTTCCCATATCAACTATATAGTTTTGCATGAGCTTGTCAAGGGCAAGGATTCCTATCAAACTAAAGTTTCACTTGTGTGTCTATGTAGAAAACACCTTCATAAAAATAGGAAAATAAGTCACTGAAAAATCGAGGCCCCTGAGATACACTGACTATATACACATTCCCACTGCAAATGTGCAGTGTCATCATCAACTTTCCAATTTTCACTTGCTACTTGCGTGTTCCCAATATGTGCATATCGGCATACAAAGACTCTAATTAGCTTACAGTAACTGAACTTTACAGTATGGATGTGCTGTATGTGTATAAGTTCATCCTAGAGATGTTTATGTGAGCAAACGCTGAATCATGTTGGGCTTTAACAGTCTGGTATATGCACACCCCTATTTGAAACGCACACACTGACTGTCAGTTAGAAATTCTGGATGCATTTATTTTAACAGATTTATCCAAAATAGTAATCTGTATACCTTAATGCATACATATTATGTAATACCACACTTAAATTTACTGAGTGATAAATTATTGAAAGCGATAACTTATTTTTTTAAAACTTCCCACTATACAGCAAAAATAAAATTGGTTCTTTTCCTACTGTAGAACTTCCAATTTCTCTACTTTCAGGGGAAAAAAATTTCCTTAAGGTAAGTCCTTTTACACCCTGTTACAGAAATTTTGCAACCAACTCTCACATAATTGAATGTAGAGACCTCTGATTCTTCTACCCAAACTTTAGTTATTTATTGTACAGATCTGCACATCTGAATTAATGAGCCTTTTACAATCAGTAAAGGCAAACAGAACTTTTTAAGGCATGGGTCAACTGAACTGTTTGAGATGTGTACTTCCTAATGAGATAAATCATACCGTTGTCATACCCAAAATGTCTAATTTCTCCTTTGCTGCTTATAAAGAAGGTCTCAATGACTCACTGAGGTGGTCACCATCTTTTCATCAGTAGGATCCTACTGCCTTAAATTACTATTTTGACACAGTCCCGACTATCTGTTTACATATCCAAGAAAATACCAAAGTTACCACAGAAGGGGCACAGGTCTCTTCAAGCTCCCATGGAAAGTAAGTCTAATGGACTGATTTTACTCAGTTAGAAAGGCAAAATATTTATTTTAATATGCCATTTCAACAGTGTAATATATACTCTCCTTTTCACTCTTCATCTTAGCAGTGGTAATGGAGAGTGAAATGATCTCTGGACCAGTTTCTGTGGTCAAGTCTTTAAACGGAGGTCCTGGGATCATCTGCTGGTGTAACTAATGTCTGCTTGCTGAAAAGGTTTCCAAAAGTCCCATCACCCGTGTTTTACTCTATGGTGCATCCACGTACTGTATGTGTCCAAGATTAGACAAATTTATGCCAGCATACCTGAGGCATTAGAACATAGAAGCGACTTAAACTTTAAAAGATACAGTTAGTTTGCAGCAACAGTTAATCCTTCTCAAATGGTAAGCCCTGAACCTAAACCTGCACAGAGGAACACATGCAAAGCTGAGCCTGGTGTCTGACCAAGGCACCCCACTTCTTGCTCTGCCATTTTTCCCTTTCCTTTTGAGTTAAGATGTAAGAAGATGACTTTTTAAAATGTAGTTGTGTCCCACAGTGAATACCAGTTATTCCAAAATTAAAATTATAAAATTAAGCAACAACTGCATCCAAAGATTGTTTTGTTCATATATAGCTGTATGTTTTTAAAAATTTGTCATGGAAAAAGGAACTAATCTATTACTAAGCAAGATACAATCTTAGGTAATGTTGCCTCATGAGTTCAGGAGTGCAGCTGGATACGAGAAAGGACTTATGTGAGGTCTGATCTTATTAATGTCAGTGAACTCAATGTGTATATGGAGAGCTTGCATGAACTAATCAGGCTGCGGAAAAAAACACATCCCTGACCTAGTCTTTCTGAATAAATGATGTTAAGCTGAAACTTCTGTAAGCTTACTGATGTTTAGTATGTTTTGCTCCTTTTCTTTAGCCAAAATCAAATAGGCAGAAGAAAATATTTTCTTCCTCCCCACCCAGGAGCCCACAGCAATGGGAATTTCCTGTAGTACTGAGAGCCTTGAATGACAACGTATATTTAAAAGAACTCCAGTCAGTCTCCATTCTCCTTATATTTTGATGTTTCATTATGTATTCTTTGTTTCTTGTAACAGCTTTTCCACCCTGAAATATGGTAATCAAGTACCTTTTAAAAGGTATTAAATAATTTGAATCTAACTTACACAGATGTGTATACTCTATCTTCAATGCCGTCCAAGTTCATGATCAAGTCCAAAACTGTTTATCTTCCAAACAGTTTAGACACAAACCACTTGATTTAATCAGATATTCTACACATATGTTGTTTGGGATGCCCAAACCCTTCACAGAGGATACACGGATAAGCTTTCTCTCTAAACCAGGACCTATCTAAACTGGAAAGTCCCTCCCTTGGTAAATTAAAAACATCATCTTGCTTTGAACCAAGTAAAACAAAAACATTTCCTGAAATTCAAATCTCACTGTGAAAAAGGAGAGGTCACGTAACTTCAAACAATTCAAGCTGTGGAGTCTACCTGACTACATACTGCACGCTGAATACATGCTGCATGAGCCAGTGATTGTGCATATGTATCGTTACTCAAAACTGTAAGAGATTTAGCCTTGCAATTGTGTGAGTGTATTTCCACTCCATGGTGATTTTCAGCATAAGACTATAGCGAGCAGAGCACATCCACTGTCATTTGATCCTCATCTAACTGCAAGGCCTCCAGCGAAGCCTCATACCAGAATGGCTCTAGAGAGAAGTGGGAAGTGGACTACACCTATTGAAGAACTTTCACTTAAGTAGGTTATATTCTGTGTTTGCAGTACTATCCATCTACACTGCCACACAGTGGGTGACTCCAAAGAGGATACACAGCCAGAATTGCCTGGAGGTGATTCTATGAGTGTTGCTTTGTCAGCTCTGGACACTTCAGGGACATGCTAGCATTTGCTGCAGGAATCAATGCAAAGCTGCCTGTCACATGTAAAGCACCGAAATATTTTTCAACAGAGTCACTAACTCAGTTTGAACCCTAAGGACGTAAGAGAGCTCCTTTTTTGCAGGTCTTAAAGTAGGTTAATGCATGGTCCCACCATGCATTTCAGTGTTTCTTGTGTGGAAATAATTATTCCTCATGATTTGACAGTTTTTAACATGGGACAATCTAGGAAAAAGTCTGAAGGATCTGGTCCTATCGAAACAAAAAAGAGATGCTGTTCTTTGTGTAAAAAATAGTCTTGATTTTTAATATGTGAAATATAGAGAAATGCAGTAATTTGGAGAAAAATGTATCAACCTTTATTAGTGAAAAGGAAACTGGACCACACTGACATTTACACTTAGCCCTGATTGTGGAAATCAGTGGCACCTGTGCTAAGAGCTGTACTCAAAGGCTTCAAGAACCTCAGTGCTAGGGGCTGGGCAACCAGATAAATAAATGCCAAAGATCTAGATTTTTTATCAGATTTCCTATAAAGCAGCACTTGACCAATTTGTTAGATTCAGCACTGCAGTTCTTCAGACAAATCAAAGATGAAGTAAAGCAATCACACTTCTGCACACCAACTCGACGATCAACAGGGCTAAGAAAATCACTACACACAATTCAGCAGAACGTCTGATTCGGAGCTCAGAATAGTAGCAGATACTGTAATAAGTAGGAAAGTGTCCCTCACTTGAGAAGTAGAGACACCCATAATTCATGTCAGGTAGTTTTAGATTTCTATATCTAAACCAGTTATTCTTGGCTCCATTCATCTGATTTATTTTATACATCCACTTAAAGGATTAGTGCATTGTACTCAAGAAGTCTCTGGGCTTTTTTAATGACTGCAAAAGAAGTCAGTATGATTAGCTGGGGTGTAGACACCCAGTGTGTGGATGTCTACATTCAGTCAGATGGAATCCCACCTCTGATACATTGATCTGCAAATTTACAGGACCAGTATATGTGATAAAGGGTATTAAGAGTGATTTTGTGTGACCTTGCATAACTACCCTTGTTAATTATGAACATCCATAAACACTTGAAGTTCTCAAGAAAGAAATACATAAAAGAGAAGATACACAAGTGGAAGAAGATTCTGAACAGCAGAGTGGTGCATCCACAAGACAGGTGAGAGAACTGGAGGAGGGAGAAGCACATAACAATGTATACCCAAACATGACAGGAATGATGACATGGAGAGCATGAGGGCACTGACTAGAGATAATGCCACCATAGAAACTTCCTTGTCTAAATGAATCCGTCATTAAGAATTTTAAAAGTTCATGGGGTTTTTTTGATGTGTTTTTTTTTGGGGGTGGGGGGGGTGTGTCTTGCTACCAACAGAAAGGCAACAGTAAAACCTGACAAGACAGTTGGAAATGAGCCTTTTAGCACCTTGGAAGAGAACTCAGTTCATAACTGGAGCACCATGAAGATTTTTGAGAAACAGTTGCAATGTTTAAGAAACAGATTTAGGTCTTGTGTGCTCATGATACCTATTTCTGTTAGATTTTTCTTTTCATCACCATTTTGTTTACACTCACTGAAGGAGGCTTGGTTAAACTGAAGAAATAAGTAGCTCCAGGAAAACTCTATTTAGCACTAGTATACATATCTATTCATGCGGTTCACTTTATGCTGGTATACTCGTTATTCAGAGTTAAGAATATATATTCCACAGATACATATTCTTTCTACATCCTGAAAAAGTTGTGACTTTGGCAAAATGACTGTCAGAGTAGCTCCAACTAGGCTGCCTGGCATCTGGAAGTCTCAAGGGCATAGGATTTACTGCATGTGCAACTATCTATTCGGACATTTTGGACAGACATCTGAGCTCTCTACCTTTGAGAGTCAATGTTTAATCAGATGCATTTTAACTTCTTCTAGAAATGGGCATCTGCTAACAGGGAGTCTATACCAACATTTTCTTCAAATAATACATTTAAGGCTACTAGAATAGCTGAAGTGGGTGCAAGTAATAGAAATCTACATTTATTTTCTCAACATATATACATATGCATAGATCCTTTTAATACTTATTAGTAACAGAAAAATAAATACAGAAAAACTAAACCCTTATACTGTGGGCCTATTTTCTTTCAAGCTTTAGTGCTTTGATGTCAACATTAATTATTAGAGAAAATAACCCTAAGCTACTTTGAATCAGTATATCTTAATTACTAACTAAGCCTCAAATTTACAAAGTGAAGACAGCAGGAGACCACGAGAGACAGAAAGGGAATGGATACTTTATGAGACCTGATGTCAAATTCACAAACAAGAACATAAACAGCATGTCAATTGTACTCATGACAGAGCTATATTAATTTCATCATGAGAACAATCAACCATAAGTAAAGCTGAAATAGTGAACATGTGAGAAAGGAAAGAAAAATCCTCTTAGCTTAAAGAAACATATGAATTCATAATAGCTTTCTGCATTTTTATCCACAAAGTCACATAGACTTAATCCTAATGAAAAGAGACACTACTAAGATAGAGATGCCTCCTGTTATAGGCACATCGTTATCTAGAATCAATTTCCCTCATCAGTCCAACAGCCACCCACATATTATGACTGAGGATTAGCCAGTTATTTCATTGACCACATCTTTTTCCTTCCTCCCCGCTACTTCTAGTCATGATCACTGATGTCTTGCTATGCAAAAGTGATATTAAGAAATACTCATCTTGTGATTTTCAGTATGAGATAACTAATAAGGAAATAATGTATGTGTATCTAATAATACAATAAAAAGAGAAATACCATTTTAAAACAGAAATATTTGAAATTTTGAAGTGAAACAATCTTTTAAAAAAATAAAACCATATCTAAGTACCAGTTCATCATTTCTTTATTCTGTTCAGTTATTAAATCTTGTTTAGAAGGAGAAAATATCTTCCACCTTTACCTTTGGACATAACTGCTGTCCCATAAGGACAGACGGAGGAAAAAAGCTCCAGTCAACATTTTTGAGTATGGTGTTCCAAATAATTCATTATAAGCTCTCAGTGGGCTCAGAAAAGACACTACATTCACTCTATGTCTTGACCACTGATGAGGCAAGACACATTTTAGAATAGATATAAGAATAGCCTTAAAAACAAAACCTTCTGTATTACATACTTGAACAACTAGGCATTTCGAATAGCAAACCACAACCACTCAGGAGTTAAGATGACTCATTTTCTTGCCTGTATTTCTCAGTTTGCATTATGCAGAAAGTCATAGGCAAGTTTTAGAATTCTACCTATCAAGAGGGAAATAGAACTACTATGGTATAGGTCATCAGTTTAAGACTAAAGTATATGCAATAAGGAAATACAGCATTCCAATACAAATTATAACAGCTTTTTTTCTTTCAAGCTGATCCAACATATCTCACATGGGATACTCCTAACAGGCTTTCTGGTTGTCTAAGCAGGTATAATTTTTAACTAATTGCACCTGCTACCTTCTCAAAACCGACTTCTAAACTGCAGCAGACACAACATATGCTCACTTTACTGTTAAAATGATTTAAGTAGTAAGATCTTAATCACAGCAGTAAATCCAAAGTATCATCCATCCCTGGCAGCACACATGCCGTAAACAGTCTAGAAGTGTGCAGTGTATCTGTTGATTCAGTAAGCTCAGGTGGAAGCAAAAAAAACAGTGCAGGGGGGGTTTTCATCACCTTGACACTGCAATAAAAGCCTCTGTGAACTAGTAATGGGATCACTCATTATTGATCTCTCCTTTAATAGTCACAAAAAAGAAAGTAATTTGGTATATGTAAAAACACCTATTGTTTTGAGTTTGATTATGTGTTACTTTTGTCAAAGCACCTTCTTTCAGTGAAATTAATTACCTCCTTAAAGATGAACAGAAAACTTGAAAATAAAACCCTAGTGGGTTCCAGAAGTAACAATCATAATGAGCTGTCTAATTTAGTTTCCTGATACTGCATAATCAAACTAGTTTAGAGTAATCACCAGTTACACCCACTTCACAGTTTGAAGAGCAGGTATGCAAAAATAAAACACCAGTGACTGTGGTTGTTTTTTGAGACACCTTCACATCATCAAACTTAGTTTGTGCCTATATGTGCAAATATGTACATATGTGTATTCAGGGAAATTCACATATATCTTATATAAAGAGGAAGGTTAGGTTGTGAAATTAAATATTCAGAAGGCAAGAACGATATGAGACTTAGTCCCTATACAAATTAATTAATGTATACCCTTTCACAATACGATGGCAAACTCCTCCCATTCCCCAGGACCACAATCATCTTCTATGCACAGAACAAAGGGCATAGATTAACTAAGTAATCAATATCATTGTTTCTTCAGTTAATGAACCATTTCATTAGTTACTGAACATAATCTAAATGCAGATCTAAATACAAAATTATTTGTTTCCTGTGAGTATTTCTCTGGTGCTCTCAGATTATGTTAGTTCTGAAGAAGTCAGGGTTAAATTAATGAAATTCTTCTTTGTGGCCTGTCTAGATATGAAGTGGGTGCTACAACTGCCCTCTTTTAAAATGAGCTGCTGGCATACAGACATAGAAGCAAAAACTGTGAAATGTTCCAAACAATTTTCAGGGCCAAAATCCAGAAATATAGGACTTTATTTTTCCCCAGTAATTTCTAGGTTTGTAGTCTGCCTTCTCCTATCTGTACTGTATTCATTATTAGTAAATGATAAGAATTTATAAAAATCTACATTAAATTTCATTATTTGATTAAAAAAAAATAATTCCTCTTCCCAGTATTTACTCAGGACTGCTCATATCCATGCATATACAAAGAGGATGGAAACCTCCATTGAATAGAAATTGTCTAAAGATGTTCTTCAAGGAGAACCAATATGGTTAGTAAAGTGTTGTGGAGATACAAGGATAAAATTGTTAAAGTTTTATCTAGAGAGATATAGACACATTCAGATTAGAAAATGAATTGTGGATCCTAATGATAAAAGGTAGATTTCTTAATCGTAATTTTCAGCATCTTCATGATTTCAAAAGAATACAGAACAGTGGAATAAAGTTCCACAAAATAATAGCTGGTTGATGTTAGCTCTGTAATTATTTCATTTAGCTGAATACATAAATAAGCATGTTACTCAGGGACCTTTCCACAGTCAACATGAACTACTCCCATAATTATACAGATTTCATGGTAGCTGAAGCTGTAATAAAAGTTACATAAGGGACTTAGTCTCCTGTTTTTATATGATCACAATTATAAAAAATACGTTGCCTGAAGGTAAATACTTCCAGAACGAATTTAAGCAAAAGATCGTATTTTTCACTACTTTTTAAGGAAAATTCCCACACATCCTGTACTTGTTCATCTTTAAATTTCTAGAAAGTTGAGATGAGAGGAGAAAAACATCATAACACTTAACACCTGCAAAAGCAGCAGGGAATTTCACCTCATAAATTGAACTAGGTCATACATTATAGAGATTCTCATTACACAAAGAAGTCCTTCAGTGTAACTTGTGTAGCTCATGCCAAAAGAGTTTTTCAGAAGCACACAAGTAGTGCAAATGAGCCTGGCCCACCATTCTCTTCTCCAGGTAGAAGGACTATTTTCACAGAACAGAAGTTGGCCATTTCTGATGTAAACACTGAAACTACAGTGTTCAAAATGAGGTTAATAACTCCTTCTTGTTACACATATGTCCAGGATAACAAAAGCCACTAAGTGAGTTCAGACAGAATTGTTTAAGATACTTGCACTGCCATTTCTAAAACATCCTCTTCTCCCTTGCTTCAGCTGTTCATTTCCTTAGGTGTGTGCCTTATTTGACAATATAATTAATCCAGATTAACACAACTCTTTGAATAAAAGGCTTTTCACATTCACTTCATAACTCTCCATATTAGTTTTATCTTCAGATAAACTGCTATTGTAGTAAGCCACTACCGCCTAAAGACGGCTAAGCAGAAAATGCATCGTGTTCTCTCCATTGCTTGTTCTCTTCAGAGACATACGCACCTCACTCATGAACTACTTATTCATCTCTGCAGAGTATGAAACAGAAAGCCTTTGATGGGGAAAAAAACCAGAAAATATGAAAATTACACAAACTCTTTTCCTTTTTTAAATTAGTTTTTAATTATTAAGTTGAAATTAAGTTCCTGGAGATTCCCATTATTCATATATTATTGTTAAGGAAGATTTTTTTGTTGCCTTTTATGTAAAAGAGAGAAAAGCAGGACAGTGCCTGCCTCTTTTCCTCATCATGTGTTCTTGATATCCCTGTACAGGACTCAGATATGAAAAAAATACTTGTGGGATCCAGCTGGCATAGATGTCATCATAATGACCTGAAGAGATATGGCCAGATGACTTGTAAACAACAGAAGGATCATTCTCCTGATCAAAATATGGCAGTCGGTGGTTGTAAATGCACCCATTCGCCCCTTGAAAGACTGCTCAGCAAATTTTTCTTTAAACTCCCCAAAGCATTCTTTTCTGCGGGTGTTTTCTCAGCACAGACAAAATACCATAGAGCATCTTTGCTGTGCTGTAAGACTGCAGTCCTTCTCCAAGTCAGGGTTTTATAAAAAAGCAAAGCCTTGAATAAGCTACAAGCTACAAGGTAATAAATTTATTACGGTTAGAATATTGTATTACCAGAGTCTGTAATTTTTTAAAATCTGTGATTTTACTGTGATTAGAAATAATTTTAACCTCAGTATTCTTCTGTTGCTGCTTACTATTATACAAGTAAATTTAGACTACTAGTATCAATCAAAAGAAAATAAAATTAGCTTAAAATAAAATCTTTATTAGTAATACTGCAAATACAATGCATTACAATATTAGTATTTGTTACATTGCATTTCATTATGAACTGTGATTGCCATTTTTTAGAATCAATTTATTGATATAAAGAGATACCACAGGTTTTTGCAAGTGTAGGATTGGCCATGCTCACAGTTACACACTGTAAACAACTCAAGCAGTTAATGACTTTTTAGGCTGACATTGCTGTTCCTGCCTATTTTTTTTTAGATCATCCTCTGTCAAATCCGATAAAGAACTGGCAAGTATGATATGCTTTGGGAATAACAACTTTGCCAAATACATGTCTCAGTGAAAGCAGTTACAGAATTGAACTGTTTATCTGGTACAATTCAGCATCTCTTCTCTTTTTCTTTTTCTCAATAGAGATCTTATGAAAAAATAGCTTCTGCATTTCATATATGATCGTGTTCTTAAGATCAGACTCTTAAAACTTCCTTTTTTGTTTTTTTTTTGTTTTTTTTTTTACAACATAGTTTCTTTTATATAAAAAAAAAAAAAAGTATAATAAGCAATTTGTTACTTCTTTTAGTAAAGTCAGAAACAGCAAAGGTTGATACTACAAAAATGCCCTACTCCCTGGCCTTCACATGTTTCCAAGTGTAAGAGTGTCCCAATGCGGGAAAAGTAAAAAACTTTTTACTGCTCTTTTTCTTTAGTTCCAGGCACTGCACACACCAAGAACTTAGTAGGAGTTTGCCTATTCCTAGAGAGAATAGAAGGACTTCAGTAGGACCCTTCACAGTCTTTTACTAAAGTGTCCTCCACAACTGTAAAATCTTTTCCCTATCTCAAAAAACTGTCACATGCAGTCAACACCATGTAATCAGACATAGGTGAATGCAATGCTAGTGGAAGACAACATTAGATGCAAACTTACTCAGCTACAAAAGTTGTCCCAATCTTTATCCAGCGATGAGAAAAGTTCCTGAGCCTGTATTACGCAGCAGACAATACCACAAGTCCTCTCACCGACAGCTGCAACTTTCAAACTCAATTCTAAGTGACCCTCAACAAGACAAGGAAGTGTTCCTAGGCAACACCTTACTTGAAGCCACAGGTTATGAGTTACCAATCCACAGTATACCTGAAGACCAAAGTGACCATTGGCCTCATCTTCACAGGTTGGGTACACTGAGCAATGGGAGCTATCTCATCAATGACAAGCATAATAAAATAGCTGGCTCTGCAAGGTTCGTCCACTTTTTCACTTCTGTGGAAGCTATTCTCATAATAAATACTTTCAGAACTGTTGTGTAACCAGGAAACTGGATACAGTGAATGTAAAGACTCTGCAGTTCTTTCCCTGGTTTAAAGGCATCTGTCAGGAGAACCAGCAGGCAGAGACAGCACAAGGAAGCACTGGCGTGGCTTGTTCTTTCCCAAACACTGTATAAAAAAGGTAGATATTCCACACTGGAGATTTCAGCCCTGTTCTCAGCTCTGGCCTATACAATGCTTTGGTGACTTAACTTGCTAGAAGAGATAAATCATAAAAAGAGTAGATTTAGGAGAGCTTTAAACATAGCAAAAGGGTTATGAAATCAGTGTACAGGAATGAACAAATGCTAGTAGTTCTAACAGAAGAGAGTCAAATGGCTATCACAGTTTGAGCCTTTATAAGTTTTATATTTTTACAAAATCTTACAAGATCCAGAGCAGACCAAAGGAAGAAGACTAGCACACAGAAAGTACAAGAGGGAAGCCTGCGGGTTAAATGGAAGTGAACTGAATGCAGGAAAAAATTAAATCTCTTGCTTTGTTTAAATGTTTTGTGCCTGAATAGAACAATCGCTTCAACCAAAATTTCGGCAAGAGACCCCCAACTGAAATCTAACAAATGTAATGAAAGTTAACTGAAATCTGAATCTTGAGTTCTTCCCATAATGGAAATGAGCAAAGAGCTCAAAATACAAGGGATCCAAATGCTAAGCTTTGTTCTGACAGTGATCCATTGATTTCTAGTCCATAAAAATCAAGATAATAAAGCTTTCTTCCACCTACAGAGACAATGAAATGAATGTGAGCTACTCAAATACTACTCTGATGAGTGTTCTGCTAAGGACCATGGAAAAAAAAAAAACCAACGGACAGTTACAATAACCCAGGCTCTTGCAACACAAATTAAAAGAATAAATGTCTGTCTCATTACTCCAGATACCATCCACCCCTACAATGAAAAAGGTAGACCCCTGCTGAAAAAGGACCATTGCATAATTAAATTTAAGATACTGGTACAAAGCAAATGTTTAAGGAAACAAAGTACAGCCGACCACACAATCTTGTTACTGAAATTTTTAAATTCATGCTTAATTCTGAAACACAGTGATGTTGTATCTGGATTCCAGCTCAAAGGAAGAAATAATCAGAGTTGGGCTCTGATTCCTTGCACAATTCTTATGAATCTTAGCTCAGGGCTGAGCTGATTTTATAACATTGTGAATTCCATTTTCAGAAGTAATCTTAATTTTTTACACTATTACTTTTTTGACAAAGCTCCTATTTCCAGTTCTTGCCTACTTTTGAGTTAAATCACATTCTAGTAGGATAATTAAGAAAACAGAAAGAATTTACATCAAAAGTTTGCCTAGTTCAGCTATTTCACATAAGATGAATTTAAATTAAACTGCTCAGCCTATGTATTAATAAAATAAATTTTAAAAATGTGCTTGCAGCTGTGATATTTGGGCGTGTAGAAAGACAATTTTTTACTCAATTTCAAATTATTTGTTTCAATGTTAAAAAAATCTTCATTATACCTTAGCAAGTCCCACATTCTAGTTAACAACATCAAAACACTGTTCTCAGTCTATATTTAACATCATCCAGAATGTTGCCAGCTGGCATTGCAAATACAGATGTAAGGAAGAATCTGGTCAGCATTTCTCAAATTGTATTTCTAGAGTAGTTTTTATTTTTGCCTTAGGAAAATACTTGGTTTTGTTTTATATAAATATAGCCCTTTTAAATGGTGATCTTTCTGTTTCCTCTTCTGCTAATATCACAGAAATGAGGATCATACAAACAGAAGTATCCTCATTAAATTATATTAAATACACTAAAGATATTCATAGA
>VXBW01006074.1:3173213-3234064 GCA_013400375.1 Thinocorus orbignyianus | reverse complement strand
TTTTTTTTTTTTTTTAGAATAGAGAGGAAAATGCAGTTTTTCATACACAAAGTTCCGATTTTGGACTGTATAAAATACTATAACAATTCGAATATCTAACTTTCATCTGTCAAGAGTAATTATTTTTGTAGTTTTAAAAATATTGTCTTGGGTGACTAATGTCACATGGGTTATACTAAGCTGAAATGTGTAAAGTAGCATTGTTACAAAAGCCTTATGTTAATATTCACAAACTTTTTGGTCTTTCTATAAGCACATAATGCTACATCTAATGGAATTGTTCCAGAACTTCATCATTGCTCCTCACAGTGAAATAATATACATTTTTTATACATCGAATACAGCTTTTTTACTCACAGAATCATTTAGGTTGGAAAAGACCTTTAAGATCATCAAGTCCAGCTGTTAACCCTGCACTGCCAAGTGCCACATCTACACATCTTTTAATTACCTCCAGGGACAGTGACTCAACCACTGCCCTCAGCACCCTGTTCCAATGCTTCAATTTAACATCAAGTATATTTTTATTATTTAGCTCTTCCACAGACAACACATGGAAGTCTGTAGCCTGTTTCGCCTTAGAACTTTCTGAAAAGTCTACACTATATTGTGCAGCAGCCTATGAAGAACACAATGCAACTGATAAAGAAAAATTATAGTATTATGAGTCTGTTTCATCATTACTATCAACAGTCAACATTTAAAAGTATTACTGCACTGTTTCAATACTTATTCCTGGAAACACGTTTCATATTACCATATTATTTCATACTGTTAGCTACTGGGAGAATATGGAGTAAGTTATAGGTATAAAACAGTACATTTAAGTCCTAGATTTTATCCTACATTAACATTATACTTACTCAAAAAGATAACTCTAATCCATATAAATGCCTCCAAAGGAAATAGAGAAATTCTCAGTGGACTTCTGAATTCATGACTTGCATATTCTGCCCTTTGCTCTGCCATGTTCATTATTCATGACTCATATCCCGGTACACATTAACATTTCAAATTGAAAAGTGAATTCAATTTTTGTACTTTTTCTTAATATATTTTTCAAGTACAGGCAAAAAGTATTTTTGTGCATATGCTAAAACACTTCTCTAAAGCACCCTCCATATTCTAATAAAGAGTTTTCCACAAGCCAACACTAGATACCACATACACTTCCCACAGTGGATTTCCAGTCTCAATTGCTACTGCTTTTCATCCATTTTCTTTGTGGTGGTGTAAATCATACAATCATAGAATGGTCTGGGCCATAAGGAACCTCCAAAGTCATCTAGTGTGACCTCCTCGCAGTCAGCAGGGACACCCCCAACTAGAGCAGGTTGCCCAGGGTCTGAAATGCCTGAATAGGACACTGGGTAAAAGAAACCAAGCAATTAATTTCTTAGGAACTGGTGTTTATACAGTTGGAAGGGACCTTTAAATGTCACCTAGTCCAACCCACCCCTGAAACAATCAGGAACACCTTCAACTAGGTGAGGTTGCTCAGAGCCCCGTCCAATCTGACCTTCAGTGTTTCCAGCGATGGCACATCCACAACCTCTCTGGGCAACTTGTGCCAGCATTTCACCACCCTCGTAAAAAATTTCTTCCTTACATCTACTCTAAACCTGCCTTCCTTCAGTTTAAAACCATTAACCCTTGTCCTTTCACAACAAACATTACTAAAAAGTGTGTGCCCATCTTTCTTATAAGCCTCCTTTAAGTACTGAAAGACCACAATAAGGTCTCCCCTTCCCTTCTCCAGGCTCCAATTCTCTCAGTCCGTCCTAAGAGGAGCAGCATTCCAACGCTTTGTTCATTTTTGTGGCCCTCTTTATGGACCCTCTAAACCAGGTCCATGTCTTTCCTGTACTGAGGGCTCCAGAGCTGGACACAGTACGCCAGGTGGTGTCTCACCAGAGTGCAGCAGAGGGGCAGAATCACCTTCCTCAGCCTGCTGGCCATTCTTCTTTTGATGCAGCACAGGATATAGTCTGCCTTCAGGGCTACACCCTCACATTGCTGGGTCATGTCCAGCTTTTCATCCACCAGTACCCCAAGTTCTTCTTAGCAGGGCTGCTCTCAATCCCTTCATTCCCCAGCCTCTACTGCTCCCAAGGGTTGTCCCAACTCAGGCACAGAACTCTTCACTTGACCTTGCTGAACCAAGGTTCATGAGGTTCACACAGGCCCACTTCTCAAGCCCTCCAGGTCCCTCTGGATGGTATCCTGTCCCTCAAGCATGTCAACCACACCACTCAGATTAGTGTCATCTGCAAACTTGCTGAGGGTGCATTCAATCCCACGTATCATTCAAAAAATATTTGAAATTTGAAAAAATAAGTAAGGAAGAACACATAAGTGAGAATTTCTGTATACTTATTTTAGGATATAGCATCTAACAGTCTTGAGGAGAAATAAAATTCATGTTTTGGTTCATAAATTCTTTCAAAATTTTATCATTCAAATGTTAAAAAGAAAGGATAATGAAGAAAGTGAAGTATGCACTTACTTCCTTTGTATGTAAAACTGCTTATTTGTATCTCTATTTCTGTCATTCAGCTGGAGGTGGGAATAGTTTGATCTGGCACAAACACGCAAAAGGATAAATGTTCAGTCTAGAAAATATGCCCCACCCCCAGTACAGTTAATTTTCTCTTCAAAAATGTGCGTCAGTTGAACCTAATAATTGACTAAACAAATCACTGAACTTCAGGAAAACAGAACAGTATTAAAGAAGCTGAAATTGCAATAAAAGATTCAAAGTTTCAAAATCAGACCGTTTCATTTTTTTCTTTTACAGTGGCCATACAGTAAGCAGCCATGAGAGAACTTGGAGGATTTTTATTAGCAATGCTTTTAGCCATTTTAACAGTCCCACACATGTCAATGACAGGGATTAACGCGCAATGGCTCTGTTTGCTCTATTGCCATTCTGTAGTCTTATGTACGAATCCAGGGTGTTAGCCCAGATTTACTGCCCTCCTGTCCTACTACACAGACCCAGATCACCATTGTGTCTTAATTCACTTCGTTGCAAATACCTCTTGACTCCTCATAGTTACCATTTTTCTTCCTTTTCCTTGCTACTATTATTATTATTATTATTATTATTTTCTCTCCCTGCTCTCCATTCCAACTGTTTTATTCCCTTGTCTTCACCAGGATGCCAGAAAAAGCAAAGCCTGATTTTTCTGTATGGCTCTGCCTACTCAGGTTGGCAGATATTTTCTGACTGTCTCATTATCCAAATTTTTCATAGCATTGCACCATGCTAGCATCACTGTTAGGAAATAACTTGCCAAATGTTTTACCACCAAAATACCATGGAAATGAATCCACTGTGAACAAACTGTGAGCAAACCAGCCTAAATTTTTGTCCATGGTATAAAGGTACCAAGTTTTTAAATTTCAGAATGCAACGTTAATTTAGTTTCTTTTGTGAATATAAATAATTTGCTTTATTAAATCTTATCCTGTGGTAAAATAATTTTTTGAAATTTAGTTAGGTCACAAAGAGTCTTCTATGTTTTTCCCCTCCCCAGAATCTCATTTCTCTGTTTACTAAGAAATATAAATATCTGTAGAAGAAAAAAAAATATTTTCTTAATAGTGATACATACATCTTAAAATACAGTTATTATCAGAACATAGAAAAGACTAAAAATCAGACACAGAAATACATTCAGATAAAAAGGTTAATTTTTGGTTAATCCCAAAGACTTGAGTTATAGAGGATTATGGGGCTTCTTTAGGGCAGGTATTTGTCTATTGATGTCACAGAACACAAAAAGCAGACATGCATCATTTTTCACTGACTACAAATTTTCCGCATCCCAGATATACCTAGTGATCAAGGCAATCTTCAAAACTGTTCAACAAACTCCGGTTTGCCTACAGACTTTGTGAAGGAATTAAGGCGTTTTCTTTTCTCCATTTACAGTTACATCCTCCAACTCTTTTTCATAGGTTGTAACGGTCATACTGCAACTGTCATTTGTGGCAAACCTCTATAATTTGCATCCATAAAGAAAATCATTACCAATCCAACAAATTATAGGACAGAAAGAAGTCATGACAAGTCTGCCCTTTTAAGTTCATCTTGGGACACGAACACTAACATTATAATGACTGTATTCTTTTGTCCTTTCCATTCTTAACAAATATGTTGATGTGTTGTGTTGCTCTCAATGCCTTAGGAGACCATCCCATCCCAAACAAACTCAAATGTAAGGAATATCAAACAAAAGATAAGAATGCACAGGTTGTTTATTAATAAGTTGAATCAATAAACTAGTAATGAAAAATATAAGTCCTGGTAGATAAAAATGTCTATAACTGCAAAATAAATTCTGGGACAGAATAGTTCCAGATTAATTCAGATGAAACTTAAAGTATTTCATTGGCACTTTGAACATAGTACTAAAAATTCAAGTGTCTACAATCACTTTATCTCAGGTTTATCATACTTCAGAATTTGTTGTGCCTAAACAGCATTTTATTATTTTTCAGTTGAAGTGTCTGTCTAAAAGCAAAACACTACTTGCCTCTTTTTTCTTCTAGAATTTATTCAGACTGTGAGCATTTTGTTCCACAAGAAATGCACATTAAGGAAGCAGAACACGTCATATGTACGCTTTGTAACTGTACTGCAATCCTACATTGTATCATGCCATAAATTCAGTGTTATGACACAACCTACTTTAGGAAAACGAATGTAGATGACATGCTTTTTACTGCTTAGTCATATGTGTGATGCTATAAAAAGATGTAATCCTTACAACCTTCTTATTAGAGAGATATTTTAACCCTGGACTTCAAAAGCATATCTGCTATCCACCATCAGTTTCAATTTCCCTGGCCTGAATATTATTCTTCCATCAATATACTTCTCTCTTGTACTACTGAAACTACAACTGTGATGATATTTTTTCTAAATATTCTCATAAAAAGAAACTGTAACAAAATCCTTAAGATAACTCACCAGGGTCCTTATATGGGACTATGTGTATAAATGTAATTCAAACACTTTCTTTTACAAATAATATCAATGTACTTGAAAGGAAGGCTAATAATTTCAATCAAAGATGAGGCATTGCTTTACAAAAACATTGCAGACTGAGCACAGATGCAATTAATAATTATGTACAGATGATTTTCACAGCAGAGGTACAAATGCTTTACTTAGCCATATCTGCACAGGCATTCGAGAACAGACTTAATCTGGTATTCCAATTCATTATCATAACTCTTAACAAAGGTCTATAATACTCTTAACTAATCTGATTTTTTTCCTTTTAAATGAAATAATTAAGAGTTTTCTGAA
Organism: Thinocorus orbignyianus; assembly: GCA_013400375.1. Taxonomy (NCBI): domain Eukaryota; kingdom Metazoa; phylum Chordata; class Aves; order Ciconiiformes; family Thinocoridae; genus Thinocorus; species Thinocorus orbignyianus. The sequence continues at coordinate 3,228,744 of VXBW01006074.1, read as the reverse complement.
AGGTAACAAATATTTCACTCAAAATTGCAGCTCCCAGGAAAAAATATTTGCTTTTCAAGACTTTTTCAAAATAAAAGTCAGGGACAAATCAACACTGCCATTGAAAGTGTGCAAGCAAGCAGAACACTTTCTTCTCTACTTCTCTTTTAAAGTTTTGTAAAATTAAAATTATCTAGCACAGTAAATTAAAGTTATTATCCAGATCCTCCATATAAGTGTGCACTTGCCAGTCAGATACGTAATTAATTCTCTATTGAGTAACAAACTTTTTTCGTTTGTGCTTGGGACTGGTATTATAATTTTCTGCAAGCTTCAGTTTTACGTTGTTTCTCTTGAGAAGAAGATTTCTTAAGAAATCCGAGTCAAATGACCACTTAACACTTTCACAAACTGTATTACTGCTGTGGTCAGCTTCTACTGGCTTCCACCAGAAAAATCAAGGCTGTGAGCACTAATCTTTGCAAGAAAGTGGCTGAGTATTTGCATTTGTTAAAACAGGTTAACTTGAAGGTGCTTAGATTAACTGGATTCATTTTTGTAATTAAAATAGAAACCCTTATTTCAGCCGATGCATATGAGAGATTTCCCACTACATTCAGGGGAGCCAAAAATATTCTGAGGAGCTGAATTCAAGAGAAAAAGTCCTCAATGTTTAAATCTTTGCATAAACTCTTTAAATTAAAATATAAGTTTATTCAAAAATAAAAAATAGGAAACATAGATTCTTGCATTGTAATTGGGCACCTTAGAGGCTTTATAATAGTGCCTCTCAAAATCCAGACTGAAAGCTGGTAATGATTAAGGCGGTAGGAAAACTCCTACTAACTGCAGTGGAGCCCAGATTTCACTATCGCATAGCAACTCAGAACTACTAGTGGCCATCAGGAACTGCAACTCTCAACTTGCCACCCTGGAAACAAATCCTTTGCTTTTAGGCTGCTCTACTCACCATTACTCCTGCCACAGCTGTTCTTGTTGATTAGCTACATAGGTCAGGCCAGACCAGACACCTGAGAGGTGGCTGGCTGAGTGCATCTGAACCAGCCTTCAGGAATACAGTCACAATCACCAGTACATTTTCTCCCTTCACCACATTCAGTTTTCTCTTCTGTCATTTTCTTCACTTCTACACAAACAGTTCCAAAACTGTCCAGCTTTTGAACTGACTTCATGCTATCACCACCATCATAACAACTATGAGAAGCTCAGATATGGTAAGCAACGTTGTCTAAACTGATAAGGAAAGGAAGGGAAGAGAAAAGGCAAGGCAATTAGGATAGCCCCAAGCTGAAGTCTGGAGATTAGTCTCCCCATTCTCAAATACCATATTCACATAGTCCTGTACGTATTGCACTGAACAAGGCAATCCCCAACAGGAAAATACTTTCTCTATTTCTTTATCACCTCTCTTCCTTTTTCTATCAGTACCATGATCCTAAAGTGCAGAAATAACATTAGCAAATGTAAATGAGGCCAAACTTTTCGTTTCATTGCCTCTCTTTCTCTCTAGGAATAACAATTAACACCTGTGAGAGTCCCTTTAACAGGTAGGGTGTTTTTTTCCTTCTGAGGATCTTACAGAATATGAGAGTTGCTAATTTTCATATTCTAGTTATTTATTTTTGTTCATTTGTAGATTTTATAGATTTCGATAGCAATAAATTAAAGCATTATTTTTCTGTTAAAGAATATCCTTTATCAAAGCCCCACAAACAATAATGAACTGTTCTGCTGCTGCCACAGTGAAAGTAGAGTACCTTTACACATATTATTCCCATCCCAATAAAAGGTATCATCTATAAAGTCAAAAGGAGCAAGGTCAATATGCTGGTTTAGATTATGATCTGATAAACTTCATTAGAAAGACATCCACTCACACTTTAATGCCCTCTCTCCTGCAGGAGGCTTGATGTATTAGCAGATCTGCACAGAGCCAAAGTTTCTCAAGTTTGTAGAAAGAACTGAATTTTTCTGCACTGAGGGCTGGCTGTGTCATAGAATGGTTAGAGTTGGAAGGGACCTTAAAAATCATCAAGTTCCAACCCCTTGCCATAGGCAGGGTCACCTCCCACTAGACCAGGTTGCTCAAAGCCCCATCCAGCCTGGCCTGGCTGTGTCCCATAATAAGGGTTAGGGAGGCAGAAGAGATGGAGCTGACAATGAGGATGAGAGTACATTCAGAGCCAGATTTGTTGTTCCTGCTGCCTCCAGGCCACAGCTGTCACTGCAGCTTGAAGAGATTGCCCATCTCATCCTCCCCCTCTCCAGCAGCAACCACTGCACCAAACACTAACCTCTTCTGCAGCAGCAACAGCAATCTCAGCATGCAAAATAATCAACTGGGCAATTTCACCAGCCCTGATTATCCTGGGCTGCTGCCTACTTAGATTAGTGCTGAAACTCATCCAGGACATTATCTACACAGTCAGCTGCAAAGTCCTACACGCTTACTTCTTTGCCACCTCTGCTAAAGACACACAAGCAAGCCCTCAACTGAAAAGGGCATAATTGTATTTATGCAAATTGTGATCATGCTCATAAGACCAGCCACTTTATTGAGCTAATTAAAAGTCACATACTAACATATGGAAATGGCTGTTGAACTGGCATTGGCAAATGCTTTTCTAGTTCAGAGCACAGAAGGGGCTAGCACTTAGCTGTGTGGATACATTCAAGTGCTAATTTTACCCATTTACATCTTGTTAATAATTCCAACCAATCCAGGTAGCAGAGTACATCCATCTCAGAGACACAGAACATTCCATTCTTTTTAGCAAACCTGAAAAACTTGGTGCCACATTTATTTTAATAGTCTCAATATGTTACTTCTACATGAAAAGGCCTTGTAGAATACGTGATACCAAGTTTCTTTAACATCCATAGTCTACATATTCTCTTTTGCTTTGGTTCATTCCAAAGACTTTAGGACAGAGAATACATTTAGGAAGCATTTCAAGCCGTGCTCCTTCAGGTTGGTGTTACTTGGTGCATTGCAAAAAAGCCTACAGCTGCTCACATTTCCAGGAAGGTATGTCGATTCAGCACAAACCCTCCCTGGCAAAAGCCTGCAACAAGCTCCCCTCTGCCATCAAAAGCTTAGGCGTTCGCCCCACAAGAGTTGGTGAGTGACCTTTTTTCTGTCTCTCACATCTCCTGATCAGCAAGGAGGCTGGGGGTGCACAAGAAGTTGGGAGGGGACAAAAATTCTTCTGCAGTCTAGAGGAAAAATACTTCGTGTCTGTTTTTACTCTTTGACAAATGCATTAACCGATAAATGGATGATGAAATCAACCTCTTTTATTTTGTTTTTTCATACTTGGCTTTCTATTATCATAAATTTCCTTCTTTTTTTTTTTTGTTAAAATATTATCTGAACATGTTAAATTACTGCAGCTTTTAGACTTCCGTGTAGCAAAGTATTATATTGAACTTCAACAAGTTACAAATTAAATAATTCTAAGTAATTTTCTGATTTTCAAATATATAACGAATCTTAAATGAATAATTTATTGTCTAATTTTAGAATCCATATTTTCTCCTCATATAATTTTAGCAATGCCTCCTCTCACTGATTTTAAGTTCACAAAGCGTATTTTTCTATTAAAAAGAATAGTTAAATTATAGTATCACATAATATACTCTTTTACCACCGGAATGATAATGATAGACATAACCATTATTCTCTGATTTTCTGGATCCTCATTGTAAATGGCAGGACAAGTATTTAACCTAAATGCAGTTGGTTTTGAAGTTTTATTCCAACAAAGCTTATAATTCTCTTGTCTGTATATCTTTTCCTACGTTATTTTTTAAATTTTAATATTTTCCTTTAAATAATATTAATCCATTTACAGGTTTGCTAGCTCACAATATCTAAATTACTATACCAAAAACCCAAAGTAAATCAGCCAGTTCATACATAGCATACAACAAAGCATATTCTCAAACAGAAATGTCATTCTTTAATTAAAACACAGCATTATTTTCTCTGCTTGTGTCTTTACATCTTTTAAATTCAAAACTCCTCATATTAAAAGGTGGAAACGGCATCCAGCTAAACTTCAGAGCAGATCGGTTAGGAGAGCCGTTTAGGCATTGAACTAAGAATATTTTATGGTTTTAGTTAGGTTGCATCCTCATAATTATTAATGAAGATGCATCCAAAGTTAATAAGATGAAGTTTTGCCATTTGCAGCAACCTCAGGAGCCCAGATTGCATAGAGGTATGAATGTTGCTCCCTGCTTCTGTTCCCACGCAATCTTAGGCAAACACAGAAACTTATACTTTATGATTAATACCACTGACTTCACCAGGATGATTTAGAATACACAAAATTAAGCCTCTATATCTTTCAAGATGAAGGTTTAAAACACATGCAAGGCTAGGTGAATGTCTAGAATCTAAATCTTTACCTTAAATGCCAACAGAAATCATAGATGGAAATTAAAAATTAAGAGATACCATGCATTCTCATCTCCCCTTCACACAAATGCTGGATGCCTTTCAAGAAATGCCCTTTGATCAAACACAAGATGTTCTTCAGTCATACAAGTTATTGAGCTCAATAACAAATTAACAGCATGACACTGAATGGACTGTGATAAATAGCAGGCCATTTTAGACGCAATGGTAATTATTCATTTTAAATTCTGTGAAGCTATAAAAATGGTTTAGAAAAAAACAGCAGAAATACTACACAAGTACTAAAGCAGAGCTTTTCTGCTCAATAAAGCATTGTCAGTTGACCAAGTTAGCCTCTAGACAGCAATATATTAGCTCTCTTGCAACAGTACCTAAAAGCAGCAGTCAAGGCTTACAGCCCTCCTGAGTATGCCTCAGCCTGCAGTATGGAAATGCAGTTACTATTTTATGCTTATGTTTTTATCATCAATAGTTCACAAATACCCTGGCCTTGAAAAAGACCTACTGTGTACTCCTAAACCATCAAAGCAGTCTTAGCCATCTGACAAACGGAACAGTGTGAGAAAGTTTTGGGGTAGCGTAGGAGTGAAAATGCCAGGTACTTGGCATATGCTTGTGGAATAAGAATATTTCTGCACCACAGCACGCCTTACCTAATAAAATATACATTGGGGTGGCAAAAGCATATTTACCTTTCCAGCAAACACTAGGACATCACAAGCTGATTTGATACAGTATAATCACAGCTGTGCAACTGTTAGTCTGTGCAGCTGTATCCACCATGAGTCACACTCAGATCCTATTCAGCCTGTCTCCCAAGAGCAGTAAAGCTTTCCATAACTGTTGTTTATATAACTTCAGTTACATATTAAATAAACAAATGCAAGTAAAGTGTTTGTTAGAGGAAATATCTACAAATGTCTACATATATCTACATATCCGAAGCCTGAAATGGACGGGAAAATGCAAATCTATCAATTTACATTCTACAATTGAGTTGAATTCCCTTGCGTCATTCACTATTAGACAATCCATTTCAAAATTATTTACAACCTCTCTTGACAAATATGATTAGAAAAGATCTGCCAACTGTACTAGCTGTTCTCATACAAGGATAAATCTTTAATAACTTCCACTCTTACAGCAGCAGAATTTTGAAAAGGAAGTTGGAGAAAAAACATCTGTCTAGAAGGATATAAAGAACAACCAATACTCAGAAAACTACATAGCAGAAAAAAAAAGAAAAAAAAAGAAAAAAAAAGAAAAAAAAAAAGAATTATAACATATTTTAACAAACGGAAAAGATACTGAAATTTGTTTCACAGAATTCAGTATCTGAAGTTGTGCGTTGTGAGCTTGCCGATCCCGTTGCTATAATCTGATGAGGACCAGGAGAATAGGAGAGACAGTTTCTATGGCTTGTTATTGCCATAGAAATCACTTAATAATGTTGTTCAGTGCATTTGGATTAGAGGCCTTGACTCTAGGAATTCACTCAAGTAACACCATTTTTACAAGTCAAAATAAGTGACAATGAGCTTAAGTAAATTGCATAAAGCACTATCTGAACAATATTAAACATATTATAGTTCTACCCAATGAACATAAGGAATAGCTCGGTTTAAGCATGGGTCTGTGATGATATGTTCCATAATGAACAAAATATTAACACACAGCTTTGGCTGAAAAACGTGCTGTTTGAAAGAGTATTACACTATTTTCCTTTAATACAATAAGAATTCAATATAGACCTCTCACTCAAATCTCTTTAATTATTTGCTGTAGCTGTTAAAATTTTTTGTTCAGAACATACTTCAGCTTGTCAGAAAGGATCTAACATCAACTGTGCACATAGAGGGGAAAGTATTTTAACTTCTCTTGAAGTAGTATGGGTGAATGAATCTTACTTTCCTGTGCACATTTCTTCCTTCCTCAGCCTTAGCTTCCCCTTGAGCAAAAGGGCATTTTGAATATTGTAACAATTGCTAATATGAAAAAAAACATATAGCAGGGGCCAGAATATGGTAAAAGAAACACTTGTTCAAGACCGTTAAGGAAATGGAGTCTTGCATGAGTGTACTTATTGCAGAAACCCTGGACCAGCTGTTAAGTTCAGATCCGCACAACTGTTGTGACATGAATGAAGTTAAATACGTAGGTAAACAAAGCATCTCTTTTGTTCTTCTTAAGAACAGAACAGTTAGGAGAAACAGGCACTAGGCTAAAGGTCTGTTCTAGTTTAAAAACTAAACAAACAAATGAAAATTTAAGAAAAGCAGAGCAACTAAGGTAAAAGAGAGAACTAAAATAATGGATTTATGTACTTGCAGAGTATCACAATTAGCTAATTTTAACAAAAAAAAATTATCACCTCTGTTCAGCTATATTCTCTGGATGTCAAATCTTTTTGGTGTTAGTATTAAAATAATAATAATAATAAAACCCCACACAGGTAAAAGAACAAGAAACACAAATACAGTTGTAAAATTAAGTGCCCAAAAACTGGGAAATGCCACAGTTAATCCTACTAATCCCAGTCTCATTACCAGCTGCAAACTTCCACTGGCTAGCACTAGCCCTCCCCTATTCCTCCTCTCCCTGCTCCCCTGCCCCAGACTGGGGCCAGAGTCAGTAGCATCCTCTCATTCCCACAGCCTCCTGTCCCACCTGTTAACTGCCAGGGACAATTTCTCCATCTCCCGTTTCTGCCACAGAATTCTTCTAAGTTTAGTGGTTTTCCTCATGACATAACCTTTAATCCACTTCGCAAATCATCTTGTCAAGAATACAAAATACATAGCCTTTCTTTTTTACTCCTGTACTGCCTTGGTCTAGAGTGGTTAGAAAGAAAATCCTCTTGTGTCTGTAAGTACCCAGCAGAAAACTAGTTAATAATTCCTTTGAAAACTGTTGTTACACACAGGAGTTTCAACACATTCAGTAGAGCCATAGATATTAGGAACTAAATATTAACAATTCTCTCCTAAGCCTACATGAACTGTGATTTTTGTTAAGAGGCTTATAATGCAGCCAACTCTGTGCTAGTTTTCACAGCGACATGAAATGCACATCTCCAGAATGAAGGTAATGCACCACTTCAAATTAGTGTCTTCAGTGTTTTAACACAGACAAAACAAGACAATCTCCTCTGGACTTACTCTTCAAAATGGCTGAATTATTTTTTCTAAATTGTTACGTGTTTTCTTTTAAAAAGTCAGCCTGCAGCACAAACCCAGCAAGGAAAACTGCAGCATGAACAGCCAAGTCTCACTGAGAAAGAAACTACAGATAAAAAAAATCTCTAGGTAGGAAGCATGAAGACGTCTTAATGTAAGTCTTAATGTAATGGGTTTTTTTTCAAACAGTCCAGAGGACATGCAACTGTTATTTATAATTAGGAACTAAGTTAGATAATTACAATGTACTTTCATAGTACTTCTTACAGCACATTTTACCATCATCAACAAAAAAGCCAACTTCAGCTTCACCCAGCTCTGTAAAATGCTCAGTGATGTGTATCTGTGCAGTTACTGAAGGTCATGGCCTTCACAGGGTGATGGGATTTCACACTCACACTACACAAATGTAAATGGCTCAAAGAGGTAGGGCACCGTGTACAAGCCTCTTTCCAGATATTTAAAAAGAACCGAGCTGTTGACTAAGCACTCTGTGCTTTCCTTGAATTTCACAAGGCACATGGAGACTTTAGCACTTCTGAAGAGGAAAGCTTTTATCTTCCACTCTGTGGCATCTTGTCTAGTCATCTGATCTACTGTAAAGTGAACGCAAGGAAGGTGTTAACGTTAATGCTAGCAAATCAGAATGGTAATGTTTTACACCTACTACTGCATTTTCCCTTTCTTACAGAAAACTATTAGTGAAAAAGGTATCAGCATTGAGCATAAAACACATTTTTCTGGTACAAAATTTGCCATAACCATATATCTTTGTGAACTTAACCTATAGCAGTAACATAAAGTACTGCCATTTTCTTGTGAAATGCTTTTTCTCACCTTAGAAAGGTGCCATAACGGATTCTTATTTGCTCAAGCTTACCGCTTAGAGAAGTTATCTTTTTCCAGAGGCCAGGGCTGAAAAGCCACTTATTTCCCAGGGTATCTGTACACCAGTCTCTGTAGTAATGAGGCCACATGCATGGCAGCTCAGCACAAACTCACCACCTCAATATTCACCCAGGATCTCAGCAGTCAGCATTCCCTGCAGCTCTAGCAGTATCAGTACCTTAACTACTGCTCTCAAAACCATCTCTCATCTACCAAGACGAGGTAGTCACACTTTGGACCGCAGTGCAGCTCTATCTTTAGATAAAATATGTGGTTTCAATTTTAGGAAAATAGGAATTCCAAGAGACTCTCACCTACTCCACCACTTCTCAAGCCATTACACGCCTCAACTTTTAAAATTTGCATTTTTGCCTATGACATTGTCAGTATTACCTGAAAGTCATACTATTTTTTACTGCCTAGTGCCAGCATGGTCCATTGGATAGCTAAGTCACCTAACAGCTCATTGTCATAGGACATGGTTGTCCCATTCCTCTTCTCCATGCTGCTCCCAGCAGGGTGACTGCACTTTTTGTGACATACCTGGTAACGACGCAAAATACCACAGTAATTCTTCAGCTTACTAAGGTTGAAAAAAGTGTTCATTTGTTGTGACAGTTTAGATTTGTACCAGTGTAGTGACCTGAACTAGCTCACTTAAAGACAGTTAAATATTGGATTTGGTCCAGATCAGTGAGCATGAGAGAGGATGAGGAAAGGGGTGTTCATTCAAGACAGCAATGCGCTGCTGGCTCACAGCACCCCGCCCTACTGAGCCATGCTTCAAGACGAAATCTCTGCCTGCTCAGTGCAGGATGAGACACTAGCACTTGGTGTCTTCTCATCTTTTAATGAGGACTTTAAACTGGTTCAGTCACTTTATTGACCCTAGTTTATTTATTGATAATTTTATACTTTTCCAATTAAATTCCTGGTTTTGATTGCATTTTCTTGCAATCTGCAGCTAGCCTTAGTTATACTGAATTATATCTATGAAGATTTAAACTACTGACCAGCCTTCACTTTTTTAAAGAATCATAGTGATTCATACGAGGCAATGGATTACACGTCTGAAAACATGGAATTTTTAGACTCATCAAGATATTTTCTACACTGAAGAGACAATAACAGCCTTTTAAATTGTTCTTCAATGATTACTCTGAAGTTGCAACCTAATTCAGGTGGCCTTCACGAGTCAAAACATTTCAAGAACAAATTAAATTCTTTGAACTCATCAATATGCTAGCTTCACAAAAGTTCTTCTTGTTTTAATTCTCTTTTTTTTAGAGAGTATTAAAACTGCAGGAAACAGAATAGGAAGATTTTCAAAGGAATTCAGCTTCTAGAAACTCCCAGTGAATGGATTTTCGGCAAGAATTTTAAATCAAAATTATAATATGCAAGAGAAATGTTAAAATTCTTAAAAATTATAAATTTTGATGAAAAATTAGATAGGTACTTCTTAGATAAGGTTTCATGTAGTATCTAGACAACATGCATAGTGCGTCACAAGCCAAGGCTTTAATAGATATATATAAAAAGGACCTATAAGCACGCATAACAGTAAATAGTCATGGAGATTTGTGATGAAAACTTTTATTTGATTCTTATTTAGATTACGTAACTAATGTCCATATATTTCCATTTTCCAAGTAAACAGATTATATAACTATGGCCCTAAAAGATATTCATAATCTAAATGTTCAGAAAGGCTGAAAGTATAAATACTGGAACTACTTCTTAAAGAATGTTTCTTCAGAATACCACTCATCTGAGCACACTTCCATAAGAACAGCTCTCTTCAATCTGGTTTAAACTTCAGTGTGGGACACGGGTATTTTTTCATGTACATATTCATTCGTTTCATCTGTCTTTACACATCTCAAAGGGATATCAACATAAGGAATATTGCTGCATGACTAAAGGCTAATTAAACTCACTTCTACTGAAACAGATGCGACATAAACCAGAACCTGCATTACCACACATTCTCTCACAATCTACATCTCCATGCACGTAAATGCTACTCAGATTTTTCCTTACAAGTTACTTAATGAATGAGGAAAAATGAAGACATTGTATATGTGTGACTTCCCACAGCACATATGACAATTTAGTGAGTTAATTTTCCATTAAATATTAACTGATTGAAACTCTTTTAAAAGTCCCTTCAAGACTGAAAGCCCGTAAGTGCTGCAGTCTGATCAATGAAATCATTGCCTAAACTGCATGGCTTCAAAAAAGAGGGGAGGGAAAGAAACAATGTAAGAGAAAAATTACAAATTCAGTAAAGGGAAAAAGCACCACTGAATAATGTCAAGATTTTGATGGGCTACACCAAGTGGGAGAAGGCTGTTGGATAAGTAATGGCAATGTTGCCGTGAGGAACTCGGTCAAATCTTTATATGCTCTCTCTCCATTTTCCCCTCTCTCTTTTATCCTGTAGGGGTTCATTTAATATGTAACAATACATAATCATGATCACCTAGTAGTTAGGAACAAAGACTGCAGACTTGCTTTGTCCTCAAGATATCTGGATGTTCAAAATGTAAATATTTTAACAGCAGAATAAGATAAATTTTATAGAATTATTTTCAGCAATAAATTAGAAACTATAGTTTTTCAAATACTTTCATATTTCAAAGCCATGTATAGAACTTTATAACTAAAAAAGTAATGACTTATTGCCAAGAAGAAACAATGCTGGGCTAAACATTATTCTCATTTTTGTTTTCTCTGTGCAATAGTATTTAGATTTTCCATGACAAATGGGATTAGTTCAATAGAAAAGTCAAAAATCTTAGCACGTACGTTAGCATAAAAATTCACTCTCAGGGAAAACGTAGGTACTTTGTATACAAAGACATAACAAATTTCTCAATGCAACTTTACAACAGAGCCACTGAGCATCAATTTGATAGACTGCAATAACCTAATTATCTTCATCCTGTCTTATTTAATGTTTTTTCAGTTACCAGCAAACATTATCATTACATCAAATTTTTCCTATATTGCCTCTAGAATTAGGATTTTCATAGCAAAACAACAGACCATTTTGGGAGAAATGTATTAATTATCCTTTGAAATTAATGAAAAGCACCAAAGACTTCAAAACACACCTTACAGTGGTTTAAATATCTTTTCAAGAAAATATTATGGTTGGAAAAAGTTCTCTAGAATTTTCAAAATAAGGTAAAATTTGGTTCCTAAATCAATAATCAGATTAATGATTTTCAAAGGCACCCATCATTTGACAGGTCAATTTTCACTGGGGCAGTGGGGAAAGGCAGTGTTTCACCATTTTGAAGAACTTGGTCATCCTCTCAGGGCTGTGACTGAGAAGTTGGGACAAATTTCTGTAGGACTATAGCAGTGACGGTTCCTGGTCCGAGCTGCCTGGCTCACCCCTCAGACTTGCAGTACTGCCTTCATCACAGGACCAGCTCTGAAGCTATATAGCAGCCCCTGAACAGCTGTAGTTGAAATTACAGCCAGATCCATTAAAGGACACAGAAACTGGTGCCACATTACCTAGATTATTCATGCCAAATATTTCTGGTGCCTAAATTGTGAATTGCAGTAGATGAGGCTTGGATAGGGAGACAACTGTGAAAAGATGGAAAGGACATGCTTCCCTCTGGCAAGCGTATACTTCCAGCTCTTGCCTTTGACAATATTCAATTTAATCTCAAGTAGCTTCTGTGACTAACTCCAGGTCTTGGATAGCACATCTGGGGAAGCTTAGGGCAAGAGAGCTAAAGGACAGAACATCCTGGGAATCCAGTTTTCAAGTAAATAATACAGACACATCCACTTATGTTTCTCTACTTCTTACCTTTTGATTATCTTATCCTTAATGAAATGCACATAAATGTAACAGTGGAACAAGAAATATGTTTACATTTTTAAAGAAAATGTAAAAAAAAAAAAGCATACCATATCATTGATAGAATACACTCAACTAAATATTTTTTTTTAACTAATTGTAAATTTGCTTGACGATGTCCCTTTTAATTTCTGATAGTTAACTGCAGAAGGAGGAAAATTACCTGAAAAATCTGTTTAAATATGTCATAGGAAAGCCCAGCATAATTTAAAGTGACTCTGAGCCTAATCTAGTCATTAGATCTGTGACAGATGTTTTTTTTTTTACTGGAAGTATAATGATTTCTTCAAAGTACAAAGAAAATCATGCTCAGTATATTATGGAGACTTTGCATGTCGTTTTATTGATATTATCATTTCTGTTTACTGGGATTCCTCTGTGAAAATACTACAAACATTTAGCTAAACAGTCTGACAACTTGAGAGAAAAATTCCATTACGCCCTTTTACTCTGCCATGGCATTGTAAAGAACTGAAACACTTTACACAGAATCCAGCAGGTCTTCATTTTGGCTCACCTTTGCCAAATCTGTGTGAATTAATAGCACTTATTTCTGATGCAAGACTTGGACCACAAGTCCCAAGTTTCTAACTTAAACTGAAATTTTGGTTAGAAATTTTGGATCAGAACTACCTCCATAGGAAGCCTTGTATTTCTTATGACCAACCCCTTTTCAACCATGTTTGGGCACTAATTTCTTATACTGCTATTTACAGTAAAAGGCCAATGAATGTTCACTGAACTTATTCCACCAATATTCCATCTGCAAAGATATGAAATATAACGGGAAATTCTCTTTAAACTATAGCACGAGTGTCTTAGTTATCTATTTAAATTTGAAAAAAGTAAAAAAGTGCTCAGAGAAAGCTGTAATGCTTTTTAATGATACTTCTAATAATAATCACGCAGATAATTCAATGACTTACAGTCTCAACGGACAGAGAAAAAAAAATCTTTACCTTCAGAATAGAAATTGTTGACAATTTCCAGGACAAAATACATCTTGTAGTTCATGTTAGAAATATAAAGTTAAACTGAAGATAGCTTAAATTATAAATTTCCCCCTAAATTGAAAATATAAAAAATCATATTGTCCTGTTAATAATCAATTTAATCTCATCTGGTTCCATAAGGAAGTACAACTAATGCCCTAAAATACTTTAATAATAACCCAGAGTTCTCCCATTATATATTATCAGAGAAAATTAATCTGGTGCTAGCATAAAACTTCTGCTATAGCTGCAGTTCAGCAAAGTTCCAGAGTAATAGGAAACATGATTAAAGAACTGGAGTCTTAATGAATTGTGTATATTTGCATATAGAAGATTCAGGCTGTAGTTTACTCGAGTTTTAAATCAATAAAAATTGAGCATTGTTGGAACCAAAGCTCTATGAAATTATTCATGTTCACTTCTAAGAAAATACTCTTGTTTCTCTATTATATGAGAATATTTCTTCTTCCATACTTCAGCAAATCCCTCTCTGTCCTCAGACTCTCATAAGGCATAATCAGTTACACACTGTCTTTTCAGCATGCGCTATAATATCTAAGAAGACATTCAATATCATTTTATCAAGAAGCTTTGGATGTTAATATTTACCATCTTTTTGCCTAATTAGTGTTACTCCACAAAAGTTTCCTGGCTTGATGCAGTGTGTACCTGCCTGAATGCTTCTGCCAGCAGAGCAAAAGGAGTGGATGTGAACATACAGGCAAAAATTGGAAAAAGCAGGGCTCTTTCTGTGAGGGATATTATTGTCTTATGCTAGGTTTAAGTCATTGTAAATTTAAAATATTATACAGTAGACTTCTTCGAAAAGCTGCAGAAGATCGCACCCCTTCCCTTTATCTTCTAAGTAACAAACAGGTGTCTAAGTAGGAGAAGGTTTGCCAAAAATATAAAAAAACATTCTACTAGAATCTACTATTGGAAATCTTTGCAACTTTAAACATTCTCGTTCCACTATCATCTGTGTATCTATGAAAATAGTTTTGTAGGAAAATTCTACTGTAGCCAGTGCTAATATTTTGAAGTAGTAAGACACTTCTCATTTACTGTTGTAAGAATTACTTTAGAAGTGGTAAATTTTTTATTGTTGCTCAAACACAAGTAAGGAGAAAAATGTAGTATTTATCTCTTAATATTTCCTATCTTTGCACTTAAAATAGAGGCAGTTCCTAGGAAAAAGCTGAAGAAAAGAAACAGAAAAAAGAATTCTGAATTTCCAGTCAAACACTTTACACTTTGAAGTCACATTTTCATTACAGAAGATGTAGAGGCCTTTATAGAAAAGGAGGATTTCTTTATAAATGCAAAACACATTCTCTTCCACTGAAATATTAAGAGAAATAATAAGAAATTTTTTAACTCCCTCAAATTTGGCTTTTAATAGAACATGTCAAACAGTTTAGTGCTTTAAATAACCAATTATTTTCTTTATGATTATTCAAAATTTCACACTTTGAATTCCAAGACACCTCCATACTGAAACCATGTGGAATTTCAAAGCCTCTTGCGTTCAAGACAAGTGCTGCATCTCAGTCCTGAAATTCTGCCTTCTATAATTTGTTCCAGTGAAGTTAGACTTTCAGGAACTCGCTAACCTGAATGAATCAAATTTTAGGAACAATGACCTCATTCTGATATATTTTAGCTCAGCATAACTTTGAAGCCAAAGTTGTGCAACATATATGAAACTGGCACAAGTAGGATTGAAATCGGGTCCCTTATCTCTTAGAATTTAAAAGTGAGAGCACTGTGACAGTATCCCACTTCCTTGGCATCTCTGCTCATTTAAGACATGCGCTGTTCTTGCAGTAGCACTCCGAAGGTGTGCCTTCTGCTCCTCACGCCATGAACTAACATACATTTTAAACTTTTGACAAGCGCCTATTGTTTCCAAACAGTCTTCATTCTCTGTCAAAAACTAAACTGTCTCTCTACCAGATTGGTTTCAACAGTGCAATAAACAAGTAGGTCCTTCAAGATGTTCCAGACCTAATGACCTTTTAAACTTCTGTAAAGAAAAAATGGAGTTATTCATATGTTTGTAAATTACCATAACATAGCCACTGCAAAGTTATGCATCCATGTTTTCAATGCACTTAGTGACAAAGAACTGCGTATTAACACCTTGTCCTGCATACACACATTTCTGCTTACTCAGCCTTGGCTCTGCAGCTTTCAATCATCAACACAGGGATATTCAAGTTTATAAGATCATAGAATTATAGAATGGTTCAGGTTCAAAGGAAACTTAAAGGTCATTGAGTTCCAGCTCCCCTGCCAGGGGCAGGGCTACCTCCCACTAGACCAGGTTGCTCAAAACCCCATCCAGCCTGGTCACTGGCCTATCTATCCATGTGTTATGCATACAAGTTTCTGTGATAATAAGAACGGGCATCCGCCTAGATACCATATTTTAATAAAAGAACAGTAAAAGTGAACGCTAAACTTAAGAACTGCACCTCTGACAAAGCACAGACACGTTTGCCTTTCCCACCACAGATTCCACCCACATCAGATGTAAGTCACCGTCTGTGCAAGCAGAAGTCTCTCACAGGGTACCCTGGAAGGTGGCTGGGAGCATGGTAACGTACGTATGCCTGAACTGTTTACCACCATTGGAAAATCTACTATTTAGAGAAATTAGACCAGTATTTAGAGCTATCGCATGCCTAGATGTCCTTTAATGGTTCTCTTTTTCCATTTAGAGATTGCCTCTTGCTGGAATCCTGGAGTTTGAGAGATTTGTAAAGAATTGTAGGATGTCCAGGACCTCCAGATGTTTGGGGCAGGAACAGAAGGAACCTACCCTGGAGCACAACTTAACTCTCCATTGCCTATGTCCTGAGTGGTATAAAACAGCCCCAGGGACCACTGGCTTTTCTGAGCATGGCACTTCAGCAGACTGCAGGTGTGACAGCATTACCACAAGGAATTCATGGGCAGTGCTACCGTTTGATTTTCTAATTCTACCTGGAAAGCCTCCAGACACACAGGACAAGCCTGTAGCACTCTGCTTCACATCTGCTTCATGCTGGCTGACAAATCATGGGGACCCTTTCAAACCTGCCCTCAGGCCTATTCCTTACAATTGCACTGACAAACATCCAACTGAAAATGCAAATAAATACTTAAATGTTTCCTCACAATAGAAGATGCTTAAATTCAATGAGCAATAGAGACAGCTTAGTCTACCTCACACATCACATAAAACATAGCTTCACTTGGAGCTTCATAAGATACATGATTCAATGTTTACTTTACTTTACTTTTTCTCAGAGCCTTGAAATTGAATTGACTGAGATGGTTTTAAGATGGATTTGGTGAACTGAATAATCCAGAACATTTAAAAAAAAAGTCATTATGATCTTTATGTTTACTGACTGAGGATCCATTTTACTGCTATTTAAAATTTACAATTTCATAGAAGTACTGGCATTTCAGGAACTGCTTTTCTCTAACATTTTAAGGATTTTTTTAAATTTCGGTATTAGTGAAAATAGAAATATACCTAATATTTTGGTCCAAAACATACAGTCAACTTTTTTTCCTGTGCAAAGCATATTTCGTAACACAGACACGGAATTTGTGTTGGAATCTGCTGTGGAAATACAGTCTTGGACTTTCTGCTACACTCATCTCCAGGACTGGCACAAAAGTTGCAAACCAAGACACTGTCTTTGCAGTTCCAGAAGTGTGGTATTCACAGCAAGAGTAAAGAAAGGTCCCTTAGATAACTTGGAAAAAGTTTTGGGAGCTTCAGAAAATTTTGGATAGCAGAGTAAGCAGGAATTGTTTATCCTATGCATAGAAAAAGGCAGAGACCATCTGGTAAATTAGTATTCAGTTATGTCACTAAGGACAGTTTTAACGTGTATGAAAACCTGCAGAAAATTCAATCTGCAAAATATGCCTAATTCTGCCCCAGCCCAGGTTTCAAGTAAACAGGCGTATAATCTCAGTTACATCCATTTAACACAGTTGTCATGCATTGTTTCCTCACCTTTTAAAGAATGAACTGGTCTGTCACACCACTGGCTCCTCACCATCATCCTGCGCTTCTCAACTCACCAAACCCCCCCTCAGCACATTAGGTCAATGCTTACAGGCCCACACTCCTTGCTCAGGAAGTCCCAGTCCCTCTTTGCCAAAGCTCCCAAGCACAGCTCAGCCTTCCTGTCCTTCTTTCTGAACGTTTTTTTCTCAACCACTCACCATCTTTCCTAAACTGCTGTTTCAGCTTCTCAGCCAATCTCAGAATCCTCTAATCTACCACTCCAGAAGCTCCAGTTCTCATCCTCCTGGTTATCTGTATCAGATTTGTTTTCTTCACTTTAGTCTCCAAACTACAGATCACAGGTAGCGACCAACCACCTTTGCTCTCCTCTCTTCTTCTTTAGCCTCAGTTTCCAACTCAATCCACTGGTTTCCAGCCACCCAATGACATTTTGCTTTGCAGTTCCTAAACTTCCTCCCCTTATCTGCTCATCTTCCTGAAGCCTCTTAACTCCCATTCCAGTACACCAGTCCTCAGCCTAGTTTATGACCCAAATGTCCTGGTCCAAATATAGTTGCATTACAAAAAATATGCAGTATCTTAAGAATCTAGCTCTTCTCTTTTGCAGTTGAATCTCCATCTACAATGCTTCTTCACCATGCCCATGTTTTACATGGGTGTCCCCCCTGGGTGCCTGAATATTGTCTGAGTGTTCATCAGCTTTCTCTGCTCACAACATCCCTTGACCCCATAGAGAGGAGTCAGGAGCATTCCAACACAGTGGTTTCCCTGGCCATTTCCAGAAACATGCAGAAAAATAATTTTGCCTTGTTCCCTTCCTGAAAACAATCAGATTATATTTTTAAAAATCTAGGAAAAAAATACCTTTAAGCAGACTAAATAAGATCAGACCCAAATACTTTAAGTCACAGATATTCAGTAATAATGGACACTCTTCCCAGAGCTCTTAATACAGCAGCTCGTTCATGTGTCTGTTGAAATTGTACAATGAAACGGCTATCTTCATCTATCGGCATCTATTCTGTATATGGTTCCAACCATATGTATGCATCAATCCTTTTCATTTTGGAGATAAGATTAAAAAGGCAAACTTTCAGCCCTTTTAAGAGAATGACTGTAATTCTTCCTACATTTCCAGATAATTCACAATTTTCAGACTAGTTTCTTAAAGCCAGTGTCAGTGGCTCATGAAGTCTCAGATGTAATTCGGAAAACTGCTGCTCCTGCAGTAGTGCAGACCTGAGCTGGTCCAGGCTGCTCCTCACAGCTAAGAAGTTCTTAATATTTATTTGCAAACTCTGTGAAAAGGTATGTACTCCATAGAGAAAGAAATGGTGAACAAATTATTCTCCTCTTTCAGAGAATACATTATTACTACATCCAAATTCTCATTCTAACTTTGTCACTCTTCAGCCCCCAAAGCCAAATGTTTTACATTTAGTATTGTATCTTTGGCCAAACAGACTTTGTATGTGGCTTATAAGGACACCTGAAAAATCATCAGGTCTGGGGAGTTTTTGAAGGGCAGAAAGAGAGTAATTTGAGATAAGAATAAACTAATTTTTGTAGGAGGTATTTAAAGAAATTAATTGTATTTTATCAATTAATTTTATTGCTGATTGCATTTTATCAATTAATAATCAAGTTCATGGTGGGGTGACGGGGGATTGGAACTAGTTGGTCCCTTCCAATTCTAATCATACAATGATCTGTAAATTAAGGAAATAATGCATCGCAATACAAGGAAGCCTGATGGGGATTTATGTGCTGGATTCCTTTAGGCGGTATTCATGAAGAAATCCCTTGGTTAAAGAGACTCTGAGTGCGGGCTGGTTTACACGCTAAGAGAGATTAATGAAAATAAAAAGAATTTATGGATCTACCTATAGCAGCTGTGAAGGCTTTACCCAGATGGTGAGACTCCCTCTCCCCCTTCATCATAGAAGATCTCTTCTCTCCTCCCCTCCTGCATAGCAGAAGCCAAATATTCCCAAAACCACTGAAACAAACATTTTTCTGGAGCTTGTGCTCCAGGGGTTAAAGTGTGGGTGAGGGGTGTGAAAGGGGCTGAGGCTATCATGACGTGATCAGGGTTGCTGAGGCTGACACCAGCTGGCACTGGCTTTGGGTTCAGGTGTTACTGCTGGGATGGCTGCCTGTTCCATGCGCGGTCACTGCCTCCCAGCCCATCTGCATGGGCAGAAACAGGACCTTCCAGCTCAGACTGGAAGCAGGCACAGTCAGCAGCAGTCAGAACTCTTCCCAAGTTCAAGCATTCACTCTTTTTGTGAAAAACTGAGGTTGTTCTCCACACTGATTCAAGCCACAGGCCACCACTGGGCCATGCCAACACAGATACTCTCTGTATGTCATCACAGTAATTCAGACAAGCTTAATAAAGCAGAAACCAGCATTCCTTTCCTGTAAAATTTAGCAAGTTTTTTCATTCACTTATGAAATACGCACTCAACTTAGCTTCATTCACTACCTCAGAAATCAGCACAGATTTAAAATTATCATTATTAAACACTGTTATCAATAATATTTTGACACTCAGAATACAAAATTAAGTCAAAGCTATAATTAATCAGATTATGATGATGACAGAGAATCTAACATTGTTTGTATAGTATGATTTAAATGTTTTGTATGTTAAGTGTACAAAAAATGCATTGTTTGCATATTATTCTGTACACCAGCCTTTCTACGCTGGATTTCATTAAATAAACACTGTGTTACTAGTTCCCATACATCGATCAAGTCTATTTTCCTCAAGGTTGCTACTAAGAAGAAAATCATGAACACCCTGAGGTTTTTCTACACATCAGGATAACCAAGGGGATCAAGCTTTCATCACAGTTGTTTCACATATGGGCATGTCTACGTGGGTGAAATTTCCTTCCATTCTACACTATCTTGCTCCTTCTTTATTAGAACATGGTTGCTGCTACTGAAATATGAAAACTCAGTTATTTCACTAACTCTAATTCATCACTTGCTTCAGAACCGATTCAATAGTAATATTAATAACAAACGGTAGCAAATTTTCTGATCCTAATCCACAACAGCAGACAAACATTGTGAGAATTAGTAAAGGTGCGCTAGCATAAGAATCATAACTGGGAAATTATTGTACTTTAGACCAACAACATACATGAAGGTAAGGAAACTAATATTATTAATTTGATTCAGTTTAACCTGATGGTCCCCAATACTATCAATATTTAAGTCATACATTACCTTTGGATAGGTTGAGAATCATTTCAATTAATCTTAGCTTTTTTTTCTGACAATGGAGTAACTCCAACATCATGAATCCCAAGACGCACTAAAACCAAAAATTTCCATAGCCCCACAGCAAAAAGAAACCTCCATTGGTATAAACCACTTCAATCACTTTAATATTTTTTTTAAAAACTTGAATGGGTTAACTTATTACACACAACCTTTTTTCTTTAACGTGCAGCAGCCAGTATGAAACTGGGATAAACTACGTATCATGTGCTCTGGTTAATTCAACAGAAATGTGGTCACGTGCCCATACTTGATCCAGATCAAAGACGCGCTCATGATCCAGGAGTACGCAAATCTGGTGTGAATGGACATGAAGCCAGGGCCTTATATGACAGCCCAGTTTCAGGTACTTTGCAGATTTAATTAACAGTGTTTTCTATAGGCATATTTTTTCCTTTAGCATGTCTGAATACTTCTAGTAGCTGTGATATTGTTTTCCATGTAAATCACTAAATTTATATTTAAGTAAACGAAACAGAAAATCAGAAAAAAGAATTCCCATCACAACATAACTGAGTGAAGGGCTATTAATATGTCGTTACAATTAACTCTAATAGGTAAAATAAACATACACTGGAAGGGAAACTAAACCATATCTATGTATTGAGACAGTCAAAAAATTAGAAATCTTACCTTTTTCACTAACACTTTCACTTTCAATCTCTACATCATCACAACTTGTATACTCTGGAGTGGATGCCAATTCTTCTTCTGAACTACTTAATGAAACCTGGCGCATTTTACCTCCCTTTTTTGTTTTATGGGGCTTTGGTGGTGGAGGTCTGACAGATTCAGACTGGTCTGAACTGAGTGAATCATTCCGTAACATGGTCTCCATCTTTTCACGTTTTGTCTTCCGTACAGCAGAATTGGGATCCAAATGGTGTTGTTTCCTTAATGAATCAGAGCGCCTCATGTCTGGTCTTTCCAGAGGAATTGGACTCCTCCTGGGTGTAGGAGGGCTATGATTTGTGGTCCTCTGGCGATTGGGACTTGGTCCCTGAGCCTCTCGAGTTCTTTCCATAGAGTATGAACGCTGATTTTCCATGGCAGCCCTGCGCTCAGACACTGATCTTTGTCTTGATGGTCGTTCCATCCTCAGCATAGTCATCCGAGAATCTTCCAATTCAGTATTTGCCAACGAGACATCACTATGTCTCCGTTCATGACGTGCCCGGGACACTTCAGCATGGATACGCATTTGCTCCTCATACGGTTGTGGCTTGACTGGATAACGAGCCAAATTAGGGTCACTTCGGTATCGTGCCTGGTATTCCTCTTCCCTCCGCTGCCTTTCATATTCTTCCCTGTTTTGTGCATCTTCCTCTTCTACGGGATACTCCTTGGAACGCCTGCGACTCCTTCTGTTGGAATCTCTATAATCACCCAGTTCAGGCTCTTCATACAATTGAGGTCCACGCTGTGACCGCCTATCTGAATAATCTGATGGCGACCTCGGCATCGCACTGTCTGATGTAGCATACTGTGAATATTCGTCTCTCTCGTCCCTTTGGTCGTATCTTCTGTTCTGTTCTCTTGATATTGATGGGCTTCTTTTCCTAAATAATCATGACAAGAAAGAAGAAAGAGAATTCTGTAAATATTTCTTGCAGCACAAATATACAGTTAATGGTAATTAAATGATAGAATCATCAGCTGATGGGGAAAAAAATAAATCTGTTCATTGCATTTCTTTGTAAATGTGCTTGCACATTTTCTGTACTAAATTAAAGAATGTCGAACTACAAATCTAATTATGGAGCACAGTTCAAATCAAAAATAGCTTTAAAAGAAAAATGCTAATACAACATTATAAAAAACAGAATGCAAATACTTACGCCTTTGTAGTCATAAGTACCAAAAGTTTATAATTCTTTGTAATCATTTTACAGCAACATAATTTGACCATATACTTCCATTTCATAGGGTTTTATAATCACCACAGAAATTAAAGCTAGATGAATCATTCAGTTAGTTTGATCTTTTATTGCTAAAAATTATTATTATAAGCTTTTATTGCTTAAAAATATACATTTCAGTTCCCACAAAACTATAGTGTGTGCCAAGAGCAGAAAACAGGTCAAAGATCCAATGGCAGCAGTTGTCCAAATCAGATGAACTCAGAAAACAAAACATTTTTTGTGTTGCATAAGAAGGGAGAGCTTCAAAGTCCTGCCTCTCTGCCTTGACAAAAAACTCTTTCCCATCCTTATAGCGATGGCAATAGTATTAATTCAAGCATTTGAGCAAGACACACGAGCCAGATACAGAATGGAGTTCCTGCACCACATTAAGCACTGACTGTTTGTCACAGACTATATCTAGACATAGTCAACTTCTGAGGCTTCAGAGGAAGGTGAAAAAAAAATTATCAACGAACATTCCTTCCTGACACTGACAAATGACTCACTGAAGCATGTGAGTTTATGATACGCAATATTTTAATAGAGGATGTATCTGGAATATATTATGAATGTTATATGTTCTGTTTGTTTCATACATTATTTTCTACTTGATTAGAAGGGATCAATTAAACAGGGAGTAGTGATTCATAGGGAAAAAACAAACTGGAGCTTCATATCCTGCTTTTACGAATCCTAACAGGGTAACAAGAATTTAAAATGCTACTTCCAGACACGTCCAGATTTGTACTTAGTTTTGCACCCCAGATGGATCTGAAGGAGTTACCTGAAGGAAATTGGAGCAAAGATCCCAGATGTGGTTAAAAGAGATTGAGATGTGGGCTTTCTCTGGTGTAAGAGAGATCTGCTCAAGCTTTGAATAATGAAAACATGTATGTGAACCTACATTTGTGTTATCAGCCCTTTGCTTTTATATTTAGTTAAATCTCTATAATTAATTTGAAAATGGTTTCTACCCTCATAAATGGCCACTGATCCTGAAGGGCAGCTTGCAGGCAGCAATCAGGAGATCCCACCTAGTCGAAGGAAAGACAGGAAAAAGGAGAGCAAAGACACAGCCCTGTTG
Organism: Thinocorus orbignyianus; assembly: GCA_013400375.1. NCBI lineage: Eukaryota > Metazoa > Chordata > Aves > Ciconiiformes > Thinocoridae > Thinocorus > Thinocorus orbignyianus. The sequence continues at coordinate 3,205,064 of VXBW01006074.1, read as the reverse complement.
TTGCCACAGTTGTCCTAAAAGGGATAAGGGAAGGAAAGGCTTCAATCTAATGAAGAGGAGAAGGCTCTCCCAGGAAAGTAGAAAGGGCTCTGCCTAGCTAGTAGGAAAGAAAATGCTCTTCTCACAGCCAGAAAGGAAATGTGGTCTCTTCTCAGCATGGGGAAACCGCAACTGTCTGAGCAGACTGTGGGCAGAGGGGTGACTGGAAAACTGGCATCCTGCCTTAGGTGCCATACAGGGTCATTAAATTGTGCTTGAAAGATTTAGACCCAGTCTTGCCTTGTAAATATTAAAGTACGTTAGCCTTACAATGGCATCTGCGAATGAGGAAACTAATTCAATCTTGCAAAAATGCAACTGTTCCTGTGAAGCATGACAAGTAATATAAGCATCACTTGGATGCCTGTTTGCTTATGATGAAGCTAAGATGTCCTGTCTGTCTTATTAAAGTGTCATCTTAGTACCAGCACAAATCATAACCTCTGCAAGTTTAACAAAAACTCTACGGATTCTGCTACTGGGGACTCAAGCTGAATCACTCTAATGTGACATGAACAGAGTTTTGTAAGTCTAAAACCAGAATGGGCAATGGGAACAGACAATTAGGACAACAGAACTACCAGAACCCAGACAGTTCACAAAGACACATAAGTTTTCATTAAGACAAGAGACTAGATGAGGAAGCTCTCTTTAAGGATGATAAATATTTTTCATTTAAACACTTTAGCTGACGAAAAATTTCACCTCCAAAAATAAGTTTTCCAATAGCAAATTACCTACAATAAAACTGCCTAATTTCCCAAACATCAGCAAAATCTTTTCTCTCTATGCAAATCCAATTGGAATGGCACTCAACAGATACAACATTCATACATGGGGATCTCCATTACAAGACTGAATCAAACACGTGTTCACATGGAATGCACACATACTCTACTGTTAATACACTGTGTATACTCAGTCTATAAAAACGGTCTTATGAGAAGTTGAAGAGGGCTTATAAGAAATCTTGAAAGGGCCTTATGAGAAAGACTGAGACAGACATTTTAGCAGGGCTTGTTGCAACAGGACAAGGAGTAATGATTTTAAACGAAAAAGGCGTAGATTTAGGCTAGATATAAGAAAGATTTTCTTTATAGTGAGGGTGGTGAAACACTGGAACAGGTTGCCCAGAGTGGTGGTAGATACACTGTCCCTGGAAACATTCAAAGTCAGGTTGGATGGGGCTCTGAGTAACCCGATCTAGTTGAAGATGTCCCCTCTGCTCACTGCAGGGGAGGTTGGGCTGGATGACTTTTGAAGGTCCCTTCCAACCCAAATCATTCTGCGATTATATGAATCTATGAATCTCTATTACATATGGATCAAGTTATATTCACAGCCACAGGTTTTTGCATAGATTTGATCCTGCAATACATCAAAACACTCTAGTGTGTATGGTTTATAGAATCAACTTTATTACGAACTGCGTAACACACAAGGCCATACAGAATCTAGTTAGATAAATCTCACATGTGGCTTGGAGCAGAGTGTACACATTCTTCAGTATTAAACATCTGCATACATGTATTTATAATAACATAAACAGAATACTAAGAATTGATTTAGCTACATATAAAAGCTTATATATGTGTGTGTGTATATATATATATATACATATATATACACACACTCAAATACAGGTCTGCGTATATGTATATGACTCCATGTCACAGTGCCCTCATTTGGATGCAAAGAATAGTGGGCAAATCTATTCTGGAAACATTGCTGCTACAAAGTCATGGCAGGAGAGGCTAAGTGGATAAAAAAGATAGAATTTCTATATCAGTAAAATGACTTATTGCATCCACTTCGCTGAGGCAAATATACTTCTGTCAGGAAAACACATCATGTGAGGAACTGGTACAAAATCTACTAAAAAATCCACCCCTTGTTCTTGCATGAACTACGTTAATGAGAGGAAGATGTGCCAATTTAGCATTTTTATACCTCTTATACAAACATTTCTAACTTTGTCTGTTATGTTTACCACAAGCAGTCATTGCCTTTCCTCCATTTTCTTGCTAATAGACACAAGAAGACCATCCATGGCTGACAGTAATGTAAAGATCAGCTAGGCCCTCAATCTATTCCAACTTTTCAGGAAGACAAAAGCTTTACAAAGGTGTGGCAAGTTCTAGGTCACAAAAGAATAAGGACCTTCCTGAAATGAAACCTTTTTTCTTCAGAAAAAGCAGCCCAATAGATAAAAGTAACTAATTTAATTCCTGGCCTACATTGATTGGCACTATCAAACTCCCTTCCTAATTAATTTCATCCCTGTTGAAGGGATCTGACTTCACTACCAGGATCAAATGCCAGAAGTTGTAATCCTATCCATCAGAAATAAATTAACTGTACCTGTACACCTGATCAGCCAGAAACTGCTGGCAGGAGAGGGCTCATCCTGTCCAGCAATCACCATGCCAGTTAGCACTCGAGCCTGTCATTCACTTTACTGGTCGTCATTACACAATTAGCCCCCCTTTACCGTAAGTCACTTTTTTTCATTTTAGAAATACCTGCTACAAACACAGTTCTGCAACGTGTGCTATACATTTCAAACCAGTGTTACTGAATCATAATAGGAGGAATAGTAGTCATGAAAACTTATCGTCAGTCACGACTACTAAAAATCTCCTGTTATTTTTAGATCAGAAGCTAATTCTCACTCACCTTCACGAGCCTTTGTCTAATCCATTTCTCACCATTACCTTAAAGACACCTTAATAAAAGCCTTTTCTCATCTACCTCCAGCTAGATTCACCATGGAAAATGACTACCCCTACCTTTCTGGGACTTTCCCGGAACATTATAAGTTAGGAAAGTTTTAAACATGTGTTAACAGCTCTGATATGCACCCCCAGCTGCCAGCTCAACAAAGCATGATATATATCTTGTCAGAAGGATTACCACCTTCTCTGAAAAGGTTACCACACCTCTGAAAAATGCTCCAGGACATTATGATTACTGCTTCTTTGAAATAATAATAAAATCAAATCTCTATTATGGTTAGAAAACTCTAGAACCTGCACAAATCTCTTCATCAAGTACATTCTATAAATATTACTTCTTCAAATATAGAAACTGAAACTTACTTTCTACTAATTATCACTAATTATCTTTTTTAAATTGTCATTTATCAATACATGACATTTGGTCTTTGAATACATGCATCTTAACCTTACACTGATGGAAACCTTATTAGCAGTGCACTGCAAGTATCAGTAGTACTATGAAAAAACAAACAGCTTGACTGTAACCTGACCTCCTGCTCATAAAGTTAAATTATTCAACTCCCCCACACTACAGTCGGAAGCAAGTACTTAAAATATGGCATAGAAGAACATAAGACAGCTATTCTGCTTTGATGGCTCTGATTTCAGTAGTGGAACTAAATAGCTTGAAATTCTTTAACATTCATTTGTATTCCTCCTTGAAGAGAAAACTCTCTTCCGTTTTGATTTAGATTTTTAAAACATTTATCCAAGCCCACGGAGGAAAAGGAAATTTTAAAAGTTAAGTTTCCATCACATTTCAGAAGCCACAGATATTCAAAACCACTGTAATATGTAAAGTATTTATATCATAGTAAAAACTAGATCTTGTTCTCAGACTAATAGAAGGCACACTTAAACCGGAGGAAACCTTCAAGAAACTATCACTCCAAAGATATCTTCAAACATATGGACACCTGAATTCATCTACATTTACTTGGAAATTTTTATAAGTAAGTTTTGGGTCTATTAAGGAATAGTAAGGGCTCAGTGGGCCTGAGCCATCACCAGTTACTTTTAATACCTAATTTGCTAGACAATACTTTAATATATTGCCCTCTGTTTACTATAAATTAGCAAGGAATAAGGTTGACTGGGAAATTAAAACTGAAAATACTTCTCCCGCACATATTGTAATTTTGCTTCACTGTTTTAAGAATGTGATCCTTTCAGTACCTGAAAGATTAATTCAGAATAGTTAAAAATCTACATTTCCCACTAGAACTGTCACAAAAGTCATGAAAAAGAGAGGGCTTCTTGTCAGAGACCTTGCCAAATACACTGAGCAGCCTTGTGTGTTCTTTATTATACGGCTCCTGTCTGGAAAACAGTATTTTTTGGTTCCTGAGCAATCACGTAAGAATATTCTCTTATCATAAATTTTTATACTTCTATGTGCTGTAATCAACAGATAGTCAGGCACTTGTTTTAAAACTCAGTAACAGAGAACAGAAAAAACATGATCATGACGCCTTGCAAAAAGTTCCTAGGTTGCAAGAAGGTGAGCTGAACACACTCTGCCACTGAAACTCCCATGAGTGCAATTAACCCAGAAAACTTGCCATGTAGTATTAAGATCTGGCTGCCTTTCTCAGGGAGGATCCTACTCTCTCACTGCTAAGTGCTCTTTGGAAGGCATTTCCACAGACTTCCTTTGCTATACTGAAGAATCTGCAAAATTTTACCTATTTTTGGCAGTATTTTTAAAAGACTAGCTGGTATTGATTTAACTCCTTTTCTCATTCTCTGTGAATAACTTTTGCTTTTGCTGAGTCACATTGTGCATGAGAAATCATTTTGCGCACTCTCCAAAGCAGCTATGTCTCCAGCTTACTGAAAAAATAGCTTTTTCTGACTCTTAAGCAGTTACAGTTTCTATCAAGATCTCTTTTTTGCAGTTCTTCTACACTCTCTAGTTTTATACTAGATTAACCTACTGATCTGTCTGTTCCCCTCTCCTTGGTTTCTCACACACACCCCCACCAAAAAGGAAGAACATAAACAACTAATGCATGGTTTGCAAACTAATTCATTTAAACAGCCTACTCTGATAAAAATAAAAGGTATTTATCATACTTCTTGAAGAATATTGTTTTAAACAGGTTGCCCTGAAGTACATTTAACACTCAGATATCGAAGCAATTCTCTAAGTTCCTCTGAGATACTATTTCATTTCTCATTTCAGCCATGCCTTACAAATTTTATTTTATAGCAACCATTTTGAGCCATTAAAATACCTTCCAGCTAAGTATCTCCAAACAATAATGAATTAAGTTTACAATGATGATTATGAAATTTACTGAAGCATGAGGGTGATACTGCAAATGTTGATCTCTATTAGATTTTATCTGAAAATATAAATTCACTGACTGCATTCTGGTATCAAGGGAATGAAAGGAAATCTGTAGTAACAAAACACTAACATAATTAAATTCACCACTGATAACAACTTTGCTTTGAACTTGACATGATTGCACAGACATAGAAAACAACACAATTACTTCAGAATCACATATTTTCTATACAAGCAATTCAGCAAACCTTCAGCATTGCAGCTTTCAATGGCTAATGTCAATTTGAGTGTGAAAAAACTTGTAACAGAAAAAACAAGGAACTACTGAACAAAACCGGTGATTTTAAGTAAAGGCTTTTCCTGCTTTTTGACTGAGTTTTCAGTAGCTCTTTTATCATATAATTTGATTTTAGAGAACTGAAAAGAGAGTAACAAAAGAACTACATTATAACCTTACTGTTTATTCAGCTACATTGATGAACACATACCTTTTACAAATAGGGTAAACATCTCAATATTTTTCTTTATTTCTACTTTTGAATATTTTCAAACAGAGCATTTTGCTACTTCCACTTAATATATAAAAAAGAAATACCTCACCTACTTTTTCAGTAAAATCTCTTGTTAAAAAAGCTAATCATAAAAACAACGCTAAATGGATTAAATTGCTTTTGAGAATAATTGATCAGAATGTGCATTCTAGTTACTTGTCTCAGTACTGACAGAAATCATTTGCAGAAGGTGGGAATCAATTAACAGCTACCATAGAACAGGACTCAAATGGTTTTAAAACCCGGGGTGTTAAAAGAATACTAGGTCACAGAAACATTAAAACATGAGTTGATACAACACTGAACTGTTACTAAAAAGGACTATAAATAATAATATAAAATACAAGACAATTCCAAAATTCTGCATATACTATTTTTACAAAATTAAATCAAATTTTTCAATAAATATTTTTGTCACAGAAAATACATTTTAAAATTTAAGTTGTAAATAATTTAAAATACTAATTTTAATAAAAGTATAAAACTTTGTTAAAGATACTATTCTCCTATATCTGAAGCATAATAACAAAGTTTTCAGTACTTCCATTGATCTTTTTTTGCTAAAAGAAGTATCTTCCGAATCATCCCCAAAAAGAACAAAAAATGCTGAGCATTACACACTGTTTTTAAACAACACATTCAGCATCTTTCTTCCTTGCTTTACCTTTTGATCAGCCACTGCACATCTGGGAAGTAGGAAGCCTCAGGTTCATGAGAATACATCAATTTCTGTTCTGGCTAGGTCTTTCATTTAATCCTCTGTGTTCAGTGAAATCGTATGAACAATCTCTTACTTTTGAGATACAATTTTTAGATATATTTTACAATCCTTTCCCTTCCCCCAAAATGCAATTACAAAATATAAGGCATCTAGGGGGAAAAAAAAAAAAAAAAAAAAAAAAAAAAAGCCTACGGTATGAAACAACAGCAATTCAAGTCAAAGAGCTGACCCAATGGGAAGCTATTGAGAGCATGAGAGGAGTGTCACAGTTTAATGCTGTTACCATGTGCTGTATATAGCTGGAGGTCAAGTAAGAATTTACCCTATAAGGAGGATTATGGTACTTAGCTGATTAGTGCCTTGCTACAGAACTATTGCCAACAAATGTACATGCTGGTCAACTATTTTTTAAAATGTGCAGTACCAGTGTTTCATGTTTCATGTTACTAGGTCCATCATCTTCTTTGTGTTCTAGGTCTCAAATGAAATTATGTAATATCTATTATTTTCAGTTCGTTACAAGTTTTGACATAATTTTTAACCATTAGGCTAAAATAGCTGTATCAACCACTTCATTCTGATGTGCTGAACATACTGTAGAACCCAAAATACTTTTTCCCACGTCATTAAAAAAAACACACCACACACACACACAAAAAAACCCAACAACAACAAAAAAAACCCACCAGTGAAATTCAATGGACAAATTATTTCTAGCAGCAGTTATCACAACTGCCTTTCAAAATATGGTGAGATCATGAAAACAATAGAAAGGGAATGTGTAGACAGTCTCATTTGCATTAAATAAATATATATGCATTTACCCACAATTTCACAAGGAAGGTATCTTCTGTCTATCCAAACTAGGTTACAAATAAATTATGTTTAATATAAAGCACCATATCCCAGCCAGACTTAACTGTAATAAATTTAAGCTCTGGCAAAGTGACATTACATGGGAAAAATACTGACTGAGCACCTGAATAACAGTGAGCTAGATTTTCTCCACCTGAGTAACAGTGAGCTCATACTCCTAGGAAAAGCATTCTGACACCAAAGTTTTTTCCCTCAGTCATCACAGAGAATATATCATGATACATTTTATCTATACATCATTGTATCTAATTCTGAGTCTAGTCTTTTTAAAGTGTTTCAGTTTCTTACCACAGGGATTATTCAGCAGGTGCTTTTCCCAGCAGTTGAAAGTATCCTGATTTTTCAAAGGAAACCTTTAAGTGTTCTTTTATTTCAAAGAAAACCTCCCTTATTACTAGGGTATTAGCACCATTAAATAAAAGATAGCTACTTCAATAATGATGAAACAGTAAGAAAATATCAGCAATACAGAGAGTCATACGAGAATTGTTTTGCCTAATAAATCTCTGCGGGTTGTTTTAGATTGTTGAACTCCTAAACCTGTAACTTTACTAATAAATGTGAATCATTGTATCTTTTCTCCTTCTATTGTATCTACAATTACATATATATGTGATATCATACAATAAACTTCAGTTTTAAAATATCTCCGATTCATATTTCAGTCTGAAAGAGACAAAATAGGTCATGCTGAGCTGTTTTGATGCCTCTACAAAAGAGCTAGCAGCAAATAACAGCCACTAAAATGTCCGGTTTCTTCAGTAAAGTGAGGTAAATGCCCAGTTAATTAAATCAGTGGTGGCCCATCAATGAATGCTGGGCTGTGTGCAGCAGCTTCTCAAAGACAAAGCTGGCAGCCTGAACGCATTCATGCTAGGGAACATCAGCTGGACCACTATGAAATGAGACAGGTGCACTCAGTAACTCTAGGAAAATACCACGGTAGATAAAACTTTTAAACTTCCAATTCAACTGTCGTTCTCAACACACTGGTGAGACGGGATTAAACTTGTGCATTTTTAAAGCAGCACCTGACTCTATCCAGCATAGGATCAGACCACAAGTTCACAGAAAAATAATATGTATTTCTGTAAAAAGCTATAGGGCCTATATTCTATATTGGTAGGCCATGACTTCACAATGGTTTTCAAGCTAAAAGAACTTGCTCCACAGTAGTATATGTACTGGGCTCTCAATCCACCATCCTTATGTGAGCCCATATGTGTGTCCCCATGTGCAGGATCAGTTACAGCTGCTTAGACAGACCTCCTTCAGTTTAGATCCCAGGGCTCAGAGAGGAGGAAGAGAGAGGTCCACCATGCCTGTGGTGCCTAGGCTTTCAGAGACACTATGTGAAAAACTTCCCACCACACTACCATATTCAGATATCCAGTTCAGGTTCCCAAATTAGGTGTTTTTTCCAGAAATACTTTGCTTTCCCATAGTGCTGAGATCAGCTCTGGATGCTCCCCTGGTTCTTAATTTCTGATCATCTCTTCAAGTTGTCTGACTGACAGCAAATCTTCCATAAAAGAGGTTTAACATGCAGCTTTCCAAAGAAGAAAATTTATTCCCAGATCTTCATAAAAATCCATGTGGAGGACCACCAGCTACTATAGAAAGTGCATGGAAGTGAACACTTGGAAATCAAATGGGTAGCCCTGACTGCCTAGAAGCTTTTGTACAAAAAGGTAGCATCCATTTAAGTTGACAACATTATAGACATACAGAGGAAAATACCAACCTCTTCTAGCAGGAAGCAAGCCACTGCTGAACAGTCCTTGCAGAACTACTAGCAACACAATAGTCATGAAGAAAATTTATTTAAATATAGAATTATGTCTCTTCTGAGACAGTTGTGTGGGTATCAAAGGCACTTCAAAATGAAACAACTAAAATAAACCTAGTCTTGTAACACAAAAAAGCCCTTAGATGTATTCTGCATTCTACTGCAATGAAAATAGACTTAATTACCGTAGTCTTACTTAAGCAAATAGGATGCCAGCTTTTTATATTCCACAGGAGAAATGAATGTTCATTTTTTAATTTCACATATATACAAACATCCCAACTAATTAATGCTTTACAGTTCCTGTCACCAACATAACCTGCATTACCCAAGAAACCAGTTTTCAGTAAGATTCTCCAAAGTCAAGATGCAAAAGAAGAAATTCTACCTAAAGATCAGGGCTACGTATTAGAAGATTTTGGACCTAATGTTGGTCATTTCTTCCATCAGCAACAGCATCTCTAAAAAAGGTATGACAACTAATAAAAAGAAGGCCAATCAGGACTGACTAGACTCCATTGGCAAATAGCTGAGAAATACTGAGAGGGAATTGTTCAAGTTGTACACGTTCTCAGTACCTTTGATAACACAAGTCTATTATAAAAATTAGAGTACTCTCAGTAACTCAGTCTTAAGTGGAATGTAAGTAAAAAGCTAAGAGAACATAGTAAAGGAACAGGAAGAAGTAATTAAGGAAAATAATATTTTAAAACAATTTGTGAAGGCACTCATGAAAGCTTTTACAGATCAGTGATGACTTAATCACTCAGCACTGTTATTGCCAGATTGCTGGGATCTGTAGTATTTTTTAAGTTAACCTTTCATGTCCTTGTTGAGCTAGGCAAGAAGAAAGGTTAAATGTATGCTCACTGAAGCACTTTTCAAGCATGAGAGCAACTGGATGTTAGGCTGGGGAGCCATGCTATCTTTGCAGAAGACTATAAAAGACATTTAGGATGCTTGGGTTGATGGAGCAGAAAGTAAAGATCAAGTTTCTATAATTCTACAGGAGAAAAACAAAATGGATAGTTGGACAAATTCGACTTTTACAATTGCTAAAGAGCATTTGATGGCATATAGCAATTTTGAAATGCATGTCTAGGTGAACAAACACAAAACAGTTACAAGGTTAACAGATTCACATATAGCAATGACAGAAGGATAACCATGATCACATAATTTGATGTCCTTCCTCCAGAGGAAGTTTTTTTTCTAGATATTAGATTAATACCAGACCTAACTGAAATTTTGCTTAGAAGGAAAGCAACAATAAAATTAAATTCCTTATATTTGTCCTTAATGTGGCACGAAGTGATATTTGCCAAAGCAATGGATTAGATTATTTGTGTTTATATGGGTGACATGCTAGTAATAGCACAACCAAAACAACTTTTACCTTTCCACTACCTGACCATTTCCCTACAGCTGTAAGTCATAGAGTCATAGAATCATAGAATTATTTTGAGTTGGAAGGATCCTTAAAGACTACCTAATTCCAGCCCTCTGCCATGGGCAGGGACATCTCCCACTGGAGGAGCTTGCTCAAAGCCCCATCCAGCCTGGTCTTGATGGGATGGGGATGGGGCATCCACAACTCCTCTGGGCAGCCTCTTCCAGTGTCTCACCACCCTCACAGTAAAAACTTCCTCATAACATCTAATTTAAATCTACCCTCTTGCAGTTTACAACCATTATTCCCCATCCTACCACTACACTCCCTGATCAAGAGTCCCTCCACATCTTTTCTGTAGGTCCCCTTTAAGTACTGAAAGGCTGCTGTAAGGTTTCCCCAGAGCTTTCCCTTCTTAAGGCTGAACAACCCCAACTTTCTCAACTTGTCTTCACAGGAGAGGTGGAAAATTCCACAAGAAGGGTCAGAAAGATGATCTGAGAAACTACAGGCCTGTCAGTCTGACCTCAGTGCCTGGGAAGGTCATGGAGCAGATCATCCTGAGTGCCATTACACAGCGCATGAAGGACGCCAAGACGATCAGGCCCAGTCAGCACGGGCTGACGAAGGGCAAGTCCTGCTTGACAAACCCAACCTCCTTCTATGACAGAGTGACCCACTTGGTGGATGAGGGAAAGGCTGTGGATTTACCTGTACTTTAGTAAGGCCTTTGATACAGTCTCCCACAGTATCCTCCTGGAGAAACTGGCTGCTCATGTCTTGGATGGGAGTACTCTCCACTGGGTTTAAGACTGCCTGGAGGGCCAGACCCAGAGAGCAGTGGTGAATGGAATTATATCCAGTTGGCAACTGGTCACCAGTGGTATCCCCCAGCTCTCAGTACTGAGGCTAGTTCTCTTTAACATCTTTATCGATGATATGGATGAGGGGATCCAGTGCACACTCAGTAACTTTGCAGACAACACCAAGTTGGGTTGGAACGTTGACCTGCTGGAAGGCAGAAAGGATCTGGACAGGCTGGATTGACGGGATAAGGTCAAAGGGATAGGGTTCAACAAGGCCAAGTGACGAGTCCTGCATTTTGGTCACGATAGCCCCATGCAGCATTACAGGCTTGGGGAAGGGCAGCTGGAGAGCTGCCTAGCAGAAAAGGACCTGGGGGTGATGGTTGACTCCCGGCTGAACATAAGCCAGCATTGTGCCCTGGTGGCCAAGAAGGCCAACAGCATCCTGGCCTGTATCAGGAACAGCATGGTTAGCAGGACTCAGGAGGTGATTGTCACCCTCTACTCAGTACTGGTGAGTCTTGAGTACCGTGTCCAGTTTTGGGCCCCTTACCACAACAAAGACATTAAGGTGCAGGAGTAAGTCCAGAGAAGGGCAGCAAAGCTGGTGAAGGGTCTGGAGAGTAAGCCTTATAAGGAGAGGCTGAGGGAGCTGGGGTTGTTCAGCCTAGAAAAGAAGGCTGAGAGGAGACCTTATGGCTCTCTACATCTACCTGAGAGGAGGTTGTAGAGAGGCGGGGGGCGGTCTCTTCTCCCAAGTAACAGGCAACAGGACAAGGGGAAAAGGCCTCAAGTTGAGCCAGGGAAGGGTCAGATTGGATATCATGAAAAAAATTTACATTGAAAGGGTTATTAAGCATTGGAATGCGCTGCCCAGGGAAGTGCTTGAGGCATCATCCCTGGAGGTATTCAAAAGACAGGTTGACATAGAACTTAGTGACATGTTTCGGGGTTGGGGAGGGCAGGGTTTTCTTGGTTTTGTTTGATTTGGTTTCTTTAATCAGAGTTAGGTTCATGGTTGGACTAGATGATCTTAAAAGTCTCTTCAAACCTAGATGATTCTAGGTTCTATGATTCTTGCCACAGATATAAACACTTAAAACACTTAAAATACAGAAAAAAATCTTGAGAGAATTACCATCATCAATATGTCACAGAAAAAACAGGTCTTTAACATTTAGTTTTATAAAAAGTGGACAAAAAGATACTACTGTGCTAGTTTATAGACTTTTCTTCTTCATCTTTTGCTTTTTTCTGACTATTTTAGAAGCACCTTCAACAGTGTATTAGAGACTATCTCTGAATGGAGAATTCAGCAGTTACTGATCGATAGTGTGGAGCCTAAGAACTAAAATTAATGACAAGGAAGCATTTTCTAGCTAGCATTTGCCCAATTTTAACAAAATATTGGGCATATGAAGAAAAAATACAGTTTAGCAAAAATATGAGAAAAAAAGGCATAAAAGTTATCAGTTTAACTGAAAGTAGAAACTTTACCTACAACTTCAAAATTATATTCCATGTTATAAAAATATGATAGTAAAGCACAAATTTCTTTTGAAAAATAGAGAAACCAAGTCATAAAGTTCCTCTTTCTCTGTTTTTTAAACTAACAGTGAAGCGTTTTATCTATGCTCTATGCTGTATGAGTGCTTTATCCTAATGATGGCTTATTCTGCACTAGGGCTGCTCTTGTGCCTTGTCACAGCTCTGTCCCACCAGACAGTTAAACCAAATACAGCAAAGTTAGAGTGCACCAGCATTAACAGCAGGAGGATAGTCCCTCTGCATGTAACTTCCCTGGAGACCTTTAGAGGCCAGTGCCAGCTCAGGTTCACCTGCTCTGCTTTCACAGGCACTGTAAATACCTTATTCTATGCAGACTTTTGCCATGGCTCCTCCTTAAAGCACTGGCTTAAGGGAATGTTGAGTGGAAGTCAAACTTCTCAAGTCATTAGCAATAACACACTTCTTTGCAAGATTACAAACTTAACATAGAAAACATGTTGATAGCCAAGAGATTCAACATTTTGCCAGCCACTCTGAAAATTGTCACAGGCAATTCTCACAGGCAAAGGCTGGTCCAGCAAGACACTCAAGGGCTTTGCAAGGCTGACAAAGATTGGCAATTATGTAATTCATCTTAATTCAACTTAATAAAAAATTCTATTTTCTCCCTTTCTCAACAAGCTGTCTTAAGAGAACACTTACTGAATCAAAAGCTATTTTTAGGTCAGGTCAGCCTAACACTGCTAGGACCACGCTGTCTCACCACCTGTAAACGGTACTTTTTTAGTTAAAAAAAATTCTGGATTTAAAAGAGCCTTTCACTTATACAGGAACCTGGACTTGACATTTCAGTTACAGATGATCAGGTATAATACACCTATTCCTCACAGAAAATAAATTGAATGAAGACTGTAGCAAAGAGTGAGATGACTGGCATTTTAAGCAAATTATGTATAATGGAGAGACTAACACAGGAGCCTATAAATACTGCAAGAACCTGGACTGCTGCCTTGATCAGGACCACTCTGCTGTTATCTTAAAAATAGTGGGGAGCTGCAAGCAAACACCGAAATATGCATTTCAGTGAAGTAGACTAAAATGATTTAATTAATCATTTTACTTCAAAGTTGTATGCCTCGCAATGTGTTTAGTACTAGTTGACAAAATGGACAAAGAAGCTCACGAAGGAGCGAAGAATGGGATAAATGCTAAATCCAATGAAGCTGTACTCAAAAAGATAATAAAATTTTGGTTAATAAAAATTTGACAAAAAGATAAAGCTATAAATCAACATTACAGCTTTACAAATACTGCCTACAGAAATCAAACCAAAAACCCTCAGTGTTAGGAAAGATGGACACAAAATAAAATGCAATCCAGGATATTTTTAATCTGAGTTTCTGTCATTACTTCACATTCTCCATAACAGCAACAACTGTGGGAAACAAGAAGGGAGTGAGTGAAGTAGCTACTGTACACCGCACAGGAGCTGGGACTTGCTGGGTGTAAGTATGAGCCAAGTACCCCTGCAGGAACAAACTGTGATACTCTATTTAGTTGCCTGCAGACGTGGTCAGAAATATTCCTGCTTTCAAGATGTTCCTTATCATTCCAAATCCCAAATTTTCAAGTACCATTTTATTAGCTTATTAATAAACTTTGTTTTCTGGCTTCTGTGATTAGGAATTTTTTGCCCCATATCCTTCCTTCTTACAGTGGATATTGCCACTATTGTTCTAGTCTAGAACAGGACAGCATTTCTTGCCTACAGCATTTTATACTTCGTTGCCTGTGAGTTCAAAGGAAAGGAAAGGGAAATTGAGAAATGCAGGTCCTAATGAGCCTTAGACTAGCAACATGACAATAATAATTTATCTCTCATCTTTAAAACAGAAAACAAACAAAAAAAAGAAAACCAAAAAAAACAGCCATGCACTTTTACACTCCAAAAATCTGTGGTGGCCAAGATGGAGAATTCAAGATCACATGGGTCTTATTTTATATACTCACAGACTCCAATTTTCAGTAAATCTCCTTGATAGAATTACTTACTAGAGACAAACAGGAGTTTAAGTCTCCATGTTTCATTGTTTCAGGCACATTAAATGTGCCTGAAAACGTCTCTGGGATGATTCTATCACAAAAATAGAGAACGACTGCATATGTAAGATTAGGGACCGTACATCAGTGCTAGGTGTACCTATAAAAATGCTCATATGAACAAGCCTTCATAAGTTATTTTGATGGGGACATGTGAAAAGCAGTTTCATCATCTGATTCAATGCCCAAGATCAAGCACCAGTGAAAAGGAGGTGCTTTTTTAAAAAATATATATATCACTTCCAAAGATCAAAAGGAAATCAGTCCTTGGACATTTTTCTTAGGCTAGCTTACTATTAAAGGGAGCTCCAAGACAGACATGATTTCCTTCCCTGATTCCCTCTGCTGTCAAGCTAACCACTGTCTAGCAATAATGATGCTAGTGTTTCATATAGTACAGCAAAACATAAAGACTGCAAATATTCTAGTACATGGGTTCATATGTACTGGCACCCAAAAAAAAAAACATAGGTTTCTTCCAGTAACACAAGCTGCACACCAATTTTATTGCAAAACCTGTTTTCTGCTTTTACATTTTTTTTTATTTTCCAATTCTTTCCATGTTCTGTAGTTGGCAAGCATACTGAGGCAAATAATACAAGATGGCAAAAGAGCAAATAAAAAAGCAATACACCTTACATAGAGATGTATTTAATTTTTTAGTCACTCTTCCTGAATTCACACATATTCCTGTTCACCATCAAAAGTATCTTGTGACCATGGCACAATCACCACCTTATGAACACCAAGGATCCAGGAGCTATATATTCCTGGTTTTGGAATATATTCCTCTAAATACATTCCTGTATTTGGATACAAAGCAAATATCAAGATTGTAAAAGGCAATTTAAATTAGAAGACTCCCAGAACTCTTCGTTCGAGGTGACCTACACATTTTTCTTACAGTAAGTTGTGCACTAAGGAATAGCAGTACAACTATTCTACAATTATTAACAATTAATTTTACAGTTTAAATTATTTAACTTGACAACTTTGCCATTCTTCCTTAATGTTGTGTTTCAGATTGGAAAGCGGAAGATACCTAGCCTTGAACACAGGTTCAGGGTAAAATCACTGAGCAAGTATGAGAACGCTGAAGCAGCAGTTTGGTATGCAAAGTCTCCAGTGCCACAGCCTTAAGAGGATGTTTCAATGCTAATTATCCATGTCAAGTATGGAAACCATGGTACATGTAATACCAACGCACACTGATTCTGATTAGATATAACATTTGAGTCTTCTGAATTTGTTACTTCAGTAACAAATGGATAAAAAGGAAATAGGGCCATGGCAAAGATAAAAACTTAATTTGGAATTTAGATGGACAATGCAAGGGAGGAGGGCGATATATGACTAAAACTTCTTGAAAACTGCAGACAAGTAGTTATGCACTGCACATCCCGTATGTGACCACCTTCGGATTATTCCCCTATGCCTTCAGCATAAGAAGGAATAGAGAGACAAAAGAAAGAGGGAAGCATACATCTGCAGAATTTCAAAGCAAAGGCTGGAGGGAAAGAAGTAGAAAGAGAAGCCAGAGAGCATGTGTAGTATAACCTGCACTGACTATAAATTAGGTTCCTATCATTACATTACAAAACATATTTAGCGGTTCTGATATCACAGAATGAGTCTGAGTCCATATTTCAGGGCTTTTCCTAAAGCCATTACTTAAGAGAGATCATCTTCAGCAGAACAGCTATTTTCCTTTTATTACTTATGTCTCAGTAGAAATGCTGCTGTTGGAGATTGAAAAACTGTTTATAACTTCAGAAATCTATATGAAAAATCATGTAAAATATATGTTTCTTAGCATAAAAAGCCCTGGCTATATCATGCTTACTTTTTTTCATAGTCAATTGTAATATGGCAAGCCGTAAGTAAGTCTGAACACTCTTTTGGAATAATCACTACAGAAAATTTAGCAAAAAAGGGAATCATTGAAACAGAAATTGTTCTTATATTCCAAATATTGTTGTAAGAAAAAAGTCGTTTATAAAAAAAAAAATAAATCAAAAACTTATGCCAAAAAGTAAAGCCTATTCTAGTATCACTAGCAATTTTCTGTAGTGTGACTACAGAGCATGTATTGCCTCATCTTTGAAGAATTTGTCACCCGTTCCCTGAGAAGCAACATTGCTGTCAACATTCCCCAAATATTGGGCCAAATGCAAAATGATGGGTTTATTACAAATCTTAACCTGACATCTGTGACTATCTTCCACCAAGATCAGAATTAGAAATTATGTGGCATCCTCTAAAGAAACCCAGAGCCCTAAATCTGAAAAAAGACGACCATAAAGAAAAAGGCACCTCATTGCTACGTCTCACACTGAGCTATATTTTCTGAAGGAAACCATTATGCCATCAAAAAAATGCCTATATATTAATAACTTCAGCCTTTATTTTATGTGGCTAAAACTAAGTATTGGTGGGGAGCCTCATTTTTACAAGGACAAAGATGTCCAAACAGACATAACTTCAATTGTAATTCCAGGCATGACCAACAGATACTGCCAATTTTTAAAATACGTCCAGAGACCTGTCAGTGAGATGAAAGCTGGCTGCAACAATAGGCATCCATGATATAAGTTTAATAAAGTTTCAAATCTTTTAACTAGTAGAGTGCTGACAATGTCATGAGACAGTTTCACTGTAAGCCAATTTTCAGTGCTCCAATAGCTAACATCAAAACCTTCAATGAAGCGCATTTTTATGAACTCTGCCTCATTTTATGCAGATCAAGATTTATTCCTCTATATAAATAAAAATATTACTATTTTACCAGATTCTGCTCAGTAAACCAGATAGTTGTTCTTTTAGCAATAGTGACTATAAAAGCAAACATGGCAAGTAAACATCTTTAGAATACAAATATTTTTTCCAAAATCCCAGATTACATTACCTCTGAAATATAAAATAATTTACAAATATTTTTAAAATACTTCTGAAATAAATGAAGGTAAGCTTAAACATGTTGTGCTCTTGTAGTTAAAAAGCGCAATTGCTTTTCTTGTCATGATCTAATGGGGACATTGTGCAAAGCATAACATGACTGCTGGCTCAAAAACCCAGAAGGGAGAGAAGAAAAGATGCTCCCTTATCTCCTTTGGAATATTGGAAAAGTGACAAATGCAGGTGCAAAGACATTTATACGGAAATTCCTCAGTTACCAAAATTCAGTATGCCCCTGAAGTATAATTCTCAGGCTTAGAAAGCCTTGGAAATTTTTACTTATGTTCTTTCAATCATACTTCAATAAATTCTTTAATTTGAGGTGTCTACAAATCACAGATTCTTAAATCCATAGCACCCTTTACTTTGAGGCCAATGAGGTTAGACAAACATTTAGTATCTCTTTACAATTTATATTTTTCTAGTATTCAGAAACAATACCATTTTTATACTAAGTAAATTATGATAAGTATTTTATTTCCATACTTCTGGCATAGGCTATTTAACTATTTTACCCATCTTTCTATAACATTAATTATATAATGAAGTAATTATACATAGTATCTGGTGTAGTGTGAAACTGGGTTTATATTCTACTAATGCATATGCTTTTTGAAAAGTTAAAGGGCTTTTTTGCAGCGAAAGGGATGGTTTTTAAAAATAACCGTAATATTTAGTTGATATTCTTTAAAGCTCCATACTTTTCATGCCATTATCAGAACTAGAGAGTACATGCTGGGGCTGCATTGTACTTTCCGGTTGAAAGAGCAGCAAAAGGAGACAACTGCACATTTATTCTGATATTCACTAGATAAAACCTTCAATCCCTGCAAAACAAAAACCATATATGTTCACTCTCAGGGACACAATAAAAATACGAATAGAAGATCCTTTCAGCAAATAATGACTCATGCATTTAGTCTTTGTTCATTTTCTCTTATGGCTCATATGAAATGCTACAAAATACTGGGTCACTGAATATACAAAATGTAATGGCACACTAAGTATCACAAAGACATGCTCTTTTACAGACTCTTTTAATAACAGGACAAGTTAACCAATTCAAAATATGCAATGCAGTCTCCTAGATAAACTATAAAAGTGCCATGTCTCAGTCTCTATTTGTGACTGCGCTTAAAAAATGTAATTAACTGGCCAAGAAACAACAGAAGAATCTAATCAGAGCTGGATTTCACAGAGAATTCAGTGCCCTGTACAAACAGATTTTCAGCAGAATTCTTCGAAAAACACAGTGAAAACAGAATCATTAGAGGAAAATACACAGTAATACATAAGCAGCCTGCCTTTTATTTATTTTCCAAGGTGCAGACACCAAAGAAGAAATACCTACAGTGATTAAGTACTGTATCAGTTATTCGGGAGTATTATTTTCCAAGAATATTTAGAATGACTACAGATTTTAAAACCTCAAAAGGAGACCGAGATCCCTTAAAAACTATTATCTTAACACTTTTATGAATCACCAGATACTATGCAATAGCTCTGACTGTGTTCTTCCACCCGTGTCTGCAATAGCAAATATTTAATTTAGCTACTTATTGTTTAGCCACTGCAGATAAGGGAGATACATAAAAATTTCACGGGAAGAGGCAGACAGACTTTTTGGTTGCTTATTTTAAAAAGGGTAACAACAAAAGATCCAAAATTTGTTCTATAGCTAGCTTCTGCAGTCATTACTTTTGCACATAATCCCTTTTACTCTCTCATACATAGAGACTTAATCAGTTTGCTTCTTTGTAGGAATAATCATGAGGGGGGAAAAGGGAGAGAATAATTACTTACCTTACAGTAACTGGAGTTCTCTGAGATGTATCACTTTGATGCACAGACACCTCAGGCACTCAACACGTAACCTTAAGGCCATCGATATCTGTTGGGGCTGTACCTGTCTGCTCCCACCCTACTCCCTACAAGGCATGAGACGGGAGATGCGAGGACCCGCAGCTCCCTCACCACTGCAGAACCCAGATGGGAGATTCTTCAGTGGTGTGGATGGAGGAAGTATTGTGCCCCCATATGCACAGGACACCTCAAGGAACCACAGGTACTGACATCCGCTTTCTTTTTCAAATGACTGGTCATCAGCACTTCATATTTGCTGACTCACAAACAGTAACCTGATATGCAGAATCTACATGCTCCAAAGTCTGTCTAAAAATGACTCATATAATTCTGCCAAAATGAGCAGCATACCTATAAGCCTTTATAATGAAACAGTATCCCATAAATGTTCATAATAACTCCCAGAGAGCAGCTTTTTAAGAAAACCTACAATCCAGTCCTGAAAGTGAGGTCTCAAGTTCCTGCACACTCATCTTCATTTAAAATAATTCTCTGAAATATTAAAAAACAAACTCTCCTGCTCACAAAATATCAGATCACACAACATTTCACAATATTTTATTCTGGGCAGAGAGCCTTCCCAGAAAGGAAAAATAAAGAGAGGGAGAAAACATTAATTGTGCTTCTGTAAGCTTATTTAAAATTAATTACATGAAAACGTCATAAAACATCTTTTAACTCAGGGTTTAATAAATGTGTTGAAAAGGTTAGTCATAAATAAAACCCTTTTCCTTCTCAAATTCACTGCAAAACTAGACTTGGCCATAAAAGTGATGCTGTAAAAGGGACATTAAATTTCTATCTTGCTAACAGAAAGAAGACTACGTTTCTATATTATTTTGTTCATTGTGCCTTATACTGCATTAATCCAGCTATCCTTATCTGTTTAAAACAATTTAATTTATACAGCCAAATGACATTGGAAAATTTAAATGTTTAATACAATATATGTTGAGAATGCACACACAATGACTACATATTTTTTTTACTTTAACATATAGATGAGATACCTGTAGCATTGTATTTTAGTAAATCACATTGACCTACCTAAACGTGAACAAATACTATGCCTAACACTATCAAGACTGCATAAAGTTAAAATTCATAACTATATCCATTTTTGCTCTGTTCAGTAGCAACACGATGTGATCTACAACGTAATAAGAGCGTGCATATGTGTGTATTTGAAATGTCTTACCTGAAACAGCATATCTAGAAAGAATTAGAACACGGAAACTGTTACGTGCATGTAACAGAAGTCACACAATTCTATACCTTAAAATAAAAATCAAGTATAGCATATTTTACTCTAAAATTAACAGATTTTACTCCATCTGACATGCTATATTTTGATACCACTTTTAAACATGAAAAGAAAATAGACTGAGGTTAACTATCTGTATGGGACAAGAACCTTGATTTTCAACATATACCTCAGTGGGTGCTCACTGACTTACAAGCACTTGCAGAGCACTAGATTTTCACTAGGTACTTGCATGGGGACACTCAAACACTCTTTTAAGTTAGCTCAGAGATTCTGCTCTCCCCAGGCTTCCTCTACAGTCAATGAGAGAGGCAGACAATTCTAATGGGCAATTCAGACTGGAAAACTAAGTTTAGGTTCTCTGAGTCATCCCCAAGAGAACTTTTCTATCTCCATTGACTATGATGTGAGCCAAGGGAGACGAGCTTCAAACTAATGTTATCATTTAGGAATCTGTTGCACGGTATCACATTGTATAAAGCGTGAATGAACTATCATGGTCCTCATGTCTAAGAACTGGTATCTACATCTTTTTTGGGGCAATGCTTTGTGAAAAATCAGAGAAATAATTCACTTATATACGGCAGTTTCCAAAAATACTTAAATGAAATTTAATCTTTCGCCTTTCTGATATTGAACATTACACATTAAGATGTTTGAACTAGTAATCATCATTGTCATCAACTGTAAATCTGGAAAAAACACAGCCTGAAGACACCATCAAGGTTGTTTTCAATAGAACAGCCGCCTTTTTAACATTTTTATTTTAAAAAACCCAAAAAACTTTTTTTTTTACTTTAAATTTTCTTTACAACAAACCTCAGACCCAAGAGCCTGGGTGATCTCAGCTAGTTTGAGAAAACAGAAGTTGAGGTACTCCAGAGCAAGTTCCCTAACTCACCAGTCACTGCCTTAGAGTCACTAGAAAGAAAGAGCACTTGTAGAGACTAAAAAATTTTAGGTGTCTATCATGGGAAGAAACAAACTGTTGCCTAGAGTTGCTTATTTCTCTCTATTTACTGTAAAGGATGACTACACAACTAAGATACGGGCTTCTACATTCTAGACTTTTAAAGTCAAATTAGAAGAATCGAAATGAAAGAATGCCAAAAAGAACTATCCTAACAACAAACAAAGAAACAAAACAAAAGAACAACAACAACAACAAACAAAAAAAAACCGGAAAAAAAAACAAACACCAACCCAAACAAACACAAAGGCAAACCAATCATGTAGAGAAACAGGGAATACTAGAATGGGAAAGCCCTGCTCTAACTCTGAAATAAGTGACAGAAAACCAAATTTATTAGGATCAGAGTACAAGAAAAAAAAACAATTTAAAACCATTGCCCCTTTCTTATCGCTCACTACAAGCCCTGATAAAATGTCTTTCTCCATCTTTCTTATAAGTCCCCTGTAAGTACTGGAAGGTTGCAACAAGATCTACCCAAAACCTTCTCTTCTCCAGGTTGAACAGCCTCAACTCTCTCAGCCTGTCCTCATAGGAGAGGTGCTCCAGCCCCCTGATCATCTTACTGACTCTCCTCTGGACCTGCTCCAGTAAGTCTATGCTTTTCTTGTATTGAGAACTCCAGAGCTGGACACAGTACTCCAGGTGGGGTCTCAAGGGAGCAAAGGGGCAGAATCAACTCCCTCGACTTGCTGGCCACCTTTCTTCTGATGCAGCCCAGGATACAACTTGAATCTTTATGCCACTCTGCAAGAATTGAATAATCAATGTCCATCCTACACAATGAGGAAAGTATGTCATGCTAAACCATTTCACAGATTTTCTTATTTCAAAAAGGTTCCAGTCAGTAGAAGGTTAGGGTACCTGTTCTGATAGCTGAAAGACTAGGTGCAACACCAAAGCAAAGAATAAGGACATAGAATTATTTTACAAGAAAAGTTAATCATTTCAAAAATCATTATCATCAAATTATTTTTCTGAATTACATTCTCAGTATTGGATATGTACTCAGAAATGTTAGTAATTCAAATATCAACAGTCCTCAAACTACACAAAGAAAAACTAGTCTGAGCATACTGACAACAAAAATGCTATATGGTTCATCTTTACATGGATCTTTTAACATTTCTCTTAGATTTTTCAAGATTAATTAAGAGTCTTAAAAAAAACAAAACTATAAAATCTTTTGTAGAACAAGAACTAGAGTTGAAGCAATTTAGTGTATTTTTGCATCAGTATTATTCTCATGTTGCATCTCTGTACACAGCAAAGCCCAGAACTGACAAGTACACTGTTTCCTCAGATGCAAAGGATTCTTGTATGCCATTGGTATCTACTCCGTTATTCTGCAAGAAAGACTTAGAGTATCTGTTTGACATCTATATTTCTTTCCTCCATCTCATTTCTCTTCTTGTTGCTTAGCTCACATGCTGTCTATCACTGTTACATATCTGACGAAAAGGATGGGACCAGCTGGTATGAATGTTCTTTTCTCTCTTTCTCAATAACTAACAGCCAGAATGACGACATTGCTCTCCACATGTCCAACTTTCAGACAAAAAGAGGGTTGACTCAGACCTTGCCAGGTTTAAAGCAGGATCTGAAAGCAAGGCCTTTTTTTTAATAATGGCTCACCTGGCTTTGGCTTATTTTCCAAAACAATCTCAAAGAATTAGCTCAAAAGAAATGAGAGGGTTTCAAATTTGTTTTAATAAGTTGCTTCATAGAATAATTTAAGCGTCAGGAAATACTGAAGGACTAATAAGGAAGTTGTTGGAGAAGAGATGTATCATGAGGGAATGTTTCTAAACTTAAAATATATCTTTTAGTTGATATTACCAAGACTTCATGACATCTGAGCCCATAAATATTGTTACATCTTTTTATCGAAAATTCATTAAATTTTACTGGAAAATGGCCTTAAGTCCATTTTGTAAACTGAAAAGAAAGTGAGTATTGTAAAGTGCTCCTGGATGCTTCTGATTTTTAAGTCGATATTTAATAAAATTATATTGTATTATTAATTCTATTTTTCAGGTTTTAACCTTGAATTATGAACCTCTCAAGGCTCTGTCTACAAATATGAGAATGATTCAATTTAATTTAGTCAAAAATAGTATTCTGGATATGTTACAGAGCTTTAAATGACGTATGAAGTGAATCATAAAATCACAGAATGGTTTGGGTTGGAAGAGACCTTAAATATCATCTAGTTCCAACTCTCTGCCACCGATAGGGATGCTCTGCACTAGACCAGGTTGCTCAAAGAAATGTTGCTTTAGTCTCCCCAGAGCCTTTTCTTCTCCAGGCTGAACAACCTCAATTCCCTCAGCCTGTCCTCATAGGAGAGGTATTCCATCCCTCTGATCATCTTTCTGGCTCGATCCACTCCAATAGGTATACATTTTTCTTATGAGGACACCAGACTTGAACACTCTACTCCAGGTGGGGTCTCTTGAGAACAGAGTAGACAGGCAGAATCATTTCCTATAACTGCACTTCTTTTGATGCAGCCCAGGATATGATGGGCTTTTCTGGCTGTGAGCGTGCGTTGGCTTGAACACAAATTATCCCAAATACAACAGACATTCTGACAGAACACATCCAGACAATTGACAAAAGCTCTATTTAAATGCTATCGAGTATAATAATTTTCTTAACTAAGTAACCGTTAGTGAAATATAAACTAATTTATTGATTATTTTTCTGAGACATTCAGGAACTGCTTATTACCCACTGCCTTGAGTATGTATCCTTTGCAGTCAGTCTTGAAAACCTCACTCCCTACTGGGGTGTGATCCAGAACTTGAACACTTTCATGAAGAAATTTTACTGAGTTGATTAAGTATTAATGTGAGCTGACAGATTGACTGGCTCATGTTCAGAAGGTCAAAATGCAGGACTGTGTTAAATACACATGGTTAAACACTGCACGAGAGAAGAAGGGGTTCTTGTGTGATTTAATTCCATTTCAATAGAGTCTGTGTTGCTTTATTAGGATGATCTGAACTTCCGCACTTCCTGACTAAGAAGTTCTCAGCTGGAGAGTCAAGAGAAGCGTGTCCCTTAAACAAAGCAATGCTTAAGCAGACACTTGAAAGTCACATATGGTCATTATGGAACCATTTTTTGTATTACCACCTGTAATTTTTATTTACTGAGATTACTCCCAATAATACATATGTATCATCTATGATAAATAGTCAATCTTTTAGCTATTGCCCCTTATCTCATTTGTTATATATCCTCCTTAATAACCATCTTCAGTCACCTTTTATTCTCTTCACTCAAGTCATTTAGTAAGAGGAGATATCTTACAAGCTTGCTAAGGAAAAACAAATGCAAACCATTTGCATACCTCCTAGGTATGATGCTGCTAAGAAGAAAGACCAATTTTGTTATGATGTAATGTACACCAAGACAAATTACTCTAGTCAAAGGTTTCAAATCTAAAAATTTCCACTTACCTTTTATCCTTCAATCAGACTGCAGCACCTTCCTCCCTAACTTAACTCACTCTCATGCTGGGAAATTATGGTATTACTCTGGTTCCAAAAGGACTTATTTAATTGAAACTTGATACCTGTATTCTTACATGGGTCTGAGAACCCAAATTTAAATATTTATTTGGCTTTTGAAAGAGAAAATGGGAAGTTACGTAACCAGCTACTTTTATACTCAGCAGGTACAAGGATCACAAGGGCAAGAATTCTGAAACCTGACAAACCTTCCTCCCGTTTCCCATCTCAGTAAAAAAAATATCCCAATATTATTTGCCTGTAGACTTTCCTAGTAAACAAATGATGTTACGCTTCAAAAGCAATTCACGTTTTTATGGGAGTGTAAAGCTAAAGTGAAAATTAAAACTCCATAATACTCCATTTTTAATGCTAAAATCATTTTAATTACAGAAATGTAATTTTTAACCTTTGTCATAAAACACTAAGGAAGCCAGAATAATATATATTTAAAACCCATCAAAAAACCTTATGTCAAAATTAAATAAAACTGTTGGAAAGCAAAAGCTTTTATAAGAATACTAAAAAAGAAATATTAAGGAATCTTTTAAGAACAAATTATTTCTTTAAAGACAAATGAAGGCTTATTTTATAGTAACACTTGCAGCATGTACAGTGGTCTATAACTTATTTACCAGAAACGGGTAAATGATTCGTTTGGGTCAATTTAAATTAGATATTAGGAAGAAATTCTTTACTTGTGAGTAGTGAGACACTGGACCAGGTTGCCCAGAGAAGTTTCGGATGCCCCATCCCTCGAGGTGTTCAAAGACCTCGTCTAATGGGAATTCTCCCTTCCCATGGCAGGGGCATTGGAACACAGTGACTTTTAAGGTCCCTTCCAACTCTAACCATTCTATTATTCTATGTGGAATTTCAAGTATGTTACATGAACATAATGCAATTCAGTTCAGTTAAGAGAGAAAAAGATGGTTCAGTAAAGAAAGTGCAGTCCAATTTAAATGCAGTGTATTCAGACTAGCTGTTCAAATAATCCAGTCACTCCAAATTACGAAAAACTTGTAGTTACAATACAATGAAATCTGAACTATTTTGCATTCTGATCATTCTCAACATTCTCAACTGTGTTTTCACAGCTCACTGCAGCCTTAGTCAGCTTTTCATCTCAAAATAACATCAGCTTCTGCTAAAATTTTAGCATCTACATTTTGTTCCTTCAAGTTGCTAAAAGTGTTAATTCAACGAAAATCAATTTACAGAAAAAAGACCCCAAACAGTAAAAGCATGATTAAAATTCCTTTTTTGCTACTGTTAAGGAAAAAAAACCCTACCTTTTTAGTAATGGAATACTGTACTATGTACTATATTATGCCTTATTAGATTCTATAATATATTATGTGAATATTGTGGTTTAACATACTTGGACTCAGATAAAAAGCTTATTCAACCATTCAGCTACTCAAAAGTAACGTAAGCAAAGTAAAATGTCTTCTCAAATTATGTTTAATGTCTTTTGTCTTTCATACTGGGACTTGTCAAGTGAAAAAAATCACTCTGCAATCAAAAAATGTGAGACAAAAAGATATAATGACACTTTTCTTTTTTTTTTAAAGCATTATTTTCATCTGTATGAATATCCACATTCAAGCCAGAGGCTACATGAATACCTTACCGAGCATAAAACATGATTAACTAATTAATTTACAGCGTGATATCATTTAAAAATTTACTTCCTAGAAATAATAATACAGCAAGCGGTGACCATTCTGCCACATTTCCCTAAGAGATGAAGATATTAGGAGTTTGCCATTAGTCAAAGAAAAAAAGAAGACAAGTAGCAGGAGAAGGTAAGAGACACCTATTTTAGCCATGTAAGCATTATATAGGTATAGCAATTTGTAATTCAGCCTGGCAAATAAAGTTAAAAAAAATATAATGGTACACAAGGGATTTTCTCCTAAAGGAACTTTCAAACAAAGGCTCACGCTGCCTATGGGAGCTAATTACATAGCCTTCAAAGACAGTTGGCGTAGGTGTTTAAGGGCACTGAGTGTAAAAATAGAAGTCCAAACAAATACTAAAAATTCAGGTTCTAATAAGGTGTAATCTAAATCTTTTTTTAGTAAAGTTAAAAAAAAATTCTATACCTACTGTAGAGAAGCATAACTAACAAATTATCCATAAGCAACCAAAGAAAATAAAAATTTAGGGCATAGATTCTTAGTAACTACTATACGGTTAAGATCTATGAGGAAGAAGAAATTAAAACCAATTCTGTGTCTATAATGATGTAATTTCACTAAAATAAATAAAATACAGTAAAGCATAAGTGGACTAACACATTACCTCTGATCTTTATGAACAGATACCCTCTTTACCATAATCAAATACCAATACCAAATAATAGAATACAAAGCTATGGCTAGCAGAACCCCTAATGAGAGCCACAGAAAGTACAGATTCCCCAGTATCTACACCTTCAGTTTGACTCAACTGCTGTTCACTTATTCAGTATCTAAAATGCCATAAGAAGTCATCCAACACACTGCTTAAGGATGCACTGTCTGACTTGAAGGAGCTACGAATGAGCACTCGCAGCATATCTTCCCAAAGGGATGGTAAATTGTGTCTCTTTAGAAACGGAAATGTGTAAGCCAGGATACGGGACAGATGAGAATGGACAAAAAAATTATTCAGCTGTCAAAGACAACGTGCCATCTAAACTGCATTCTCAGCAGGGTAATTGATGACTCACATAACCAAAGTTAGGCATGCACTTCATTATCTTCCTGTACAGAGCTAGTCACTTGCATTTTTAAAGCCACATTTCATCATACTCATTTCATTACAGGTGATTTTTTTTTCCTAGGGCTCATCCTATTTTACCCCTTTTTGACAACTACGGTGTTAGTAACGACTCTCATTTAGCATCATCAAAGTATGTAATTTATGGAATATTAATCTCTAGATATTTTAATAAAAATGTAGCATGTGATCAGATTACACAAATCCACGTGTTACTCATCTGCCATCCTGAATATTGCCATTTATCCTAACCTACTATATGATGTCATTCCATCTCTTTTCAATACATGGAACTGTGCTTATACCCAGATGATTTGAATTGAAGACAATTTAAGAGATTGCATTGAAGTCTTCTGCTGACCACAGTAAACTATGCATCCTCTTTATCCACTTACAAAATTTTGTCAAATAAAAGTTTGTTTAGCAATACCTTTCCTTACTACTTTCAAAATAACGATTGGTTTTAGGGCCCCATAGAGATTTACAGATCTCTCCCTTTAATTTTTTACATTTTACTAGGAATTGAAACCGGAAGTAGGATAGGGAATTTGGCAGATTTACATACTACATCTCCAACTACACATTTTTGTTAATTTGTAAAGCTGTGTAAATCCAAGATACAGCAACTTGGCAAATCCAAGATGCAGCAGCTAGGCAAATTAACCTGGAATTCCTTTTGGTTATTTGAAATCACCAAATGAATGAAGTTAGATAAAACTAAGAGAATCCGAGAGAATTAACAACTGGGTCTGCTCCATCTCCTAGTGAAGTCATTGGTAGACTTTCCACTGATCTCAGTAGAAGCTGAATTAGCTATTAAAGTAGACTAAGGCAGTTGAGTACAGACAGTACTGTGTGTAATGGACCTCAAAGAAGCACTAATACTACCAGAGAGTGGGGACCTGAGCACCATATTTGAAGGAAGAAGGAAGCACTTAGAAAGAGTAAAACTCTGTGTTTCTCTACCTTCCTCTCTCATTTCAACACATTACACATTAAAAAGACCTGGATTTCATACAATCCCTAGAGTCAGTAGTTGTAGTGTGAGGGGAAGATTACCAGACAAACTCAGTACTCAAGATAAAAAGGTCTTTAAAGGCAAAAGAAAAGGCAATCATTCAAGAAAGCAGAATCAGAGAAAGATTGCTCTTCCTTGCACAAAATATGTATTAGATAATTTATGATGAAACAATCCACAACGTGAACTTGGGAAGTTTGGATGGGTAATAATGGCAATAGAATTGTAAAAATCCGTATCTGAGTTCCAAGTTTTCTGTTGCTCCTTTGTGGGCAGAAATGTTGTATGCTGGTAATATCCAGCATATTTATGGGTGATTTCTAAACAGACTCAAATACTGACGTGATGGTTTTTGCAGTTATTTAGAATACAATGAAAACTGGCTGGTAAGAATTAAAATAGAAATCCTACAATAATGATTGGATAATAAGCTGGCAGATAATACTACATGTTAAAAAACATGAAAGAGCAGAAATAAACCTAACCAGACTTAACTTGTAAAATTAGCTATTATCTGCTCAAAAAACAGAGGCGTTGAGGACAGTTTGAAATATCAGCTTCGTGGTCAAAAGTATAGAAATAATGCTTTGAAACGTTGACAAGACACAAGGAAGGCTGATGGAAGAAGATGCCAGTTCATCAAATCACTTATGAAAAGACAAATAGAAAACAATTACTCATTGTATCTCACAAAATTGCATGTACCTGATTCAACTGTAAGATTACAGATTTTAAAGCAAACCAAAAGGGAACACTTTTTTTTTTCCATAAAGGACGTAATTCACATGTTGCAATAGTAACCTGTGGATGCCAAAACACTAACTGAATTAAGAATGTTATTAAAAAATGGGAGTACAGGGCTACAAGAGACAATCCAGCCATAACAATGCCTCAAGAAGACCCTGAACTTCTATTTCTCGGCAGCTAAGATGTTCTACACTTTCACTGCTGTTCATATTGGCCCCTAAACCTCTGTTGCTCATCACTGTCAGAGACAGGACACAGGGACTTGAATCCGTAACCTGTATGGCCTCATCTACGGCACCAAAAGTGGGGGAAATAAGAAAATAAAGGTGCTGCTTCAACACACACAATGATCCAGACTTTTGCATTACCATTATATATGATAGTTTATACCATTAGACTAGGGACACAGTCATAAGTGGCATCTATATAGCCAAAATAGTAGTTCCATTTTCTCTAAATAATATGTTTGCTTTCCAATGGGATATTTAGTAAACCTTTGCCACTAAAGTAGCAGATGTCGAATTCTGTGTAGCTGACCATGCTTTACCCTCCATTAATTGATGGATTCATTACTTCTTATGAAAATTCAGGCAAGCTGAATATTACTTAGATACTTTACACATTAAACAGAAAAAAAAGGAATCTCAGCTCTCTCATCTAAAAAGCAAATATGTCATTTTTTTTCATAAAATAATTTTCTTTTTTTTTTCAGTTACAGAGAAAAAGTAGAAAACCTGAATCCTAAAGATTCTGAAACTACAACATCCATTCTTGGGGTGAACCAAACAAAAAACCCTATCAGATTACAACCAATCTGAACAGAATCTTTGAAGTACAGTTTTGGTTTGTCTTACTCCTATAAGTTGGCTGTACAAATTTTGTTTTATAAATTTATATAAGGTACAGCAGAAAGTAAACACAGAAGTGTGCAGTCGAGAACCATCCATCAGCTGAATTTCAGACATGCAGAATCAAACACAGTAACAGAAATGGGAGAATTTAATGTAAAAAAAAAGAATAAAAAATGGA
Organism: Thinocorus orbignyianus; assembly: GCA_013400375.1. Lineage (NCBI taxonomy): Eukaryota > Metazoa > Chordata > Aves > Ciconiiformes > Thinocoridae > Thinocorus > Thinocorus orbignyianus. The sequence continues at coordinate 3,174,083 of VXBW01006074.1, read as the reverse complement.
ATTTTGTTTGAACACAGAAACTTCTGCTGCAAATTATATTGTCCTTGACTGAAGCTGTCAGAGAAGGCAAGGGATGTGTTTCTAAATCAAATTGCAGGACACATGCAGTGGCAAATCACAGCATGACTGCAGTATAATACAAAGGTGAGATATAGTCCAAAAGCAATCATGATTCCAGGACTAATCAAAAATTTACTTTCAGAAATACAAAGATCAGCATCATTGTAGGAAGCACAGTAAGACTCCATTTAGAGTACCTTGTACACATTTGGTCACTTATTTTCAAAAAAAAAAAAAAAAGTAAATCACACAAAAGATGTATTGCAACAACTAGGAAAATGGAAAAAAGAGTAATATGGAAATAGTTCGGCTTATGTAGCTATGCAAAATGAAAATCAAGAGAGAATATTACAACTCTGTGTGTAACTATGGACAAACACAGAAAGAAAAGAACAACCTAAGGTACAGGAAAATGCTATAAGAGGATAATATAGATAGAAGTCAGTCACTGATAAAACTGAAAACTGAAAATTTATCTAATCATCTATGAAGTACTTTTCTGGGATTGTGTTCCAAATGGTAACAGAAGTATGAAGCCTACATTGTTTTACAACAGAAAGAGTAATTTTAAACAAGGCATCATCTGATCATAACAGAGAAATATAAGTTTGAGATACAAGCACAGCCTGTTTAACTAGAAGCCTGTTTAACTCCTCTCACTGGAGGGGAGAGGAGCCCATGAAAGCTGGCTAGTGTTCAAGGATCACCTCCTCCAGGCTCAGGAGAGGTGCATCCCAAAAAAGAAGTAGTCAGGCAAAACAGCCAGAAGACCTGCGTGGATGAATAAGGAAGTATTAGATAAGCTTAAAA
>VXBW01006074.1:3094864-3172270 GCA_013400375.1 Thinocorus orbignyianus | reverse complement strand
TCTGGAGTCCTCAACATAGAAAGGACATCGAACTGTTGGAACAGGTCCAGCGCAGGGCTACCAAGATGATCAGAGGGATGGAACACCTCTCCTGTGAGGACAGGCTGAGAGAGCTGGGGCTGTTCAGCCTGGAGAAGGTTCTGGGGAGACCTGATAGCAGCCTTCCAGTATCTGAAGGGAGCCTACAGGAGAGCTGGGGAGGGACTCTGTCAGGAAGTCTAGTGACAGGACAAGGAGTAATGGTTTTAAATTGGAAGAGGGGAGATTTAGATTAGATATTAGGAAGAAGTTCTTTACTGTGAGGGTGGTGAGGCACTGGAACAAGTTGCCCAGGGAAGCTGTTGATGCCCCATCCCTGGAAGCGTTTAAGGCCAGGCTGGATGGGGCTTTGAGCAACCTGCTCTAGTGGGAGGTGTCCCTGCCCATGGCAGGGGGGTTGGAACTGGATGATCTTTAAGGTCTCTTCCAACTCTAACCATTCTATGATTCAATGAACACATAGAATCTTATCTACACATAAGTAAATGTTTAAAACCAAAGCTTAGATCTTGTTTGATCCACCATCTTTTTAATAAGTCCTGTGCTTTGTGACTTTCAGTGCTCACATGTACATTCTTGTTTTTCCAGAAGCATGATTTGATTTTAGGTTTGCTAGACTTCAGTTTTCACTGATATGTGAGAATCTGGCTCTATCTAGCAACAGATTTCTGAGAGGAGGACAAGCATGGTCCAGATGGTATGAAAAAAATCTCAGCTGTCTCACTGTTGTATCTTCCTTACCATTTCATGGATAGACTAATTGATGCAATTGAGGTCAACAATAAACTTTAGCTATGTCAGACTGGCAGGGACTTATTTTTTTGTCTTTCTCTGGAGTGTAATGTCTGGTCTACATTATAGTTCGTGTGGCATTCTTATCTACGGGTGATACTCCTTTTGCAAAAATATAAGATGCTTGTAAAGCTTTTAGCCATTCCCTCCCTCTTCCTGAAATCTCAAACGATAGGTCTCACTTGTTCAAGTGTAAAAACAAAAGAAAAAAATCCAACACAAAAAAAAAATAAACCTACAGTGCTTTGTGGTAGGCAATATTTTGTAGACCTCTCAAAAGTATTTACTTGCATCCTTAACTGCAGTGTAAGGGATTGAACTAAATTCTAGTATCTTTTACCCTATCCTCTATTTGAGGATATATGATCTCTTTTGAGAATCTAGATTCACTTCTGAAAGTAAGATGTTAATTAGCATCACAACCCAGCCAAGAAGAGCCAAAGAATTCTCATCCAAACAAGAACTTCGACACAGCTTTCCTCAAATCAGAAATAAGACATTAAGTCAGAGTAAGCATATTTAGTAAATGAGTGAATTCAGCTACAAAGAACTGTTCTACAAACGGCAACATTGAAATTGCTTCAAATAAATGTGACCATAGTGCTGCTTGGCTGAGCTCTTTATGCAGTAAGAATTTTTGTGTTCTAGTAAGTTTTATTACATGATCACATTCATTTGGAAAACCTTTAAATGGAATCACCTTTGCACTTTTCCCTGTAGGGTACAAACATTACATTTTAGTTTTTAAAGGTCTTTGTTCTCTCTCTCTCTCTCAAAAANCTCAAAAAAAAAAAAAAAAAAAAGGATTCTTTTTCACATTAAGGGCATGCAAAGGTTGGTAGGTTGTTTCTTTGTTGGCTTTGGTTTTTTACCCTGAGTAGGCAGGAGCCTAAAGGAAAAGGACATAAAGAAAAATAGGTTGTTCAACTTAAAAGTGTGCAAACATTAGGGAAGTAAGTAATAAAGTGGCCCAAGGGACACTTCATCACTGTGTCCTGCAGTGAGTAGTAAGCAACTAAGAACTTTGGTCTTGCAAAATACCTGAGAGGATGAGGAACTAGTGCATAAACTTAGTAACATCCTAGGTACAAATGATCACAGTTACTTTGTATTTGTAATATGATTCAGTCAAATCCAAGCCATTCAATGGGTTTTTAAGTAATCTGTGTCCCAAGGCTGAAAACAATTCTAAATCAGGTTCCAAATCACAAGGGAAAAACTGAAAGTGGAAATTCTGATCAAGTACTCTTCAGAACATTTCAGCAGCTATCCTTTACTTCAGCAGTAAGTGAAAGTGGTTACATAAATATAACAAGCAGAAAAGAGAAGAAGCTGAGAATAATTAACATAAAGCTAGAAGTTAACAGAAATCTCGTAATAGAACCCAAAAATCTATAAGGAAAATCCTTTGCCAGATGAGAAAAAAAAATGATCGAAGTATTTCTGCAAGTATATTAAGGGCACAGAAATTCTAACAATTATATGACTCTTATGAAACAGAAAATTTTCAGCTCACACTCAGGAAGTATTTCTCTTCTGCTCTCAAAGGAAGCCTGATGAAATATTGATATTAGGTAGTGATGATCATAAATATTTCTTATTCCATCAGTAGCTAAGGAAACCTCTAATTTTAGTAATGATTGATTTACATTTTTAAATGTTACAGAGTTTATCAGTTTGTATCCAGTAGCTTCAAAAAGGCTACACAAAGAGCAAGGTGATGTCTTAACAGTCATTTTCAAAATCCTGAAGCACTGGGTTTGTAGTGCCAATATTTATTTACACATTGATACTTACATATCTCCCAAGTAAGCAAGAACTTGTCAGGACAACACTCACTGACTGGCCAAAGAAAAGAGATTACTTCAAAAATCATGTCACAATATAGCTAAATGTAAATCTTAACAGTTAGGGGGGGAAAAAAAACAGGTAAACCACATCATTAGAATGGAAGACTCCACACTGAAAAGCGGTTACTTTGATTTTCAAGAAACAATCTGAGCAAAGAGGCTAATATAATCCTTCAGTGTACAAATCAGGAACTGAGGAAACTGAATTCATTACAGAAGTTGTATTACCTCCATTATTGCTATAAAGTTATATTGCAGCTACCTCCAAAAATCATGTCCAGGCCTAATGATTGAATCCAGGAAGTACAGATAGGTATGGTCCAACCCCTGGAAATATTTTATTTTAAAAGGACTGATTAATACAGTCTATTTAGCTTATCAAATGGGAAATAAATTTCCTAATTGCATACAGGTAAGCTGTATATTATAAATATTTTGATGAGGGCCATAGGAAACAGCTACCTACGGCTGGAATGGTGAATCAACAATACCTATCATCTGGGCAAGCTTCGTGAAATACGGAGAAATTCTATCCACCCTCCACTCATTTGGACCGCTAAAATGGAACAGAAAGCATGCAATACATGTAGTGCATATTTAAGCAAAAAATAGTTTTAAAATTATATTCTCAGGTAAGAGAGCTAAGCCTTTAAGGCTTGTTTTAAACAAAAATTAATGCTAAGATCAATATTCCTTGAAATGCCTGCTACGGAAAATTTACTTGAATTAAAGTATCTCTTCTTGATTGTCTGCAGCTGCAAAATGCAAAATTTTCTGAAACTCAGTAACCTGGTTCATTGAGAAAGAAGAACATGACAAATGTCTAAGAAAAAAAAATTAAATAACAACATTGTGTATAATATATTATTAACAAGATGAATTGTTAAAATTAATTCAGAAAGCTTCCTTCAAAAGTAAAATTATGTTCACCTGTGTGTGCCCAATTAATACTGCTGCTTTTTCTCATTTTTAATAAATACATATCAGTATATATCAGTATATAAATACAGATAAAACAATAAAATTAGAATAAAATTAGAATAATATTACGTTCACAAGTACAAAGCATAAAGACCATTTGATGTGGGAATATCTGGGGGCAAAAAGTTCTATCAAATGACCCTGATGCCTAATATATTCACAGCTTTGACCTTCTGCATGTCCGTAAGCAGACCTCATTACTTCTGTGCATATTTCCACTCTTGTCCTGTATAACACAGGTTTATCTCTATCTGGACATTCTCTTTTTTACTTTTACTACAACCTTCCTTATTTTCCCTTTGCCTCAAATCTTTGAGAATATGGCTGTCTTGGAGATTTTTATCCAACATTTGGCCTTTAGTTAGTTCATAAATTAAATTCTAAAGGAATTATTCTTATTGACTGTCATGGTTTAACCCCAACTGGCAGTTAGAACCACAGAGCCAATTGGTCAGTCTGCCAGTTGGGATGGGGGAGGAAACTGGAGAATTAAAGTGAGAAAAAGCTCATGGGTTGAGATAAAGACAGTATAATAGGTAGAGCAAAAGCCATGCACATAAGGAAAGCGAAACAAGAATTCGTTCACTGCTTCACATCATCAGACAGGTGTTCAGCCATCTACAGGAGAGAAGGGCACCAACAGCTACTTGAGAAGACAAATGTCGTAAGTCTGAATGTCGTCATCCCCTTCTTTCTTTATAGGCTGAGTATGTAGGCATACGGCATGGGACATTCCTTTGGTCAGACGGGGTCAGCTGTCCCAGCTGTGACCCCTCCCAGATTCTTCTGCACGCCTACCCTACTCACTGGCAGGGCAATATGAGGAGCAGAAAAAGGCCTTGACTACCTAGTCACGACTAAAAACACCAGGGCACTATCAAACACATTTCTCATCCCAAATCCAAAACACAGCGATATACCAACTGCTAGTAAAAAAGGTAACTTTATCCCAACTGAAACCACAACATGACCCATATAATCTCCCAGGTTACGAAGACAGAACATTTCTTACATCAAGACAGTAGATTGCACTTGAGTTNTTAACAGTTAGGGGGGGAAAAAAAACAGGTAAACCACATCATTAGAATGGAAGACTCCACACTGAAAAGCGGTTACTTTGATTTTCAAGAAACAATCTGAGCAAAGAGGCTAATATAATCCTTCAGTGTACAAATCAGGAACTGAGGAAACTGAATTCATTACAGAAGTTGTATTACCTCCATTATTGCTATAAAGTTATATTGCAGCTACCTCCAAAAATCATGTCCAGGCCTAATGATTGAATCCAGGAAGTACAGATAGGTATGGTCCAACCCCTGGAAATATTTTATTTTAAAAGGACTGATTAATACAGTCTATTTAGCTTATCAAATGGGAAATAAATTTCCTAATTGCATACAGGTAAGCTGTATATTATAAATATTTTGATGAGGGCCATAGGAAACAGCTACCTACGGCTGGAATGGTGAATCAACAATACCTATCATCTGGGCAAGCTTCGTGAAATACGGAGAAATTCTATCCACCCTCCACTCATTTGGACCGCTAAAATGGAACAGAAAGCATGCAATACATGTAGTGCATATTTAAGCAAAAAATAGTTTTAAAATTATATTCTCAGGTAAGAGAGCTAAGCCTTTAAGGCTTGTTTTAAACAAAAATTAATGCTAAGATCAATATTCCTTGAAATGCCTGCTACGGAAAATTTACTTGAATTAAAGTATCTCTTCTTGATTGTCTGCAGCTGCAAAATGCAAAATTTTCTGAAACTCAGTAACCTGGTTCATTGAGAAAGAAGAACATGACAAATGTCTAAGAAAAAAAAATTAAATAACAACATTGTGTATAATATATTATTAACAAGATGAATTGTTAAAATTAATTCAGAAAGCTTCCTTCAAAAGTAAAATTATGTTCACCTGTGTGTGCCCAATTAATACTGCTGCTTTTTCTCATTTTTAATAAATACATATCAGTATATATCAGTATATAAATACAGATAAAACAATAAAATTAGAATAAAATTAGAATAATATTACGTTCACAAGTACAAAGCATAAAGACCATTTGATGTGGGAATATCTGGGGGCAAAAAGTTCTATCAAATGACCCTGATGCCTAATATATTCACAGCTTTGACCTTCTGCATGTCCGTAAGCAGACCTCATTACTTCTGTGCATATTTCCACTCTTGTCCTGTATAACACAGGTTTATCTCTATCTGGACATTCTCTTTTTTACTTTTACTACAACCTTCCTTATTTTCCCTTTGCCTCAAATCTTTGAGAATATGGCTGTCTTGGAGATTTTTATCCAACATTTGGCCTTTAGTTAGTTCATAAATTAAATTCTAAAGGAATTATTCTTATTGACTGTCATGGTTTAACCCCAACTGGCAGTTAGAACCACAGAGCCAATTGGTCAGTCTGCCAGTTGGGATGGGGGAGGAAACTGGAGAATTAAAGTGAGAAAAAGCTCATGGGTTGAGATAAAGACAGTATAATAGGTAGAGCAAAAGCCATGCACATAAGGAAAGCGAAACAAGAATTCGTTCACTGCTTCACATCATCAGACAGGTGTTCAGCCATCTACAGGAGAGAAGGGCACCAACAGCTACTTGAGAAGACAAATGTCGTAAGTCTGAATGTCGTCATCCCCTTCTTTCTTTATAGGCTGAGTATGTAGGCATACGGCATGGGACATTCCTTTGGTCAGACGGGGTCAGCTGTCCCAGCTGTGACCCCTCCCAGATTCTTCTGCACGCCTACCCTACTCACTGGCAGGGCAATATGAGGAGCAGAAAAAGGCCTTGACTACCTAGTCACGACTAAAAACACCAGGGCACTATCAAACACATTTCTCATCCCAAATCCAAAACACAGCGATATACCAACTGCTAGTGAAAAAGGTAACTTTATCCCAACTGAAACCACAACATGACCCATATAATCTCCCAGGTTACGAAGACAAGAACATTTCTTACATCAAGACAGTAGATTGCACTTGAGTTGAAATTAAGCTTCTGAAAAACATTACATTGTGGTTTAGAGTCTTTTGATGTAAAGTTCCCCATTTCTAGAACAAAACTTGTACCTTTTTCTAATCTGAGATGTTGCTTTCCTTTCAGCTAAGAGATTTTGTTGCACCTAAGAAAACTTTTGAGGGAGCAGGTACCTAGCAACCATCACCAAATAACCATCTCCCCTTCTTTAAATACACTGTGTACAAAGTCTCTTAAACTTTCAGGCAGGTTTTCCAGACTTTGAAGCCCCTCTGTAGAGCTTTCTTAAGGTCTTCTCAGCAGTGAAAATCTCTTTGGAAACTTGAACCTAAAAATGGATATAGTTAATGATTTTACTACTATTTTTAACACTTATCTCTCCACATGGGCAAATCTGGTCATACTTGATTTATGTTCACAGCTCTGAAAGACAGAGTTTTGTCTGAATGAAAGTCATGACACACAAGTCTACAGTCAACAAAAAAAAATTAATATTAACTTGTCAAGCCATTAGGAACTCATCCATTTGAAAATGTTCCTTTAATACTTTTCTACCCAACTAATTGTCCTACAATTTTATCTCTATCATGAGTCAACTTTTGGGACTGCAACAATTACATAAGCAGTTCATGGAACGTCAGCAGTCCAATCTTATTCTTGCTCCAAACTGCACCTCACCTCCAGTCCTTCTTGAGCCTTCTCAGTTCTCAATTCTCTGGGCTGCTAACCCACTAAACAGAGTAAAACAGAATCAAGATAACTTTGTATTTTTCTTTCCGGAGCCCTAACTTACCACACTACCATCTAGAGCTGAAAAACAAGAAAAAAGATGCTGATAGCAAAGGAAGTATTAACCTTGTAGACTAAAGCCTAACAAGTATCTTTAAATTGCCGTGGTAACATCAGTAACTCTGAAAATCCCTACAAGGATACCCCACTGGTGGTTTAGGATTCCTTTGAGCTCCTTCGAATAGCAGAGAAGGAGCAAGAGGGAATAGAACAAGTTGTCCTCAATTAGTGACTGTGATCTGTTGATGTTTTTAAGATAAAACACTCGGCCCATTTGCTCACAAAGCTGGACAATACTTATCTCAGTACTGTATAATAATTTTATTTTCCATTTCTTCCTCTGAGATTGAAGTAGAGACCTGGCACGTTTTGTATTATTGCATCTTTCAAAAAAAATTATTTACAACATTTTGCTTAATGCGTTATGCAAGTAAATTTTATGCAGCACATATCAACAGCTAAGAAGTTGTTTAACTGCAGTTATCAAAATCTCAGGTTTTCATGTAAAAGACATGAAACAATGCACTAACGTAAAACCATATAACAGATAAATTATTAATTATATACACTATGAATTAATTTATAAAGATTCCTTTATTTTTTCCAATTTTATAGTATCTATCTACAGCATTCTGCTTTTAATACTTATTTTGTTGCTTGAAATTTTGTAAGCTTTACATTTATAAGAAATTAACTGAAATGGAAATGTCTACTTGTTTCTTACTAACTAATATATTTGTAAAAGTGCTGCTGCCAAATTTTATTATATGCGTGCACAAATGGCTAGCCACAACACACAAGAGAAAAAACAGTTGAAACTGTTTGCCTCACCTTCTAATCAGCAATATCTTAAAATCAGAAAATAGGAGCTGACAATGCTAGTGGTGCAGAGTCAAAGACAAGAAAGCAGGATAATCCTGCTTCCTTCCAAGAACTCATGTATGGGGACAATGCCAATTCCATCATAAGTAGGTAGTTCATGAGGTGAGAAAACACTAAGTTAATCGTTAACAGTTCTTAAGTAGCAAATGAGAAGATTTAGGAATCTGAGAATCTGACTCACTTTTATTTCCAAGAAGTATACAGAATCATAGAGTCATGTAGGTTGGAAAAGACCTTTAAGATCATCAAGTTCAACTGCATATGGGATACCTGAGTCAAGAAATAGATGGCCCCCTTCCAGGACGCTACCAAGTTCTCAGCTCTGTTGAAGCAGGCCATCCACATCACCAGCAAAGAAAATCTTTCAGGGATTTTGATATTTTGGGGACCTACTCTCACTCCCTCATCTCCTGCTTCCACTGACTCAACTACATCTCTGACTGGAGGAGTATCCCCCACCTCCTGGGGCCTCCAAGGAGTAGTGACCACTAACAGGAGTGCTCTGATTGGTGTCTCTGTGATCCAGTTTTAAGCCTGTAACACTCATAACACTTCCCTTTTTTCCTACGCATCTTTCACTCTAGTCACCTCCTAGGACATCCTTATGTTTTCACTAACAGGAAGACAAAAGATCCCAGGCCACAGTTGTGTATTGTCATAACTTAGCTGTGTTTCTGAGTGAGTGTGGTCATTGTGTCTTGCCTTGGCCTTAGGGCTCTCTGTGTGTCCTGTATATCTCTGAGCACACCTGCTGCCTCGCCTGGGAATCCCACACAGTACTATATATTTGTTAGGTGACAAGATGTTCAGCTCCACAAAACTGGTAGGATCTTCTCAGAACTGCAAGCAGTATGTAAATTTAGTCATAAAAATGTGGGTGTCCATGATCTCTCAGTTACTGAAGTACTTATCCAGAGATTTCTATCAACTGTGTAATTTGTAAGATGCACACAGATTTATTTTTCAAAATGTAAGCCGAATATGAACAGTAATTCTTCTTTAGGATAGTAATAAATTTGTGTTCATTATCAAATGTATTTTATAATGTGTGTGTGTGTATATTTGTATACATAAATACACATATACACTGAAAAATATCCTTGATGGATTTTTGCAATAATTTATAGTTTAATATTGGATCTCTGGATAACTGAACAGAAAACTTACCCGGAACTAGTCAGACTGACACTGCAGTTGGATACGTCTCCTGAAGCATTTGGTGAAATATGTTTTTCACTTAATTAATTGTGATTGTTTCTGTACAGTATTTCAGAGCTATTCAATTAAATTTTATATGGCTTCTACTTTACTTTAAAAAAAAATACAAAATGAGAAATTTCTGGAGACTGTAGCACAAGACACAAAGTTAGAAGAGAAATAAACAGCTAATGATAAATCCAATTTTAATTTGAAACATTTATATTAAATTTTTCTTCTGTGGCTATTCTTTAAACACAATCAGAATCAGTATCTTATTCGTCAAATAAATTTCTGTCAAGTATTGCTTATTACTTTTAATGAATTAGTATTCTTATTTTTCTTTTGGCGTACAGAGCCTAAATTAATATTCTGGAAAATGTTTCTATATTTTGTGCTGACTCTTTTCAATTTCAGTGGTTTGGCTTCAACAGCTGCTGTTGACAGCCATAAGGGAAGAAAAGGTAGGCAGCACTGTAGTTATCATTAGACTAACATAAATGTGGAACAGACTTAAATGAAATCTGGATACACTGAAATATATTTTTTTTTCAAATGTACCTTCTTTGAGAGTATGACAATTTTTTTATGAGTCTGTAATATTTTCAGAGATTTTTTTGTCTAAGATTAATTTGATATTCTTTCCCTACTTTAAAAATCAGTGAATTATCTGACAAGTTTACCTTCTGAGAAGTTCCACTGCTGTCAAAGCATACAAGGATAATGCTGCAGAAAGCTTGGACCCCACTTAAAAGAAGCTTCAGAATTCCCTTTATTTCAACAGATTTATTTGAGCAGCCTTAACCAAAGTTTTAATTTTCACAGACTCAAACTATGGTAATTTGGATCTCATTAATCTTATATTATTTATTTAATTCAATTTTTACATAATAAAATTTTTGTGTTTATTCTATATGCAGCACCATTCCTCTTACCAATAACCACATCAGCTTAAAAAAAAAAAATATATATATAGACACTGTATCTCAACTAGTAAGGGAAAGAAAAAGATAACCTTCCTCTATATTATTGAAGAAATTATTTCTTCCCTATAAATGAGTCTCCTCTCAATCTAAGTATAAGGAACTGCTTTTGCCTAAGGAAAACTGAAAAAAATTATTAATGCTATAAACAAGTATTTGTTTTTTAGCAACTTCTGTTTTCTTTAGAAGTTATATCATCATTAAATATTTACACACATTATAACACCACCTGCTGAAATCACTGTAACAAGGATACATTGACCCCTTTCTGACAATTAATTCAAAATCTGTGTGCATCTAACAGTCGTATTCATATGAGGTAATTAATACTTGTTTCATGCTCATTTTTTCAGAATATTCTGAGTTTCATTATAATTACCCTTAACTGGTTAATTATCTTCAGAATGTAAAATGTTAGGCATGCAACGTGAAGCAGGCGCATTAAGGTGGGATAGAGGCAGCAAGAAAACTTTCAGGGAATAGTATTAACCTTTGTACTCACATCCCTCTGTAAATGCTAGCTCCCCAAAAAGAAAAAGCTACTACTAGCTACTACTACCTTACCTTTTCTGGTCAGCAATACACTCAAATTAATGCAACTGCCTAAAACACGAGCTGCTTTCTGCCTTGAAATACCTATATCTCTCCACTGATTTCACAGGAGGTCTACGGTGCTTCGGTCAGTATCTAAAGTTTGGTGAGACAGAGCTGGGGAAAGGTCTCATTGTCTTCTGTGACCTGTCTGACTTTTATATATTTTGTCTGTTTATATAACCGAAAACTACTTCAGCAACACAAACGGTAAAACCTTTCTGCTGAAAATTTAGAAACAACAAGTAAGTGCAGCAAGCATTAAAAATGTCTTCAGAATCTATACATCATGCCCCCCGGATTTTACTATTTCTTCATATAGATACTTGACTTTTGAATTAAGTCTTACAATGACTAAATATACAATTGGAATGTAAGTAAAAAAATTCTGATGATGATTTAACTTCAAACTTCTGATGTGATCAGGTGACAGTTACCTCTTTGTAAAAGGCTGTTAGATTGGTGCTAGACGAAAATAATCTTTAGCCTTATGGGAAGAAGCACATATTTTTCCTGTGATGTTATTCTTTAAAGAATCTTCCAAGCGAGTAATTTACACCATAAAAACCTTGTGTAAAGGTAAACACACAAACACAGTCCAGTTTTCCGAAAGCAAGGTCTTTTAGTCAAAGGGATAATTTAGACAAAAATAATTAATTTTTGTTTCAGTTCTTTAACTTCCCTTCATTGGACTGAAAACAGTAGAATTAGCAAGTTATAAAAGAAGTGATGCTCACATGATGCAGAAAACAATGGAGATAGTAGCAGTAGTATTTGCTCTGTTAATAATGCTATTTAGTTCACGAGTTTTAATTAGCCTTTCATGTACTGTAAACAATAATTCCTACTTAATCTTAATGAAATATAAACTTCCAAAGACAGTTCCAAAATCTCAGCTGTTAGTATACTATATTTTATTGCCAGACAGTAAAAATAATAAAAAAAAATGCCTCCCTTCTCTAACTTAACCTGAAAATAAATGGCAGAAATAGAACATAGCAAGAGGTGGAAAACCTTTATTAGATCATCTAGTTTGTTTCTATGACAATGAAGAATCTTTCCCCACAGTACATTTTCTAGAGTTTTCTCAATCTAATTTCAGAAGTTTTTATTTTGTTTAAGGCTTTTATACCATTTCCTACATGATTCATCCCATAATGTGGTAGATTAAGAAATTTATATGAGCATTCAGTCAAAACGTTAAGTACACCAAACATCAGGATTTATTTTTTTTTAAATCTCCTAAATAAATGTCGTACCTTCTTGTTGTTTAAGTAATGAAAACGTATATGAGCTGCTAATCTGTCTCCTTTCAACTCTAACTAAACCAACCTGGACATACTTCCATTTCATTTCACAATTCTCTTCTGGATTTTTTAACTTCCTTTTATCACTTTTATGAAATCTAGATTTGCTAAAAACGTTTGTCCAGAATTATGCACAGCAATACCACTGTCGGTGTCTCAAATTCGCTTAGGATAGCATGTTACACACAGCATCTTTAACAGTTAGAAACACTACTCAAAAACTAAGATGGTGTTCAAAACTTGTTAATTAGGTGATAAATTATCAGTCATGGTCAGCCCCAACAGGCACCTGTGGGCTTTATGTGGAAAACACTAAATTTCCATTCTACAAATTATGTTTATCTAAAGTTAACTGTTATTTTTTAAAACTGTATATTATCTCACTATCAGTTCCTGAATGACATAAAATAAATGTGTGGATTGCTAAGAGTTCAAATACAAAACTCCTTTTTCCAAGTAGTTCACTAGAAGCTAAAATTCTCATCAACGTATAGAAAGATGGTTTAGAGAAGAAATATAAGGATGCTTGGGAGGAATATCGTAAGAGCTTTCATGGCAAAATATATACCTATTTTATTGTATTAGATTTACTGAGGACAGCAGTAGATATCATAATCCTCTTTTAACAGATAAATTATTTCTGTATATGTAACTCATAATTATTAAGCCACCAGAGCAAAACCAATCTCTATTGACTAATCAAGATCAATAATGATTCATGGAAAGCAATCTTCAGCTAGCCAGTTTTAGTCTTTTTTAGTTAGCAGATCACACAGCTACAAAGACACTGAAAAAGGCTATACTAGTACCCTATTTCTTGTGTTGTTTGTACAGAGTTAGAAAAAAATGAGACCAAATATGTTCACATTTAAAATATTACTTTATAGGATTAGAGATGTGTCAAGATACTCAGACAAATTTAGCTTTCCTGAGAGAATGCTAGGTATACCTGAGATTTTTGTTTTCCTTCATATAAGCAACAAAGTTAAATTTTCTGCTTCAAAGGAAAAAAAAAGAAAGGGATTTAACATTAACTATGGAACCATAATTAATAATATGTGGACACCTGTATAAATATAATATCATTCCCGGTTAAGCATTCAAACTGCCGTACTTATTATACATGATCTGTGTATCACAAATAAAATGCAGCAGCCCTGCAGCAGAAAGTGCAGCTAATCAGCACAAAGTAGATCATAGACAGAAAATATAATCAGGTGAAATGGAGGCTATGCTTTCACTGCAGAGTTAATACAGACTTCTGCTGTGATATCAACAGTATCCTTCCTCACAGCTGCTCTCATAAACCTCTTCTTCCAGTCCAGTAATGCTTCTAAATTGGACTTCCCAACACATTGTGAGTACAGGCAAAGTCTGGGTGTACAGTTTATATGCAAAGGTCCCTACTATGACTGTATCAGTTTCATGCTGGCATTAGTCAACTTGCGATCAGTATAAAGTGCATTAAAATTAATCATTATAGCATTTCCTTATATTTTTTCACTGTATCCAGTTCAATCTTGGCTAAAGCACACTCTAAAAATAACCTGCACAGAAGTGATTAAGTGCAAAATCTGTCAAAAAAATAGAAAATTAAATTTTCTTTCTAGATCTGCTCAGTACATAGACTAATCCAGTACAGTGCTGATAAAATTTTGAACTTAAAGTAGTGCATTCTCTTCTGGGAGATAACAAAAGGCCACCATTGGCTGTCAGTGCAAAATCATTTGAAAAACTGAATCAAATAGAAGTTATTTGTTTTTAGGTAGTGATATGCGCAAGGAAAAAAGTTGAACTTTGAATGAAGTGTTTTGTTATGCAACAGAATGAGACTCATTCCCATAAAAAGTAACTGGGAAAAAAATTAAAGTTTTTGAGCTTTGTTATTAGGTACATGAAGATAATGAAATATTCTCATCTATTGCCATAGTTTCAATTTTGCATTACATGAGAGATGCATGATTCATAATTTAATGAGGATATTCTATTATTTTGCAGAATTTTCTTGTCAGAGAAGGGAACTGAAGCAGGAGAAGGAAAAAATACAGATAGGCAAGACACAGAAATAACACACTACAACTCAGTAAAGAGGTCTATTTGATAAACTCTATTTTCTATCTTACCTACACACTTTTGCCCTCCTTAGATTTCAGTATACTTTTTCCACACATTTTCATGGCAATAGCAATGACCTAATGTTATTTTCTGGAGACAAAACCATACCAGCTCACTCCAAATTTGAAATTGTTATAATGAAACTCACAGATTTCAAGTAAAGCTGATGTATTGCAAAAATCTATTAAAACATATCTTTCTTTCTTCTTTTTAGTTAGCTCATCTCACTTCAGATGAAGCAGCAGTGGATTCGAGATTAGTTCTCAATCTGAACTAAAATGTTGTTTCAACATCCTACTGTTTCAATCACAGGTGAATATATGTAACAGATTTTTTTTTTATATATGACCTAAGAAAAGTTCATATATCACCTATCAAAATGAAATACCGACTAATGGCCCTTGCATAATTTGAGTAGAAAAGATTAGAGAGAAAGCATTATATTCCAGTGATTATTCAAAACATTTTCCAACTAAAGGCATGCAGGAAATGTTCAAATTTCTCAGCTGTTATTTCTGTATTTAGCTGTGAACTCTAAAATACAGACTTGTTCACAGTGGATTACATCAACAGACCAGAATCCAGTAAAGATCCCTTTGGATTAGCTGAATAGAAATACTGCAACAGTAAAATCCATAAAAATGCAGATCATCAGTTTTTTCCCCAATTTACCATCAGGAGGCCACACAACACCCTCTGCAGAATCAATGATTTTTTTCTGTGCTTAACAGGAGAACAAGATATTTCTGTATGCTAATGCAATCTTGCAAGCATCATCTCTCAATAGTTTGTATAATTACTTAACTTTAAGTGTCTCCATTATACTTGGCAAGTATTGTCAAACATGCTTACTACACAACATTCTCACACTTGTTAAGAACTTCACAGATACAAATACACTTGCTTTATTTGTATATGAACACAGAATTGAGAAATTATGTTCTATTTTTACACTAATGAAAAAGACTTCTGAAAGACCTATCCCCCAAGACAAAAAAAAAAATCACTGTAGTGAAGACACATCAGATGTTTAGCTAACAGTACATAAGGAAATAATGTAGTTAGCAAGATTATGTAATTTGTAGCTGGTACGATCAAGGGCATTGTTGGTGTAAGTGCGTATACTAAAATACTGAAGTTATCCTGTCAGATGGCCTAAATTCTGAAGATGAACTCAAATTCTCAGAAAACAGAATTAAAATTTGATTTGATCTTTCATTTATGTGTACTTACAAACCCAGGATCATAAAGACCTTTGCAAATATTTATAAATTAAACTTCAGAGACTTCCATGAAGTATTAAACAGGAAATATAACCCAGAAAACTACAGCAGTGACATTTACATGATTCTCCTGGCACTACAAAGGATATGTTGACAGTGGCAGGAGTAGAATTCAAACTCCCGTACTCTCCAGTTCCTTGACTAAATGCCATTAATACCTTTTTCTCATGCTTCACTAAAATGTAAGATATTTTAATTACTATTACAGGTGATTTTTATACACCATGATTATGCTGTGTCCCACAAATGAGCATACTTCAATGTTAAAGATTCTTGCTAAGCTCAGGCAAACTTTTTTGCATATAAATTATCTGAATCGCTGTATTTTCAATATCATAATTCTTGTGGCATTTTAAAATCTTTTCTGTACTCCATGACACTTTTCCAAAACTTTCAGAAGTATCATAGTTAGATGAACCAGGTTTTACTGAAAAAGTTTCTGAAAATAGGTCACTTAGAAGCTTTTACATTAGGTTATTTCAATAATGATCAGTCAGTGTTAGTCACTGTGACACAGAAGAGCTATAAAAATTGCCTCCTCTCTAAAACCCACATTTTTCTTGCAATTTTACAGCAGAGCAATGCCACCATTAGCAGTGAAAAACTGAAGTCCTCAAGTGAACAAACAGTGAATAGGCCTGGTGTCTTAACATCCACACAAAATGCACTTGCTCTAAATGCAGGCTAAAGACACAGGAGCAATGACATAAAAAAAGATACTAGCAAATCAGAAATGCAAAGAGAAACACATTGATATATTGAAGAGTGGAGGGTAATAGGGAAGGAGATATATTTTGTGCTTGCTGCTTCAGGCAAAGTTTTTAATGTTACCCTAGATTTTTAAAAAATATGTTTATATATCTGTACTTGCAAATAATTTTTTTAGGATTAGAGATTGTAAGTCACTAATTGCTGTGTAAAGTTTTCTTGAAATTCTGAGGTTCCATCTTTCAGTAATGTTTTATCCATCATCTTAAGTCACTTAAAAAATACTTTGAATGTGTTACAGAGAGGAAGAATACTAAAATTTGCAACAAATATTCTCATTTCATTATTCTACTACTTATTTAATAATGAAGTGAGTTATTACTTACTTACAAATGTACATACATAATATATGCCAAAAGGTCCTATGTTCGGTGCACAATAGCTAAAGCACATGCTAAACTTCTTTGGTTTAGAGTATTTCTCTATGACTTTCCATATTGTTGTACAGGTTTAAAAAGTGATAACTATTTTGAAACAATTACCATAACTGCATTACCTTGTTTGTCAGTTTAATTTTGTGCACCTTTTAACAAGTAAATGTTATTGTTCCTATTATAATATATATGGCTATTACTATCTAAGAGACATGAACTAAAAATTAGTTGAAAACATTGATAAAATTTCATGATAAAAAATTATCTCAAATACCGGAAGACAGGAATTTGGAAGTATCTCTTAATCAGAAGGATAAGCCAAAAATTGCAGGGAAGATAAAGTGTATTAATAAAGACATATTTCATTCTTATAAATAAAGACACCATAGACATTCACTCTGACTTCTGTACAATAAATCCAATCCAACTCTTATTCTAAACCAATAAAAGTTATGTTTCAGCAATTCAGTCTGCAATCCCTGTCATACTTAGACAAATTTGGGACAAAATTCTCCTATACATGACTTTTTTATTTCATTTCTCACTCTCATAATTATTTCTTGTCAGATTAAGGGGGGGGGAAAAAAAAAAGGCAGAAACCAGAAAGCAACTATCAGAAGCTGGCTTTGCCTCCCTATTGCAGAGCACATGCTGGCTGAAGTGAAGCCAAGGACTTGAAATGCTACCAGCTTTTCCTTCAAACCTTCTAGCTCAGGGTAAAGCTAAAACAATACTGATACCTCCACTACTCATCTCAGATTTCACTGTTTTTCAGGGGCCAATATTGTATTTTTTATTACTTTTCTTGGAACTTTGTAAATCACTTGAGGTCCAGATACCAACCTTTCTTGAACTGTTTTGAAATACAGTGTTTTCTGTGAGTAAACCTTCGTTCTACCCTTACAGTGCAAAAACAAGCATATTCCTGAGAAATCTAAAGAGATGTTCGGTCAACAGTTAGCAACTGGTAGGACAGCTTTGTCTCACCTTAAAGGAAAGCAACAACGTAGCTGCAATACTGTTCTCTTCCACCCTCCCCAGTTCATCCAGACCTACACAGCCAAACATCCCACTTTTGGGGGGGGCATTTTGTCCCCCTGTAAGTTGTGATAGGAGAGGTTTAAGTAGGTTTGGTTTCCCTTTTTTTCCTACCCAGAATGTCACAATGCCAAAAAGATCAAAAAAGAGACAAAAAAGCCATGAATAACAGCAGGGCCCACACCAGCAGAAATGGTCTGCCTCCATTCCACTGCTTCAGTGAGTCTGTAACAGTGACAGAAACAGATGGCAAAACTTCTCTATCAAGGAATGCACAGACACCCCTTAGTTCTGATAAGGAAAGCTTTGCTGTCTGAAGGCCCATGCTTCTACAAGGCATTGTAATTACTATTACTGACCTGGCAAATAAATTGTGCCATTAGTAGGCACGTTGTGCCATACACATGCACGTGATTTAACTTACTGATCCAAATATAAAAGAGCTAAAAGGATAAAAAAAGGAAAGAAAACAAGTGAGGGACTACATGAGTGCTGTCAACAATTTTTTTACATACTTGGTACTAAGCAAAGCAGAACTGATGAAGACTCTCACCAAGACTCTTTGGCCACACAGCTGGGAAAACAGAAATATTTATGAAAATGAGTCTGACCAGCTACAGAAAACAGTCTGGCATATTGACTTTGCCTTATACTAATTTACCAAACTCTACACCGAGGCAATATGGAGCAGATTGGCATAGCATTCATATCAGTTTTACCAGAGTGCCAGCACCCTGAGGAAGGATAAAATGGATAGCTGGGACTAGTTATTGTTTCAGTCATGACAGTTCAGTCCATCCCCAAACGGGTTCATTGTCTAATCAAGGGTCATGATTAGTAACTTTGCTTTCTGGATATCCTTGTTGGAACGTGCAGCTTTCAGAAACTACTGGGCTCTTGCCATTGAACAAATTTCTTTACAATGTTTCAAGTTGAGAACACAAAATCACTATTCATTTTTCAATAGCATGGCCTCTGCCTTTTCATCGTGCAGAAAAAGAAGATAATACCCACAACTTATGTGGATGTTCGGAGGAATGACAGAAATTATCTCAGTTATTCAAGAATGAAAAGAGATTATATGTTCTGATCAAATTTGTTGAACTTGGTAACTCAAACATAGCTTAGATTTCTGGTGCTTTCACACAGGTGAGGAGAAAAAAATAAATCAAGTTTTAAGTCATGTTTAATCACTTCCAAATTTAGGACAATTTAAATTTGTCAATTTAACATAGTATCTGAATTAAGATAAATTATCCAGTTCTGACCCAACCTCTTTTTTCTTCCTGTTGGGAGGTTAAAATCATATGCCAGCTAGGATTTTATTACCATCATCAGACAACAGCAGCTGATGCACAATGAGAATAGAGAGAAACCTGTTATGGCTGCAAATATCCACAGCTCTGTGAGATTCATGGAGGAAGCATATGTCACCTTATTAAATCTGTAGCAACTGAGGTGGAAGTAACAGAAGGTATCTCTCTCCAGAGCTGGAAGAGAAACAGTTCTGTAAGGAAACCTCTTACTTTTCTCTCTCTGAAAATATCTTTTAACAAGATGTTACAGGGATGGTTTTCCTAGAAATAGGGATTTAAAAAACAAACCCAAAACCCAACAGTTGCCAAGACAGGATGCAATACAGAACTTCTCAGAAAGAAATAGCTTTGGGGCTTCAGTTGCTTCCTCCAAGGGAAATAGAAAGATGAGATTTAAAAACTCATGCTACTTGTCCCACTTTCTCCCAAAGTAGCAAATCAAGGGGCAAAGGACGGATGGTGTTAGATATACTTATTCCAGCTCAAAGAGGACATAGGGCACTCCATGAGGGAGATGCACGGCAAAGGTGCAAAAACCACCAAACACAGAGATGCAAGGGTCTCTCTCTGCCATTTATATACAACTTGCTGTCTTAGTCAGACTTCCCCTTGTGTTTACAGTTGGTTTCATATATATGCCTGCACATAGTGATTCACCTGATTATTGCAATGTCTCTGATTTTAGGAAGAAAAAAAGATAGAAGATCGTTTGACACGGATAACCTCTCTGAAGTAATATAGATATCTAGGGTTGGTGCCACCTTAGTTTTGGAATTCTGACTGTCTGAAGCAAGACACAAAGAGTTAAGATTCAGTGGCAGAAATAGCTTTACTATACCTTTAACTCATTAAGGAGAAAATACATAGTGGGAATACAAATGAAATTCTGGATTTCTTTCCAACATTGCACGATTTTCCAATTTAGAAAGCACATCCGCTGCAAATTCCAAAACATTATTTAAAACAGGATTATGTTCATCTAGTATGGAGGTAAAAAGGGAACAGAAGTGAAAATCCCAACAAGCTAAAATTTTAAAGGTAGTTATAGACAAGCTAGTTTGTAGAAGTGAGGAGAGGCAGCTCCAGTTATTATTCACTGCTGCATAACAGAATATGACAATATACTCTCAGTTCTAACACCATTGGTGTGGTTTTATCCTTGGTTGTTAGCCTGATAATAGCTGAAAATGCAACATACTCTCAGAATTATAGCAAACCTCTTGCTTTGTTGAATTGATGTAGAGGCAGAAAACCCCCTTAGATCTATTCTACAGAAACATCTTGACAAAATTGTTTCCCAAGGAACAGAAAATTATCTCTTTCCTTCAATGTCAAAGTAATCATTACTTGCACCATGACAAATAACAATTGCCTGTGCCAGTAATTCTTGACATTATGTGATGGCTTCATTATAAAATGGAGCATTAGTAAATAGCTCATAGGTATATTTAGGATAGAGAACAGATAATTAAATAATGAAAATAGATAGTATTTTTCTGCTTAAATTATATTTTCTATGTAAATATCTGGTTTCACGAACAAACTAATTTATTACCTTTGGAAAATCAATGTATTTCTGATGCTTACCAAGGGATTGAAAAAGTGAACTCTTCAGAATCTTTTAAAATACCAGAGTTTAATTTAATGAAAGAATATATGGTTTACTTTTTTAAATTCAGTGTGTCTAATTTCAAAACAGACCATTCCTACGTCTCTGCCGTACACAGAATTTGTGAACAACCTTTGTACTATTTTGGGGCTGAGTATATTAGTTATCTTATGCCCCTGTGTGGCCAACCTCGACAACAAATTCACTTTCGCATAGCTCACATAACAAAGAAGTAACAACATGTCATGGGAGAAACCAGGTTTAGGCAAATCCACTGCTTTCCATTCTCAGAGAAAAGCTGTTAATATATACTGCAGCGGTAAGATTGGACTGATACTGTTCTGTACAGTTTGTATCAATTTTAGTCACAAAGGATACTCGCCATTATGCAGTGATGTGTTAATCTGAATATTGCCTAAAGCAACTGTGGCTTCGCAAAGCATGCTGTTACAAATAGAGCATCTGACAGCACAGTATATGTACGCTAAACTCTAAATGAGGAATGTCAATCAGAAAATCCATCTTAACCGATAACTAAAGGTTTTTAAAGACATTTAAAAACTTTATTTCATTGTCTTTAGTCATTTGAATGAAAAGTGTGTCAATTGCAGTCATCAGAAAAATTTTAGACTGCTAATACCATTGGATGCTGCTTTAGAATTTGGGTGTAAATTAAGCACTTAGTATGTTTTCAGAAAAGATCTGATTATTTCTTTTCCCATAATTACTTTCCCCAGACACATGAAGAATTTATTCTACAAACTAGGTATTTGCCAAATTCTAAGAATGCGGAACAACTCTTGCAACTTCCTGACATGAGGTAATTTTAACTGTTTTTCAACAGAAATTAGTCTATTACACAGGAACTAGTACTACAGCACCCAATATTGGCGAAATAATTTTGAGGTAAAACCATAGCTCTCACTGCTTCAACTGGTTGGAGTTGGAAATGTCAGAGAGAGTTGTGCAGGACCAGGAGAAAGGCCCAGTAAATCCGCTATCTCTTTCACACTCATAACAGCATCTTACAGCAGAGTTGCCCCATAGCTGGCAAAAGAGAAATAAAATGCACTATTCTTCCAACAGAAGCTCCTAGCAGAGGATAACTAAACCCATTTAAAATGGAAAATCAACCTAACTCACAAGGAGTTTAATATCATTTGGGTCCTCTGACATCAGCAAAGCAAATAATGTGCAAATAAAACTCCAACTGATGTAAAGTTTTATGGAAAAAACCAGTTTGATATATATTCCTGTTAATATTTGGCATAATATCAGAAAGTGGAGGCCGAGATAACTGCCTTTCCTGCAACAAAGCCACAGTGTATCTAAACTTTCAGGAGAACTGAAGAACTCCAAGAACAGATCCTGTGAAAATTAATAGGAATGTACTTTCAGTTACAGTTATAAGCATACTATCTGGTTCTCTGACTTTCTGGTTTATATTCCTTTATCTAGTATGCTGTTAGTATGCATTAACCTGTTTTCTTCACATTATGACTTCTTGTAAGCAGCAATTAATCATTCTGTCCTTAATGTCAGTTGTTATCTTTCTGGACTCTGATTCTCACTTTTTAGACTTAGAAAGAAAAACCTTAAAAAGAAAAAAGATCATCTCTTTTTAGTCTGACAAAATATTTAACTTCAAAGTCTGAAGAAACAGACCGCATTACACATCATCAAAGCGGAATCTTCTACACGCTAGAGGTATTTTTTTCCCCTTACCACAGTTCTGAAACATTAACTCTTAATGCATGAGCAGTTAGCTTTTAAGAAGTGCATTACATTAAGTGTGCAAAGCTTTAAGTAAAATATTTACCTAAAATATACACTATATTTATTTAATCAGAAAAAATGAAAAGGTTTTTTTATGTCAGTAAGACAACAAAAAGGACTACCCTCCAAAATAAATGTCAGCAAGATTTTTTAGTGACTATTCAATAGAAGACTTCTTCAAAGTTCTTTTATCAAGATCAGATTTAGAGGACTGATACGTATTGAAAAGACCAAACCCTTTTACTCAATAACCTTAAATAACTTTCAACTAACTTTAACTTCAGAAGACAAAAAGCATCATTTAGTCTCTTATGATTAGTGCTGCATTTGGCTGAAAAGTTGCACAACGTTTTCTTGAGGTCAAAAGCATTGGTACCTAGAAAAACACAACATTGGTCCCTATAAATATAGAAAGATTGTCATCCTAAATAAGACAGCCCATACTAGTTCGGAGTCTTGGTTTCCTAACAGTCCTTTCTTATTTGCCAGTCTTCTGGAACAAATATAATTCTAAATCTCAGGCACAGCAAATGCAATAAAATAATTCTTTTATGTCTTTTGATTTGCAACTAGTACCATATGCAGCTTTTGCCAGAGACTTACAAGCAAAATATACACCTAAAAGCACCATGCACATACATCTGCAAAAAAAATTAACAAAAAGCATACACCTTGATCTTCAAAAAGCATGCACTTTGATCTGCGAAAACAGATCCAGAGAATCAGGACTTGGTTTGTAGCTGATTAGAACAGTTGCTAAGGGCTTTGTTGGTTGCTGCAGGCCTGAAACTATGCACTTGGAAATATGCACTGCTTTACAATCACAGCTGATAATACATAAATTATTGCTCCATTTTGTAGAGCTTCAAATATTTCACAGTACACCGAAAAGATGTAAGAAAAATCTCATTGACTACATATCTCATATAGATCTAAAGAAAAAATCTTAATGCATTAAAGTGATTATGATTACTAAAGCTACCTCCATCATTTTGAATGCCTGATTAGAAATTCATAACCAAGATATCAAAACTTGAAACCAGTTACATTAAATAAATGCTAGAATACTTGTACAGGAAATAACAGCAGTAAGGCAAAGAATCTTTAAAACAATATTCTGAGAAATAAAATGACAGTTTTCTGAAGAATTAAATACAAGTATTATTGTATTTAAGAAATAATATCCCATTTAAAGGGATTTCTCTCACAGATACAGAGAAGATTAAAATGCTGGATATAGTCTCTGCAATATTACTTCCACCCTTTTTCCAGAATGTTTCCATCAGTGCACTGTCTTTATAAAAACTACAGGATTCTTTTTATCCCTGATCTGCACTCAGACACTTTTAGATAATTTTTTTAATAATTTTTACTGTTCATATTTAATAGCAGTATGAGAAAGTTCTAAGCATCAGTATTATAGTATGATTTTGAAAAATGCCGCAAAAATGACTCATTATTAATCAAGTTTGCCCCCCCAAAAAAATCCTAAGAAACCAATTTAATAACCACCTCACACCAATAAACAACAACTTCTCCCTATCATTTCTAATTTCCACAAAACAATAGCTATTCATAAAAGGAAAGCCTACAGAGCTGACTGACCTGCTGCAAAGCATCCACCGATCAGCTATAATTTGGCCACTTAAAAAGGTTATTGAAAAGCGTCGCACGCAGAATCTAAGTCTTCTAAAAATAAAAAACTGCTTTCTGCCTATTTTGCAAATGGTATGCAGGATTGCTAATTTACATCTTCCAACAAATTATGTATGGTTAAACAGACACATCTTTGAGCATTTAATCCTTTCACTGCCAGATTCACACAGAAATCATTTTCTCAGACAAATTTATTTATAAATATTTAATGTGCTTTAAGGGTTAGAGCTAATAATGCTAGCTTCTAATGGTAGCTAATGTATTTGAAAGATACATAGCCATCTTAAATATTTCATTCCATCTTTGCTGGCTTTATTTCTGCAGATTGAGTTCTCATTTAAATCCTTACATAAAACATAAAAGCACCAACAGAAGAGACTCACTGCTACCATAAAAACCTTAAAATCTAAGAGTGCAATTATAGAAGTACCTCACTGAAAAACATGCAAATAGATTACCATCAGCATAAGCATAGAAATTGTAAGACAAAAATGTTTCATTTTTACTCACCTAGTGTTGTTCAATGTCTGTCCAAAAAGATCATTTTGTAAAATATTTGGAGGGGATGAGAAAACCCCATGAAAATGAGATAAAACAGAATTGCAGACCTGGCGCAGTGTCTCAAATTGCATTTTCTCTCTTTCCTTCCCTTCTATTTTTCTTCACCACCTGTCTTAAAAGTCATTTATTTTGCACGCACCATCAAATGCAAACATGCCAATCAAGTTCCATATTTCTCCTGATCTCTGTAAAAACTGTGCCTAAATGAGCAGGGGCTGATAGCTAATTGTACAGTCATTATTCTTCTAATTCGATCGTAGAAGATTTAGTACCCGTGCGGCTTTCTCCTGACTGTAGCAAGAATTCTAAACAGCAGTAAGCTTTTTGGGCATTCCCAGCTGAAGTGTGAAGCTGAGCTGCTTTCATGTACTCTACTCATATTTCTCCAAGCCTATTAAAAACACGCAGTGAATAGATGCTGTCGTCAGGAGTTTCAGTACATCTGGCTGCCAGCAATAAAATCTCAGAAGTAAAAAAAACGAGGACAAGGCATCCTCACGTTGTTACTACTGTCTAAGAGGAGGAGGATTTCTGCATCTTCCCCTCCTCCTTCCCTCCCCTGTAAAAATGACTAACATCAGTGATCATGTATGTACGTCTTTTTTTTTCTTTTTAATGTAAAGGCAGCTCTGCAGGACAGAAAGACAGAAAGAAAAATATTCTCCATGTAATAAATAACACGTAGCACTGAGACTGTAACAATAGACTTGTCTCGTATCTGAAAAGCTATACCTTACCTTACATGAGATAACAGGATTTTCAGTGCAAACATTTAAATGTAATATCAATTCATGACTGAAGAAAACAGTATACATTCTATATGTAACTGCTCTGTTAGGGACTGTGCATAGAGCATCAAAGCAAGGATTTATCATGCAAACTTGAACAATCACTGAAAGGAATGGCTGCATTATATATGTACTACATTTCACAATAAGAAGTCTTCAGCATCTTTTAAAAGTTTATTGCACACAATCAGCCATGACGGAACCAAGCAAAATCAATCACTTCTTTAGGTGCCCCACACCTGTCTACTTCCAGGAAAACCCACTGTCTTAGGAGCCTATGTCTCCGGTGCACATACAGTATAGGAAGTTAAAGAGCAAGAAGCAGAATTAGTCATCTAACAAAACACAGTGAGATTCTGCAGCATAGTATGCACAGTGAATGCCGCTAAATGTACAGAAAATAAGCATCCCTGACTACAAAACATTTTCCTCTTTTCTTTCAATGTTTGTGCCAGAGGATGGCATTACATAACATTACAGAATATATTCTATCATTATCAAATTGAAAAACAACAATTAAAAAGATTTTCCTTGGAATATCTCATTTTCTATCCACAGCTTTTAACATCTTAGCACTAATTACAAAATCTCTGAATAAACCAACATAAAATGAGGGCCATTATTAGAGCTTTTCCACTGAAAGCGATTTTAATCCCAGAAGATACGGAAATAAGCAACCTTCCAGCTAATTAAAGTGTTGTATTGATGTGCTCAGGAGGGAGTACCCATCCAGGCTTCTATGGCCAGAAGGATAGCAGCTACAACTCAGATCTTCAAACAAGAAAAGAAAGAAACAAATTAGTCTCCAGGTCGCTCTAAAAAAGATATCGAAGAGTCCATGGTAACACTCATGTTAAATATTAAAAAAAAAAAAAAGATAAAATACCCACTAAAAAAACTGTTTCCAAAACTCATGTGAAAACCTATAAAGCATTACACCAAATAGCATTTAATATCTGTTTTTATGCACATAGCATACTGTGCATTATGGAAACATTTGTATTTGAGCAATGTTCATAGTTAAAAGTACTAGGCTATATGCATGGAAAATCTGGTAATCACTGAGATCCTGGAGTAGGAGCTAATGAGTATTTATGGCTATCTTTCTATAGTAAACTGGAATAATAATACTTGGTAACCACCTCACCTACATTACAGAGAATTCATGATTGGAATAAAAGAAAATTTGCCTTTATGCTCATTCCATCAAAAAGACAACATTTTCATCTCCAAGAAGCAGAATCATCTTGTTACAAATGATTCAAGTTAATCAAGTAATTATCAGTTTCATATGCACCATTTAACAGTTCAGAGACAATATTAACCATGGAGCAGGTACAAGAGCAATACGGTATCTCATGTCAATTACATCACCATTTTGTTGTGTGCCTTATGAATGGTCATCAAAGCCAAAATGCTCCTGTAGTTGTAACCAATATCTTGAAAACTGGACATATCCCTTTCTAGAGAAGTTATTACATAAATTCTTTTTTTTGTAAAATTGTTTCAAAACTGCCGACAAAATGGAATATGCATTTAAAACTTCTATTCTTTTCATTTAATTCTGTGGTAAGGAATGAAGAGTACTCTACAGGTATTCATGCAAGTAAAACCTTTAATAGAGAAAAGATAAAAGGATATTTTTAAAGGCAAACACTCCATAGTTGCTACTAGAAAAAAAAAAGCAAACCTATAATGACTGAGGGATTGTGCAAATACACTTTTTTTTTTTTTACATCTGGAATTTTCATCAAGACAGAACCTACTGTTGATTAGAAATACAATTTTTTTATTTCAAAAATAAATGCTACAGTAAAGTAAGCAAAATTGTCATTCCTGACCCTTCTATCACTCTTCAAGAGAACCTCTGGCCAATAAACAATTCATTCCCATATTTACTATGTTGCCAATAATATTGTATCGGCCCTATAATGTAGACTTATTACTAAGCCCTCTTCTTAGTTATTTCCACATTTTCCAAAAGATAATAGTTTGAGGTGAGAAGTATCAACAAAGTAAAGAGGTCTAGCAAGAACAGAATAGAGAGGATGGAATGAAGGAGCACAAGCAGAGTATGTTGTGCCCACTGAAGGACTCATCTTTTCAGAACCAGAACGGAACTGAAAATCCAAAGAAATCTATGGAGTTACACATAAAATTTATTTTCTGTGCACTAATATTTTTTGAGAACAAAACAGCACAGGTACTTTATGTCAATCCTGTTAGCGATCTTCAAATGTGTCAGTAGTTTTTATATTAGAAATTTTCCTGTGATGAAGGGTACAGTGATTTTGTGTCATTTTTAAGATCTAGGAAACTCCATCCTCAGCATTCCCAGGTTCAAATCCTCACATAAGAATTCTGGAAAAGACCACCCAATATTCATATTACAAGAAAAAGAGGTCGTATATGCACAGGCTTCTTTTTTCAAACACCCCTAATTGTGTACTTCAACATGCACTGGGTGAGCCAAGTACAATCCAAGTATTTGTTATTTTAGCACTTCCTAACATTCAAGGGCCTGATTCAAATAATTTTGATAGTGACTTTTATGATACTATTGTGTGTATTTATACTTGCATAAATATGCACATACGCTTGCCAATTATAATTTAATAATAAATTTCATTTCTACATCAGTTTTCTAAGGATTTCATAGGTATGAACACAAATTACTTTAAAGATATTGATTTAAAGATAAAGAATGGGAAAAACAAGTACCAGATAGACTAAGCAACTACCTGACATGGCTGATAGCCCCTATTTCAAAATGAAAAGACAAGCCTAGGAAAGCATCACTGGATCCATTAAGCCTGGCTACACTAAGATACCTGTTTCTCTAGCCACACTGAATCTGAATAACACCCTCCAGCAATCAGCAGTTTGGAAGAAAAGTTATTCTAGAAAGCTCCCAAGTATATCTGCATATTTTTTGAATTTATTTAAAACATTTCTATTTCAAATGTAAGATTTAACTTCTTTGAATTTTTATCTAGAATTCAGAAAGCTCTTAATATAAACCTATTATACAAAGGAAGTTGACTATATGTACAAGTATGTTATCTAAAGCATTACTCACAGGCATCACTTCTTTATTACAGCAACACAGAAAAGACACTTAACAGAAAGTCGTAGCTTAAACAAGGTAAATTCATGCAACCTCATTAAAGCTATACATTATAGCTCATAAGGCAAAGATTGTTCTATAATAAAAGATACTATCAAGTATAATATTTGGACTCAATTCCGTTCTTGTTTACTGGATATTACGTAAGTACAGTTTGATGGAATCACAGAAGAAAATGATAGAGATGAGCCATTTGGAGTTTGGGGGCAAGAGCGGGATTTTTTACATGTACAGAAAGTCAAACACCTATTTTTTTCATCCAGACACTAAATAAAATCAGGTAATTAATGTCACATAAATACCCATAATGCAGCTACCATTGCTCTCCAGTACATGTCCACATCAAAGCATTTAGGATTAAAAAATTATACTAAGTATTCTCATTTTGAAAACAAATCTGAACAAATGTTTTTCAGACAGGTAAACTAACAAGAGTGGCCTTGCATGTTGGATGGTGTTTTATTACTACTCATTTGGGGTCAGATTAGCAAACTGACACTCTAAAGTGGGACAAAATTTTTAAGAACTAACTTAAATTAAATTCAAAGTTTGACATTTCACTTCACTACTGCAAGCAAAATGCAACCAGACTTTCTTTTGAGGTAAATAACATATTCATTTGTATTTCATCACATCAGTGTTAAAAGGTTCAGCACAAGAGAAATTTAGCAAGAACTAAGGCAAAATCTACAACTGTAAATTTAATCGCATAAGAACAGGAGTCATAGAAGCCAATATCCTGAATATCTAGGATAGGAAATAATAAAGAGAGGGATGCAGCTAAAGCCCCACACCCAAAAGGATAAAAGTACCTAAATCCAGGCTGCAGCGTAGCATCAGGCTCTGCCCAAGAATTGTAATAATGAATCCTCTCCTTGAGCTGGCGCCTGAGCAGTCATTCAAAACACACCCTTCTTTTTATTACAGGAAGTCTGGCAGTTAGAACACTGTCTGGGAACATGAAAAACTAAGTCCGAAGTTTCTCTTGTGGCTTCCTCAAATGTGCCCACAAAGTCCTCATCAACACCCTCTTGGTTACTCCAAAGGGAACTTGTCTTTACTGTTGAGGCTGTTCTCCTTCCCGCCAAATAATTAAATATTGAAAGAACTATTTAATTCACTGAGTTAAACATTCATTGAAAATGGAAAAGTGATACTGATTTTATTCCCTGGCAGTCACGTCACGGATCTACGATGGAAGATACGGAAATTCCAGTTAACAGACCAAACCTTGTTACAGAAAATATCCACTAACAAAGTACAGTAATGTAAAAGAAAGTAAATTCATCCTCATGTTCAACTATCAAGTACCGTTTCTTCTTGCTTGCATTCTTATATCAGTATCTTACACATTTCCCTGTTTCTTTACTTTCATTTTTCAGACATTCTATCCATATTTATATAGGTGTTTTTAATATCTTTCTTCATATTCCTCCCATTTAGCCAATTTATAGTAATCTATACTCTTCTTTTAGCCTAAGTTAGCCATATTAAACCAAGGATATGAGACTTAGAAACTGGACAGTCTGTTTGTCCATTTTTCTGTCCATAGTGCTGTCTCTCACCATGACTACTACGCTTGAGGAAACCAGTTAATTTCATAGGGGCTTAAATATTAAAATAGTGTGAAAGTCAGCATCATCACAGGAGGAGAAATACCCAAGTCAGTCACATAGAGGAAGGGTAGGTAGAACTGAGCCATTACCCATTGGCTTTATCAGTAGAAAGGCAGTCAAAATATGGTCAGGAAATAGCCACATCATTGCCATCTTAACTTTGACAAAATTATCATAAGTGATACGAAAAGGGGCTTAAGTTATTGTGATCCTCCACCACATCACAGAGGAATTAGGATAAAATAATATAAGGCACTATTACAGGATATATTGAATCTGGTACTCATGGAACTCCCTCGACTGTATTTAGGTCCCTCATTCCACAGTTTCCATACTTTTCAATACTTTAGGAAACGAGGCTGAGGAGATCTGGTTCAGGTTACAGATAAGAATAACGTCAGTGGCCCAGATAAGACGTGTGAACCCCAAACCATTCTCTTACTTGCTGTGTTTAGGATACTAGAACTTTACTGCTCCAAACTCTGTTGAGCTACCATTCCCTGTAGCAGCAAATGTTTAGTAGGCTAATTCCAGTGAAATCAGGGATAATACTGCATGCCAATAGTCTTTGGATCAAGACCCAAAAGCGCAGTTCAGCATTATGCCTCTAGCGCATTTTCAAATATTGGAACTGCTCTAGTGCCAGCGGAAGCAGTCTGTGCACTGTTCCTCAGTCACAAACGCACCCAGCAAGTACCACAACACTCCAAATGGTTGAGAAGATGCTCTGATTAATCTACTTACACTCAGGCGTTCAGGATAAAACACAAAGATAAGCTGTCAGTTTACATTTTGCACCTTTATAAGAATCTGGATATTCCTATCTCTGAAAATTCTCAGAAATAATGTCATCAACACAGGGCAGGAAAAAGGCAAGGAAATGTTCATTTTTTAATGAAAAACAAAATTAACCTTGACATTTATAGATCCCCAAGAAAGTTGAGGAGTATAGACTATATCAGCCCAGAAGGCCAAGACTTGACGAGAGATTCCAGATGAGCTTTGGACTTCTTTAGCAGGAAAGTGCCAGCTGTCCCTCATTAGGTGTGCTGAAGTTCTGTGATGAGACGAAAGAATCCATTTTCCCGTGTCTCATCATGGTTTAAGTAAATGACAGAAATAATAATGATCCACTGATCAATATGGCTTTAAAACTTTCTAAAAGGTGGCAAGCAAGTTAAACGTGAGATTTTACCTGCATTCTTACTAGTTTGAGAAGAATATATTTCAAAAATAAAATATTTGGAAGCTGAGATTTTATCTTATTTTGACCAGTTATGGCTTTATTAAATTCTAAATCTTTGAATTGAAAAAACGAAGACTTGTGCAAGTTGAATGCTAGATGACTTGTTTATTATAAACAGTGTCAGTGTTAAAAAAAACCTGCATTTTTAGAATTCAGAATGGTAGGTCTGATTTTGCTCCTTATGCGGATAACTAGGAAATGTGCCATATGTTCACTTGGGAAATCCTGCTGTTAGGCCTAGTATGGACACATACACAAACTGGCACTGACCATACAAATTGCACATTCCAGAATGAGTAAGACAGAGGAAAAAAAACAAATAAATTGGACAAGGGAAACATGAAAATAATAATTTAAAATTCTTTTGCTATTAATGATGATAGACTATACCATGACAGTACTACTTTTTGCAATTAATCAGTTGGTACACCTCAGAATTAGGTATACTACACAGTATAATTATTTTTAAGTTATCTTTAACATTAGTAACTTTGACTTACTGGTTCATTTCCTTAGCTCAATATAGATTATGGCTTCTCAAACCTCTCTGAGGGATATTCTTTAATACTTTAGTTGAAAGGAAATATAGGAAATTTTATTTAAATATAATAAGAACAATTGAAAATAATTACATGAAATGTTTCATTTTGATTATATCTCTTATCTCTGTCTGTCTTTCCACCCTGTAGATTGCATAGTATATATACAACTTGCATGGTGAAACAAAAAGCTTATACTGCTAGGGCACAAATAGAAAAAAAAAACAACAAGTTGCATCTGGTAACTTAAAAACATGCCATGAAAACTTAAAAACTATACCATAAAATAGTGTAGTGTTGAGTTTGAGGTTTTTCCCTAGCACAAGTGGAATAAGGCACTTTAGATTTTTCTATTTTAGTAATATTACATTCTAAGTGACACATTCAGAAAAAATCTCTGAACACCAAGTTCTTAACATTGCTGTACACTAAGTACATTTTTGAACACTAAGTACTTAACATTGTTGCCTACCTCTGGTCCTCTACAAGGCTTCAATGGTTAGTTTCTGCCTCACGTGCCATATTTGGGCATTTCTAAGCACTCCTTGCCTAGGGAATTCTGGGCTTAAAAATGAAGACTTTAGCCAAACACAGAGGTTGAAAGTAGGTTGCCCAAATCATTGTCTGAAGTTATTAACACAGCCATCCATTCCACTTCAATATATATGACTACGACACATAGTTTTGAAGCCCAGTCATCTTTTCCTTTTTCCAAAAAACAGGTTTAATTAAGTTTTCTTCAGCCTGCCTAAATACCTTATTTAGGAGGTATGAATATAAGTCTGTGGTTGCATTTCTATTGCTTGATCTGAGAATACTTTGCAGTTTCCTGCCTTGGTTCTGTTCTGACACCAAGTCAGAAAAAAATACAGGTGCATACAGTCTCTCCCTTTTTCCTATCCATGCATTATCCCAGTATATAATCCAGGCATTTTATGGATATGTATATTCTCTAGCAAAATTCCTATAAAAGATAGATCTCCCATATTAAAAAAAAAAGTCCTAAAATCTAGGGGTAAGTGTTTTTTAACCCACTGCCCTGACCTAAGGCATAATTTAACTAAAATGGTGCCAGGGCAGAAATTGCACTTGGCAAACAAAATCAACCTATTTGTCTAATGAATGTAAAATTTACTTCTTCAACCTGCAAGACCATGATTCTAGTTTGTACTAAAATAATTCGTACATGCTTCTAATTTTGTTCCGTGTCTGCAGGACTGGTAGGCTTCCTACAGGAGAAATATATCCGTTTTTCTCCACAAAATAACGTCTGTAAATTCTGCGTCACAGAATGATCCTATAAGCAGTTCTCTGCTTTCTTCAGAGTGTCTGACAGCTTATTGCACCAGCTATACTTCCTAAGCTTCTAATATTAATATATACTTTCATGCACGTTCATAGACATGGTACAAAACACATACATAATATTTTTAGAGGTAGTAAAGGAATGCTATTAAGATGGAAGAATCAGGCAATCAGAGTTAGAAGTCTAACTGAGACTTCATTTCCCTGACTGAAGGAATAGCTGCATTCCCCGACAGGAACAGAAAGCTGTTACACTCTGGTTGAATAAGCAGAGAAGTACGTGCAATACACATTGAAACAGGAGGTTCAATATGCAGTAGATGCTGCACCTTGCAGAACCTGTTGTTTAGAGTAGTATTTTTCAACTAATTTTACCTTAAGCTGACTCACAATCAATTGATATTTCTTTGCACCTCATTAAAGTACATGAATCCTGCTTTATGCCTCATTTGCAGTTCTGGATGGTTCACCAATGAGATGTGTCTCACTAGTCAAGAAGTGCTGGCGTAGAACAGAGATTTGATTGATTTTTGAAACAATGCATTGAAAACTTCATCTGCTACAAAAGAGACTTCTGTTTTTCACTTTCATTAAAACTTATCATTCGTCAACTTTCAAAAAAAGAAAGGTGATTTAAAATATTACTAACAAAATATTATGCATGATACATAATAATGTAAAATACTAAAAGCAGAAGATGAAAGTGCATGCACTAACAGTATTCAAATATCTGTCTTTTCTCTCTACCTCGGGACAGCATATTCAAGGTGATAGTTGACTCACAGGGCTCACAGGCAGTTTGTACTTAGTTGCTTATTCTCCAAATTATACCAATTTAAGAGAGGACATGATTAGTACAAAGCAGACAGCAAAAATTACATCTTACAACAGTCTACTGGTGATTACCAACAACATAAATGCACCCATCAAAGCAATGATTTCAATATATGCACCTAGGTAGAGGTATATATGTTCTCACTGTGAAATACACAGTTACTATCCTATTTGGATGAGACCCTTTACACAAACACGTCTTTGGGTGAGCAGGCTGATCAAAAAGCTCCTTATGATGTAAAGAAAGTAACAGTTACATTGATCTTGAAGTCCATGGTGGTTATAGGTTGTAGAAATCGGTTCTTGTTTCTTGTGAACTTGAGAGTTTAATTAATTTTAATAATTCCTTATAGTCACATGGAATATATTTTAAGAGATTTATTGTAGTATCCCTACTTTCAGATGACTGATTAGGACCTTTGAGGCCTCCAAACTTGTGTTGGGTGTCATTGTGTCCAGGTAATCTGTGATGGAAACAAAGGCTAATATACGTGTAAACTAGAAGATAAATCATTCTCCAAATGACAGTAAGATTAAGATTAGCCTTTTAATTTTGTGAAACAGGAGCTAAAAGAACCTATCTATGCACTGGATTGTTTATTAATTTCTGCTGTTCAGTACACTGGATAAAAGTTGGAGCCTTCCATATCTTGGGAACGAGTTCAAAGAGACTAATTTATCTTCCTTTCATGTCATTATAAGATTTATGGTCTCCTGGGTTGCTCCTATCTTCAGCTGATTGAAATACCAGAGGAATATTTTCCTGATGATCATACACCTCTGAAATTCATTTCCTTTGACAGTGTCACAGAGCCTGGGTTTTATAAGCATTAAGGCAGCACAAATATTTTACTTTGAAAAGATTTCCATTTAATACTGGAGTTTTAAGTTAGTGGAGCAAAGTCAGTGCTGGCTATTTCATTAAAAGCTTTGAGAAGGGGGTTAGAGTTAGTTTCATAATTGATTGTTATCTTAACTGCAAAGCTTCATGATATTGGTGATATGTTACAGTATAAATTTCCAAATAAATCTCATTTTCAGAGATAAATACTTCTGAAAGAAATACTCATGTGCCACATAGAGCATGAAATTTAAAATGCTTGTCTTTAAGGATGTCTCCTGGTTTAGTTAGCTTCACTGGGCTTAACTCTGAAACTAATTGACAGTTTTTGTGTATATCTACAAATGGGAAACAAGTATTCTCATAAGCATTCCTGGGTACTTGAAGGAGGAGCAAAGAAGTAAGAAGGTAAGAATGAATGGTCCAGATCCATGCCAGTACATCAGTCATTAATGCAATATAGTATATCATCATCCAAAGCAAGTTTGTTGAGGAGGAAAAGCTGAGATGGTACTACATTGCATTAATGACATTGCATTAATAACCAAATCTCTGGAGTTTGTTTTGAGTCTCATCTACAAAATATTCCTCCCTTTTCTATTATTTAATGACATAGCTTCCTCTTTTCCTTCTCCGATTGTCAGGGTCTCCATAATTTATTTTCTTGTTCAGAGAAGAATCTCTGCATCCAAAAGTATCTACTGAGTAACAATCAAACTATTTTTGCTTTGAACTTTATTCAATAATCCAATTTCTTGTGTTAATATTGATACATCTTTCCTAAATGAAAATAAATTCTCCATTCATTGTGTTTACTTGATCTACAAGACACAAAATATACAATGTTTTCTAAGAAATGCAAATGTAAGTTAAACTGAGTTTCTTTCAAGAATTCCTTTGTGTTCCAGCCCCTGTTAATGAATGGTACAGGAAGATGAATCATTACATGTCCATTCTAGGAATAAAATACCATTATCTCAGCATCATGAGGAGGTGAAATTGCTGAATTAACTGTTGAGTTGTCAATTTTTTCATATTCAAGAGGTGAGATAGTTGAACTAATTGTGATTCCTCTTCTAGCTTAAACGATTTTTCAAGTTCTAACTGAAGCATAAAGATAAAACTAAGGCAGGTCCATTTTTGTCAGTCCAGCACCTCATGCTAGAATCAACAAGATTTAATTAAAATTAATCTACCTTTGTGAAAAAAAAATTGGTTTTGTGCACTAATTTGAAACTTTAGATGCAACGTCCCTCTGAAGCTTCACAGTTTATTTGGAATTACAAAGAAAATTAGACATTTTCTGCTTTAATCTCATCTGCCTTGATAGCTATTTTTTTTAATTATTTTTTTTTTTAAGTAAGCACCAAGAAAGGCAATCATTTAAAGTCCAGCTAAGGATTTTCAGGAAGTCATTACAGAATGAAACCTATTACAGCTAAAATGCATTGGTTTTCATCAAAATATTATTATCATAAATGCTGTCCTTGCTGTTTTCTTTTTGCCAAAGTAAATGGGTTTTCATCAAATCATTGAATGGTTAGAGTTGGAAGGGACTTCAAAGATCAACCAGTTCCAACTCCCCTGCCATGGGCAGGGACACCTCCAACTAGAGCAGGTTGCTGAAAGACCCATCCAGCCTGGCCTTAAACACTTCCAGGGATGGGGCATCCACAGCCTCTCCAAGTAAACTCACCACCCTCACAGTAAAGAATTTCTTCCTAATATCTGATCTAAATCTCTACCTTCTCTTCTCTTCTCAACCTGTCACTACACTCTCCATCTCTCCCACAGGCTCCCTTTAGGTACTGAAGACCATTACAAGGTCTCCCTAGAGCCTTCTCTTTTCCAGGCTAAACAACCCTAACTCTTTCAGCCTGGCTTCACAGGATAGGTGTTCCAGCCTTCTGATCATCTTTGTGGCCCTTCTTTGGACTTGTTCCAATAAGTCCATGCCCTTCTTATGCTGGGAGTCTAAAGCTGGATGAAGTACTCAGGTGAGGTCTCTAAAGAGCAGAAGAGAGGGGCAGACACCTGGCTTGACCTGCTAACCACACTTCTTTTAATGCAGCCCAGCATACAGGGTGGTTTTCTGGGCTGTGAGTATACATTGCTGGCTCATGTTTAGCTTCTCATCAACCAACACCTCCAAGTCCTTCTCCTTAGGGTTGCTCTCAATTCATTCTCTGCCCAACCTGTATCTGTGCTTGGGATCTCCCTGACTCACATGCAGGACCTTGCACTTGGCCTTGTTGAATTTCATGACGTTTGCACAGGTCCACTTCTCAAGCTTGTCCAGGTCTTTCTGGGTGGTATACTTTCCCTCCAGTGTGTCAATCGCACCACACAGCTTGGTGTTATTGGCAAACTTGCTGAGGTGTACTCAATCGCAACATCCATGTCACAGACAAAGATGTTAAACAGCACCAGTCCCAGCATTGACCCCTGACGAACAGCACTGCTGCAAAGTCCATGGTTAATCCTATTACAAACTACATAATAAAAACTTACTTTGGCAGATAAACTACACAAAGGGACCTATTCAAGCATGTAATATCAGTTGACAAAACACTGGTCTACAAAATTGGGAAAACTGTGTTTGGAGCAACTTAACCTCCTGTTAAGCTATGAAGATGATACACTTACTGTAGTCCCTAATAGCATTTTCAGAGAGCCCAGTGCTGCAGAAATGAACCCTTTCTGATACACCAGGGCATGATTACAGGGCACAGTGCTGCACATGCAGAGATGTCAGAACAAGTTGCATATACACAAACCACTGCATATTATACATAGATATTACCTTGAATTATAAAACTCCACTTTGAGTCACTAACTTCATTTTCTGCTTAACTTGAAATGACATTGTACTGCACTATGCTGAAAAAGGTAACTATACCTTTAAAATGTCTGTGGTTGTCTTCCTTTTGGTTAGTAAAGAACACAGTGAGGCCCGTTTTCACCAAAAGGCACATAATCAAGATTTCTCAAAGCTTAAGAGAGAAGCATCCACTGATTTTACCACAAATCTGAAATGACACTTATGAATGTTTGCAAAATTGTTTGAAATTGAGGAAGAGAGGTGAGCTAGAGCTCAGGGAAAGAAAAAGAACTAGGTTAGAGTAGAGAAGAAAAGAACTTCTGTAAGTGAAGGAATACTATGGGTATATGTTTGAAAACACTTCCAGTATCTAGCCAGAGTTTTGTAAGAACTCACAGAATCATAGAGTGATATAGGGTTGGAAAGGACCTCTGGAGTTCGCCAACCCCCCCGGCCAAAGCACGTCCACCTAGAGCAGGTTGCACAGGAACATGTCCAGGTGGGTTTTGAATGTCTCCAGAGATGGAGACTCCATAACCTCTCTGGGCAGCCTGTTCCAGTGCTCTGCCACTCTCAAAGTAGAGAAGTTCTTCTTCAAGTTTAGATTGAACTTCTTATGTTCAAGTTTGTGCCCACTCCTTCTTGTCCTATAACTGGGCACCAATGAAAAAAGACTGGCCCCATCCTCTTGACACTCACCCTTTAAGTATCTAACTCACACCAGTGAGAAAGAGATGATGAAAATGAGCTAATAAAATAAATAAATAGATAAATAAATACATTCCACAGTACACAAGGGGGCAAACAAGGGTTTGGCTTGAAGAAGGGGCAGAAAAAGGAATAGAATAAGCATGCTAAAGAACAAGTAGAAAACAAAATGGTATTGCTTAATCATGTAATTTTTAATTATGACAATATAGTCACCCTGGTCCTATTACATTAACTTTTTAGTTATATTTTTTTCTGAGATCTAACACTTACTAAAATTATTAAGCTTGTCGTGTAAAAGAAAAATGGCAACTACATTACCCTATAGAAGTGATTGCTTTATCATTTGTGACGTGCAGAGGCGCAGAGAGAGAGCCAAAGAAGGAATTTGTACCAGTAACAATTATTCATTCTCCTTTTTTATTTTAATAGAGTCTATATGGCTATGGAAGAAGTATGAAAATGAAAGGCCACACATTGAATTGCCTCCTGCAAATTCCAGAACCACTTTGCTGCCAGAAACTACAAACTTGAGTTAGCAGAGTGCAGTATTAAATGTTAGCCATTTCTTTCACTGCACTCCATAGATTTAACTTATTCACCTTTACACACTGATTTTCTAAATATGAAATTCAAACAAAACCCGTTATCCATACTTCTGAAAAGAAATTAGCCTCCAAAGAACAGAGTACAGCACCATTAAGGATTATGAACACACAGTGAACTCTAACATTCAATGTTTGTGCAAGGACAACAAAACAGAAGACGTTGTCAACCGAGAAAGGTACTGGTCTCATTAGTTTAAAAAAAATCTGAAGTGATACTACCCTCATGCTGTTTTTCAGGGTTAATTTAACCAAAAGCAAAACTACATTTAATTCCATAAATGTTAGCTGTAGTTAGTACTTAATAAAGAATGTTCAATACTCTGACACAGCAGAGATCTGTGTTTACAGATTTATATTATTAATGGTCTTTTAGCACGGATAAAGACTTTGCTGTGATATACAGAAGCGTAACACTGCAACTGAAGGCCAAACTCTGCTTCAAAGATACCGAATATCATCACTGAATATCAAGATTTCCCTGAGCTCATTCTGCATAAGAGCAAGAAAAGACAAATAGGCAGTGCTAGTTTTCAACATGCAGTATGCAACAAATATACATGATTAAGAAAGAAATCAATTAATCAGTAACAGTAAGCAAAATACAAACATCATATTGCAATGTAATTATTTTTGAAAAGGCACTTTACAGTAAATTGTGAAAAGGAAATTCCCTAAAACTAACATGAGATTTATTCACTGCAGAGGATGATTGCTGCTGTGTTCTGATTGTCACTTAAAGCTGGAATTAAATCTCTTTGTTATTTGCTTAATTTAAACACTCTTTAATGTTTGAAAAAGAAATACAGCAGTTTTGGAGTGTTTATTGAGGTAGGTTAGTTCTGCTGCTGTTAGGGAAGTTTCCTCTTCCCTTTCTCACTTCTCCAAACAGATTACTTTTCCCTAAATACAGGATCCCAAATTGTACTTACCATCGGTCAGAGGCCCAACACTACTCAGTACAGATTCTACAGCTAGATAAAGACTAGTTGTAAAAAAAAACAAAAAACAACCCAAACTCTTTTTCTTAATTATCATCAGGAAAAAAATAGGACCAACTAGGTCACTGGTTGTTGCTACACCGGAAGTAATAAAAGTGGAGGGAGGGAAGCAATACACATCTCAAAAACCACACTTAAGTCTCAGTGCAGCTGCACACCCTGGATGTTGTGTTACGCTGTCGTTATTCAGGTGAGTGGGAGACCTACAAAACCAACATTAGAATTGTACAAGCAGTTTTGTTTCTCAGAAGAAAAAGCCTCAGTTCTGCAAATAAAAAAAGAGAGAGAAAAAGCTCACTCCCTTTTCCAGAAGTTAGATTAGAATAGAGAGGCTACAACCCATTGTTAACTTATTAGTAACAGGTAAAAACATAGTGTATCAGCAACAGGTAGTTTGGGCTGTTAAGAGACAACATCAGTACCAGTCAGAAACTTCTTAAAGATACTCTGCATGTAGACATTACAGATGGTACCAAACACCTTACTCATCCTTATAAGTAGATGTAGCTTAGGCTTCATCGCAAGTGTCTAATTATTTCATTAAAACTTCTACACTGAAGGATTTCTGACTTTCTTGGACCTGAGGTACTTCTTTTCAACAATTAAATACTGCGTTTTCTCTGGCTCTCTTCCCATAAATTTCTATCGCTTCCTCTGGTCATAGCTAATATTAATTTCTTTTTATGCCATTTCAGATAGATACTAAAGCTATGTGTATCTGCTGTCTCAATCTGAAAACTGAAATAGTCATGAAATGTTGATCCACATCCCTAAACCTATATGTAGTGGTATTAAATAATTAAAAGAGGATTTTTGTGAAGGAGAAACTGACTCATTTGTTCTAAGTTATTAACTCAAGAATCATACAAAGCATACACTGAAACAGAAGATAGCACAAAAAACAAAACTATTGAGACTATAGTTTTCAGATTGACATTGGTTTCACTTTACAGCTCCAAGGACTGATTATCAGAGTGCTGAAAAATGCTGGAACAGGAGCAGGAAGAGGAAGATAAGAACCTACTTGGACGCAATTCAAATCCCCAAAAACTTAAATCTTTAGTTAATATATTAAAAATACTGTATGGTACCTCTACTGCCCAAATTTTGCATCCTGTTCTAGCACCAGCGAAAGTCAGTGACAGGTCTTTCCAGTCATGCATAGAAAAGAATATTGATTCAATTTTAAACTCAACCTGAAAATCCTTGTACAAAGCATTAGATTTAATCATGAAGCAAAAGAATATAATTATGCTTTCTCAAAAACTGTGGGGTTTTTTCTGTTGTGGTAGTCAAAATGTTTAAAAAAAAAAAAAAAACAAATTCACATCAGCTAATTCTTACAGAAAGAATTTTTAAAAAAATTGTCCTTAAAGGATACTTCTGAACACAATCAATCTGCACATAGCATTGTCAGTCTGACTCTTGGATACCAGCTCCCCTATTTTAAACACTGTCTCTATACAATTTTTTAATATTTCTCACTGCCTTTAAATATGTCAGCAGGCAGAAAAACATAGGTAAGAAAATTGAAATACCTCTATTTTAATTGAGATTGCTTTCAAATAAACTTAGTTTCCATAGCTCCAAGTAAAGATCATATGCCTTTTTAAGACACCTGGTCTAAAGATCTCTCAACTCAGATAATTAGAAATAGACACAATCCAAATCAGAGGCTGCACTATAGAGCTGTGTCATAAGTGTTGAAAAAAAATAATTATCTTGGAAAATGCTCAGTTTTCAGCCCTTCAAAAGAAATTTAATTGACTGATTCTGTAACATTACATTGTCAGGTTTTAAATTGTAATAAACTACCATCAGTGCTGTTCATAATCCAGGAATTAAAGAAGAGATATTTGTAAAAGATATAACATGAAACAGATGGGCACACATTTTCATTTATTTAATTCATGCTGCTCTTTGATGTTTCTCAGCTAGCTTATGCCTGCTTGTTCCTCTCTCCTCCTCTTCCCTCTTATTTTGGTCTCTTTTTCTCTCTGTTCACACCCTGACATCCCCAACTGCAGTCCCAAAAGAAAGAGCCCACGCTGCCAACTCATACTGGCACTCCTTCCAGGAACGGAAGCAAAGTGACACCGGGGACCATTTTCATTCTACTGCTATTGGTAACGTAATAGAATAAAACCTTTATATATATGTGTGTACATTCCATATTGAACAGACACACAAAATCTGCATCTTCAGACCCAAGTAGTCTCAACAGTCTTGCTGGGTCTTTCCAAGTATAAAATGCATCTTCCAAACACACTGTAGTCTGTGGGAAACACCACAAAAATCCTCTTTTTCCCTAAGATAAAAGGGATGATAGAAAATGAACCCCTTTATATATATATACATATATATGTCTTTGAAAGGAGAAGGAAGGAGGAGGGAAGGAGGATATATGTTATCTGTGTCTGTTGGCCTGGAAAATAAATACTGCTGTTGTGCAACTCTGCAGCCGCTCACTCTCTCAATTTGTTGTTTCCTTTCTTGTTTTTGATTTAATCTCATGTCCTTACGGTGAATCTGAGAAGGGTTCGGGCAGTTTGATTCATTAGTCTTGCTCCAAATCATGATCTTACAGACAGTGATTTTTACAGATACCAAGAAGCAATTCTCTCTTTTTTTTTTGACATCTCACCCTCTGACAGATGCAGCAATTGCATTTGCATTGATTCTCATGCAAAGTGTCTTTAAGGAGAACTTTTCTTACACTAATAGAATGCATGACAAATATATACTGTAAATTCAACATTAACACTTTCAAATTTTGGAAAACATTTTAGATTAATACAAGAGGGAGTCGGGAAAATTAAAAACAACGAAAAAAACAATGCAAATCCCAAACAACTCACTTATTCCCATCTACCTGAACTACGTATCATCATTTCATTAGATCAGAAATAGTTGTGACATTGTCACCTTGCACTGGGAAGATGCATGTGTTGTTTCCTACTTAAGAGAGTTATTGCTTAAAAAGAATTGTGAAATGCCAGGTATACAGAAATGAGGATTGTGAAGCAACACATCTAGAACGTCACAAAAGGTTTACAATTTAAAACACTGAATTCCTATGTGGAAAACCACTGAAATGACTTTACAATAGAGCCTTCTGTGAGCAAGAAAAATAATTATGTTATAACTCAGGCACTGCAATACCACCTAAAGATATAGCAATTCAGGCAAACAGATTGACACATAAAAAAAGCTTTGTGTCATCATTAAGATTCCCTGTTCCCTAGTTCTTATTATTAGGATGTTATGCACATGTTAATAGGACATTATAGACATGTTCTTTGGTTTAAGCTTTGGAATGAAGAAATCAACCATTTCACAAGCTGATTGTGGGCTACAAAACGACTGAGAAAA
Source organism: Thinocorus orbignyianus (assembly GCA_013400375.1). NCBI lineage: Eukaryota > Metazoa > Chordata > Aves > Ciconiiformes > Thinocoridae > Thinocorus > Thinocorus orbignyianus. The sequence continues at coordinate 3,128,559 of VXBW01006074.1, read as the reverse complement.
GATTATTCGCATTTGAACAATTTTTTTTGCTAGAAAGAAAACATAATATATTGAATTACAAGTAGCAAAGGTCTTGGAAGCAATAGAGTACATGAATGCCTATGATCAAAATAAAATAAAAGGATCCCTTTGCATAATTCAGAATTAATGGAAAATTGGATAGCACAAATCAAAGAGCTGCAAAGTACACAAGTAAAAATCTACCATCTGTACACAGCACACCTCAGAGTGAACCTTCTGAATCCGTGGATTACATGGAGTAACATCTTACATTTCTTTGATTCACATCAAAGATCTTTAAGATTTGAAAGATCTTTAAGATCAGCAAGTCCAACCATAAACCTGACACTGCCAAGCCCATCACCAAACTTAGCACCACATCTACATGTGGGATAGTGACTCAACCATTGCCCTGGGCAGTCTGTTCTGATGCTTGACAACCATCCTGGTTAAGAAATTTTTCCTAATATCCAATCTAAACCTCCCCTGGAGCAACTTGAAGATGTTTCCTCTTGTCCTGTTCTCTGTTACTTTGCAGAAGAGACTGACCCCCACACCTCTCTACAACCTCCTTTCAGGTATTTGTAGAGAGCGATAAGATCTCTCCTCAGCCCCTTTTTCTCCAGGTTAAGCAACCCCAGTTGCCTCATCCTCTCCTCACAGGACTTGTGCTCTAGACCCCTCACCAGCTTTGTTGCCCTTCTTTGGATGCACCAGAAGCATTTAGGAAAAGCTATACACAATTGTTTGACCACAACTGCAAGTTTCAAATGCTCAAAATTAGTTTTCTTAACTTGATCAATAATTGTAAGTAGAACGTATATGGATTTATAAATTTTAATATTAAAACTATATCAAATTATAATACATATCTGTGTGTGACTTCATTATAAAGATAAAAATATATCATCTTCTGCTCTTAACAGTGGTTGAATGTAATAAAACTCTAAGTCGTCCCAGTATTATTGCTGAGAGTAGCAATAGCACCACAGCATATACTGGTCCAACATCAGGGCCTACCCATCCTTGAATTCTAGGATGGTCTCTCAGAGACTCTGATATTCTCCTCTAAAATTGATTAGGCATCAAGAAGGACTCTTTTTCATTAAATGCATCAAAGAAAAGACTGTTAATGTGAGGAACATTAGGGAAGAAAATTATTCAGGAGACCCTCTAACCTTCAATCATGTGTCATATACGTTATAAATATATTCTCAGCATACCTGTATATGTTAATTAGGAAGCATTAGTATTGGTACCCAAATAAAACAGGAAAGAGATAATGATGAAAAGAAACCCAATCTGGATTTAAACAATATGTTATCACAATCAGCAGAACTGTTCTGGTTTTAGGCACACTGTACACTCCTCCTGTTGGTATATATTACTTTATACTGTCCATGTTTATAATATAACTGTTTAGGGTAAATGCATATTACATATCTGAATTATATATTTATTTGTATATCACTCTCTCCCTATTTCTGTATGCATATAATATAAAAACACTTTCAGAGTTGAATTATTGTCAAGAAGGGGGGTTTTTTATCATCACATTATGTTTTATTCCATTTCCCTGGCAAAATTTAGGAAAAACCAAAGAACCACAAGAAAATCATCCTCTCTCTCCCGCTCCTTAGCGTCAAGTTAAGCTGCCAGCTGTACTTCTCAGAGATCATGCACATAACTAAGGAGGATTCTGAGCAACTAAGTACTGAACTCACCAGCTGAAATCAGAGTAAAGGGAAACAGGCAGAATAGGTGAAACAAAGAGGGTTAGATTTATTACACTCAATTTGTTCCCAGTTAAGATCAAAAATAGGAAATAAAATATGGTAGAATATAATAGGTGAGGGAAAAGGAAAACAATTTTATTCATATTAGCCATAAAGGATATTATAGCTGTCTAACTTGTTTCAAGCTTGAGAAATAAATATCGTAATGAGGTCATAGCTGGGCAGCAGAGGAAGGCTGCCAGACTGTACTGCTCCAGCTGCCAAATTTCAAGGCAGGTGGAGGTCTCTGGAGAGGGTATCATTTCCATGCATACAAATGAGCAAACTCACTCTTCTTTCCCTTTCCGCAATATTTAAAGTTCTATTCTGGTCTTGCTTAGGAAGAAATTAAACTTACTCAATGAAACAGTTTTACTTTTGTGTTTCAGTAAAATGTAGCTCCAAAGATTGAGAGCCTTCGGGAGCCTTTTGATACAATCACATCAAGAAGAAGGGAGGAAAGTTCCAGCTCCAGGCTCTGGCTAAACTAGGTCCTACTACATTAGCTCTGAAACAGCCACAGTTTCAACCAATGCCAAAAAACACGGAGATAAACCAGTGACGAAAAATTTTTCTTACTAACGACAGGAACTAGCACCAAGAAACTGAGAAACCAAATAAAGACTCAGGTCATCACGCGAAGATATTGCTTCAATACTATATACTGCAAATACTACCAGATGCTTTACTTCAGTAGCCTGAACAGCCATCATCTTCCATTAACCTGCTGTTTTGAGGCCTATTTGGGATTACTCAAATTCTGCTATAAAGTTAGTGGGCACAAAATAAATACGGTAACATTCTGTACAGCACAGTGACTATGATTTGATAGAGTTGCAAGTTCGTGGACCACCTCAGTCACACACTCATTTTCCATGGTTGTTTTTTTTTTAATGAGAAGGAATGAAGAACATACATTGCCCGTGACCATCTGAATACAGTATGGGAACCTCAGCTGTTACTTCTTAGAACTGTTTCAAAAAGCACACTATGTATTTTATAGGCTACAGAATAAAAATAAGATAGAACTTTAAAAGATAATACAAAATTTGTAGCATAAATTCAGCAGATCTTATCAGTATAAAACTTAAATATTGTCTTACCTGTCTGACGTTGTATCACTTGTTACTTGATGCTTTACTCCTGAACCATTCTTTATTGAGTCTTGTCTTGTGAGCCCTTGAGATCTGTTTTTGTCCAAAACTTGTGTGGATACATCACCTGATGGTCCTTGGTACTGTGAATGCTCCTGCAGCTTTGCTTTTTTCTCTTGAGGTGCTTCCTCATTCCGCAAACCTCTAGTACCTTCTTGGTCAGGCTGCTGTGGTGCATTTGATCCACTATTATAGAACCAGGCTCCTGATTTTGTGAGGATTTCTTGTTGTTTTCGGCACAAGTTACATACCCACATTACCTGTTCAGACATATGTAAACAGAAAATCTGTTAGCTTGTAAGTATCATATACGAAGTTTTCATCAAGAATACATCAACTGATTTTTGCCATTTCCAAAGAAAGAAAGAATATTATTTTAATTCTTTCTATTAAAATTACAATAGTTTAGCCACAGCATAATAAAAGATATTTGTACAATCCTGGAGGAAATTGGTTTAGAAAAAAATTCAAACATAAAAATAATTCTATTCTACTTTTGCTCCATCATTTATAAATGATGGAACACGACAAACAGTAGCCATATAAATGAAAAGAATCTACCTATTCACATTCCAATGGCAGTAAATGTAAAATTTGAAAATTAAGACTATAGATTGAGTATGACAGGACGATAGAAAAAAGAAAGGAATAAAAAAATTCATTAAACATTCCATCCACTCTCTTATTAAGAAAGGAACTTTGGAATAGACCCTCTGCTGTTGCAAACAAGTAATTTTACAGTTCTCCAAAATGCTCTGTTGATTTACTTCAGTGGCTGTCTAAATTTACATGAAGAAGCTGACTTCGAGAAGAGACTTGATTTTCAAAGCTATTGTAAATTAAAGCCATTTTATAAATAAAGTAAAAATAAAATCTCTCCATTTCACAGCCAAGATTTGGCTTTCACTGTATTCTTACTAAATTGTTAAAATTATTGCAGCTTCCCAGCTCTGAGATCCTGCGCATATTAATGAGACTGTTTAATATTCTAAAATGTACTTGCTTGCAAAGCTTTTGTATCTGATCACCTTAGTCACATGGCAGTACAGGAAATTGCCAGTGCCAATTATCTGTAAGTTAATTTCACATTCAGTTCTTATGTTATATGAGAATAAATCAGGACGTAATGAAACAAATACACCAGACCAGTTATTAATACAATGGCACGTTCAAACTGGTTATTGTGTTATCTTAAAATTTGAATTGTAGACAGCATTTATTCACCACACATTATGTCCTTCAGTTCTTAATATTCATTTTTTTCCAGCCCTAGCTCAAGCTTTTCTGTTCTTTATGTATTTTTGTCTTAATTCATAGACAAAATTGTAACATTTTTAATACATGTTCCTTGAATGTCTACACTCAGCCTTCAATCTAGTTATCATGCCTCCAGTTCTAACCCTACACTGAGCTGCCTCTTTCTCAAGGGATTACAGTGCAGGACATTCAAAGGCTTAGATTAACGCTCTTCATTATTCTTTTAAAGGTCACTAGCCAAATGGCTGAATTACATGGAAAATGTAGTTTGTACCTCGCAATACATCTAGCTCAGTCCACCAGAAAAGGTTTCAGAGGCTGCAATCTGTATGCAGTTATCTAGCAGGTATCTAATGGAAAATCTGGGCCATGCTGTCAAGTCAAATCTCACCAAAAAATATTTTCATGAAAGCTTCATATAAAAGGTTATTCAGATACATGGTTGTACTCAAATTAAACTCCCTGATTGCCTCATTCACAAACTGCAGGACTGGGGAAGAAAAAGAAGGTATCGCTTGCCCATTTAACGGTTGCAATGTGCCCCCTCCAGATAAATTTCCTTCTTAACTTTTTATAGTGCTGATACCCCATCTTTGAGAATTGCTTATTTCAACAGGACAGAACAAGCTATCAAAGCATTGAGTTTAAAAGAGAGAGACTCCCCGAGTAGCAGCTTGCTCTCTGAAGTAGGTTAGACATTCTAAGAACAAAGGTCAATGCTGTGTACGCTTCAGGCCTGGCCATCATTCAAATATTAATGTAAGAACAGGTCTGTTCTACCCTTGCTAATTAAGTTCCAAACTGAAATTGCAGTACCAAACACAGAAATATTTTTGCCTCCCCTACAATAGCAATCAAAAGCCTTTAATATGTCTGCTTGGCTTGTACACAGCTCAGAGAAGTTCTAAATGCTCCATATATGCGTCAATGCAATGAAAGGACAAGATCTGAAACAACTATTTAAGCATACAAACATACAGCACTCGAATGACTACAAGATAAAATCCCCCGAAGTTTTTGTGTGCTACTTTTCCTTCTAGTAGCAGATGTTAAAATGCCACAGAAAGTAGGTATTACAGTCTAAACACTTGAGCAACTATGTCCTTGGCTGACAGCCATGTTTTGTCCTAGGACAATGCACTCCAGGATGACTGGTACTATTCCTTTGTACCCAACAGAATGAGAGGTCCTTCTGAATGAACATGATTTAGTATCTTCTCCTCTAAAAGTAGAATCAGGAAGAGTACTCCTGACCTAACCTCCTTCTTATGACACACAAAATTTAGTGATCTGTTTCAACATAAATCTCAGCTCCTGCCAAACCAGATAGATGAAAATATATAACAGAACGGAGCAAAGCAATTGTTGGTGCTGTGAGAGCCACGTGAAACAAGGAAACATTTTATTACGGAAGTCTGATCAAACCCAGTCCCTGATTAAAGATGTTATGCCTATCTTTGTTGACGCTATCTGTGGTATCATCATCTGGTATTTTATTTTCACTTCTACATCTTGGAAGCTGAAGACACCATATTATCTCCCAGGCCCTACTGAAGTCAAACTGGCTCCAGCTGTTTCCATTGTGTGATGTTTCTTATAGACTACCGAAGTAATTGGGTGAGACCTGTGGGAAACAATATGGGCACTTAAACTGAAAGTACCTCATGAAACAAACAAAAAAAGATTAAAAAAAAGAAAAATTTACTTAAGGTATTTCTTATTGAAAAATAAATAAAATAAAAAGAAAGAAAAATGCATATACTTCTGCATTTTGCAGATTTTTTTTCTTTGTATAAGCGTTTCATAATATTTACAGTTAACACTTCCATAGTCCTTATTTCCAATGTACTTTCAACGTGCAGACTTCCATAATGTTGACCCAAGCATTTATAACTAGCTTCAAACAATCACACATAATAAGCAGAACAGCAACTGTCACACACACGTAGAAATTCAGATGTTTTCAGCGAGCACCAAGAAATTCCAGCCTTTGATTAGTACAGGGGTGACCTGACTTCTCCATCTTATTGTAGCACATAGAAGCATTCCTGCAATTTAAAAATGCCGGTGATTTGCAGTGCAGACCTCTCAATTAAATGACAGACATGAGCGCAAGACAGTGTCATAAGAGCACAGATGAGAACGTGGCATATTCCTAGACAGGAGTTCTCCCTCTGCCCCCAGGGGCCTCTGACAGAGCACTGAGCAGATCCAACACACGCAGGGCGGCTCTATCTCCACCAAGTCCCCACCAGGACAGAACATCTGACGTGATTGTGACAGCAACACAGCAGAGGGAGGAAGGAGAGATTATACCAGTGGGTTGCATGCTTTATACATGCATTTTGACATATCTGCAAAGAACCACACAGGTTTCCCTTCTAAAACAGTAATTTAAAAAGGGCTAATGCCTTACACCAGAAATCTGCACTCTAAAGTAGGCATGCTACCTACTACACCCATTTTCAGATCTCCTGACCTGAACTCTAAAGAGTTCAACAGTCATGAACACAATTTGTACATGAACATCAGTGTTGAAATTTGAGGGTGCCAGTTCTTCTCAGCATGAGAACACTGCCACTTTGAAAAGGAAAAAAATAGACAAAAGTCTGCTTTCCATCATCTCTGATAATTTACATACTAATTTAAAACTAGAATCTGAAGTGCTACATCAAGATGTGCATTTCAGTACAAAAGACTGAAACACCATCTAGTGCCTAGGACAAGAATTGCTGAAGTTCTTTTCAAATAAATTTCTCCCGTAAAATGTGAAAAGAAAACAAAATCATCTAGTCTGACGTTTTCACATTAACTCTTAATTTAATTTGAGCTTTTGAAGGAAAAAAAAAAAAATTATACAGCACTGAAAAAAAGTATTCACAATTTGGGTTAGACAGATTTACTTCAAGGCTTCCATATGCTTTCCATTTTCAAAGACCAATTCCACAGATGGAACAAACAAGTTCTAACTATTTTTTTATTTCTTCACCAATTTTTAAAAGATTATTCTATAAATTGCTCTAACTTCTGCTAACATTCCCCAAAAGTTTTCATTATATATTAGCATTTCTTATTACATAAGCACACAAAACCAAATTCAGCAAAACCTACAATATCCAAATAATCAGCCATTTCATACCTACACATCAGATATAATTAATGCACAAAAGCTCTTTTGTATTGTCCTAAATAAAACACTACAAAGTTATCTAGCAGACTAAATTCTTCAAAACACATTTCACACACCACTTTAAATTCAAAAAAACAAATCTATAAAGAAATTGCATCTGCAGATATTTTAAAGCACAAAATTATGTAATTTAATAAAAATATAGTTACAAGAATTTTAATATTTTCAGACACATTATGTGAAAAGACAGCTAACTTAGAAAATATGATTCACTGTTCCCCTAAGTATAATTATAGATGGCCTAGCACTAGCTTCTAAGAACAAAACAGAAATTTTACTTTATTTAAGATTAGATTAAAAGACACAGTATACTTGATTGGTATCAGCCTGAGTCTGATAGCTTTGATGCTGCAACATCAGAAATAATCACACCAAATCCTCATCAGCCTTCAGAACACTACTTTGAATTGCAGGTGCACAGAGGAGCAAAATTGTACCGGAAGGCTTCCATGGGACAGTAAGCTTTAATTATTATGGTTTGTACCAAATCTCTTGGAGTTCATCTGCTTGGCAGAAGCACATCATATATCAGCATTATATTAACTGTGGTGCTTGCTACTAGAGTACTTCAGGAAATTTCACCTGACTACATCTTTTTCTTTTTTTCTTTTGGGGCGGGGGAGAGGTGGGGAGGAGGGAGGGAGTCCTCATATTTTATGTAAGATATAATTCCTTGAAAATTATACAAGGTAACAACAATACAGGGTTGAAAGGAAGGAGGATCAAAATGGAAAAGTAGGAAAACTCTTTGCTTGGGTCCAGCATGAGGGTAACTAGTCATGTTTAGAAATATACTAAAGTTAGCCCCTTTTTGTTTTCTTTTTTTTTTTTTTTCTTAATCTGTCACAGATGGAAATCAACTTCATTAGATCATGGAGTAGTGCAATGTTTGAAGCCAACCTATACCAAATAAGTTTTTTCAAGGAAGGCGTACTTCATCTCCCCATCCGTCACTATGTTGTCTTGGAACAGACACTGCTGAATCAGCATTGGCACTCAGTAACATGAGTCAGCTTCCTCTGCACAGATGTGGAAGTCATGATTATATAACATTATATAGTGTATATATAGTTTTTTATTTGATATCAATCAGTTTTACTGCTTTTCTTTCAAAGCAAAATGAATCTGCAAGATTTCATAACCTCTAAAATGAATTAATAACAATTCTGACATTGCACGGTAGCTTCTTCTGATACTGCACTATAGCAAACAAAGGTTTAGCATTTACCCAATCAACTCTACCTTATTCATTCAACTATACCTGTGGAATACCTTCACCCTTTGTGTCACACCATCTCCTTCTGCGAAATTAATGCATTTAGTCAATGAAGCATATTACAGAAGCAAAGACAATCTCTGAATTTCTGACAATTATAAGAGGTGATGGATATTACCCGTTTTTCACTATTTTGCCACTAGTACTTGCTGTGGTACTGACTTTCACTTTCATGCAAGTAACAAAGTTATAACCAATTTGACCAACTGCCAAAACTGATATAATGTTTACTGGCCCTATATCCATACTGACACATGCATACCCATCCTCCCAAATCGTATTAAATAACACAAGGATTCCAATACCAGTTTGTAAGAGTAGGGAACCTTACAATTCTAGTATGAGACTAACATCTTCGCACATATTCTAAGGGATATGTGTACTTGCACGCAAAATTATGAATAATGAGAGGGTGACCGTACTAACCATATGCTATTGGAAACTTGCATAATTCTGTAATATACTGAGAATGTACAGCTGACAAAGCTTCACCCTTAACAATGTCTCAGAATCTTAAGAAAGCAAGAGAACTAAGCACATATTTGCTGTCACTTTTCTCACCAAGTTTAAACTCACTAAATAAGAATATTAGCTAGAACGAGACTCGTATATCGATTATGGGTGCCTGCTGCTTCAGGCAAAAGTATTTTTCTCAACAAGAATATAATTTAATAACGCTCCATCTTAAAATTAACTAGAAATAATGAGGTAAAAATCTGTCAAAATACTTTTCCAAGTCCTACAGCCACAACGGAGAGAATGCCTTTTAATTTCCAATGCTCATTTATTCCAAGCTAGCTTATTGGTATTTATTCTTGTACTAGTGTTGTTATTTAGGTTAAATAGCTCCTTTCTCTCCTCAGCATTTGCTGCCTGATGTTTTTATAGAGATTAATCACACACCCTCTCTCCTTTTATTTTTCCAGACTGAACAGACTTTGCTCTTTCAGGCTATGCCTGTACTAGGGAGGGTTAACCATGTCACAGGGCCAGGTGCTGGCGCATGATTGCCTGTTAATTCTTACACTTCCTGGCACAGTTAGGCCTTTGCCAACCAGCATCTTTCAGAGAACGCCAGCATGCAGTGCAGAACAGCGTGAGGCAGGAACTGCTCCTAATGAGCAGCTTGGACAAAGCAACTCTACTATGGAAAACATAATTTGGGGTTCTTGACCAGGACTGAGCCATACAGGAGTTCATGGCCTGTAGTTCAGAGTAGAAATTCTTATTATACCTTAAATTCCTGATTTTACACTTAGTGCTATTTAATTTCACTCATTTTACTACTGGAGTTCACAAGGCCACCCGGTTCTTTATTATATGGTATCCTGTTGCTCCCCTGTTCTGATAAGTATCAAACTTCATGTCGCCAGTGTATTCAATGATGACATTCATGTTCCCTATGCCAAGGCCACTACTGAAAACAGTAAAGATCTTCTTCAGTACTAATGCCTGAGGAACTCAGCTAGGAAGCTGCTTATAGCTTTCCCCTCTATATCATTATTCAATTAATCCTCATTGTTTCAGTTAAATCAATAATTTCTAGCTGGTTTTCTATCATTTAATCTCCTGCAAAGAAGTTCCAGTTAATTTTTACACTCTAATTCCTAGCCATCTCTGCACACAAACTAGTTCCTCGAACTTCTCTGTCCAACCGGTTTTGAGTGTTTGTTCTCTTAATTTCTAAAAAAATAACAGTGTCTGTAGAGACTGTTGTCAGAAAAACTTTGCTGATGGATTAAAAATTTGATGTGGACGAAAGGTAATTAGATTTCTGGTACAAAAATACAAGTAGGTAGTTGTGACTGGAGTACAGTAATATAAACAGACATTAGAATTACTAATTCTAGAGCAAAACTTGAATCAGTTTATTGTACAAATCTTGGATGTCTGAAAATACTAAGTTTTATTTAAGTAAATAATATTTACAACATTTTCTTATTTTCTTAAATATTTTTATAATAATTCATTCAGGCAAAATAAGTACTGTGTTCCACCAGATTTGGCACACAATAGAAATATCCAAAGTTGTTTTATTTCATAAAGACTTTTACTTTCAAAGTCACTCATAAAAATATTAAAAGACTTTACAGTGATGTGATTTTGAGGCTTTTGTTGCATGAAAGTCTCGATTAGATGTTATTTATACTACTTCGTGTTCAAAGTTCTGTACTAATGTCACAGCTTCATTAAGGAACCAGCTAATAAAAATAACAAATTATCTACAGCACACAGGTGCTGAGCATATTCATTAGTTAACACTTGTAAATTGCCTGAAGATGAATGGCACTGAATGTTCACAGGTTATTTAGTACTACAAGGCATGACATCAACATCAACAAGAGGCCCAAAAGGGATAAAATGTGACAGGACCAAAATAAGCCTGGTGTCTTTATTGCAGATGGCATTAAACTGAAGTCAACAGAACTATGCTATATACATCATCTGTGTCACCACTTATTACTGAAATTGTCTGAGAAAAATGAAAGATCCAAGTGTAATGAAATGTAAGAGAATGGTAATAGAAAAATTTAGGTCCTTATCATGCAGTCACTGTTCTATTGAGAAACACCTAAATATTCTCCAATTTAATATAATCTTACTCTCTAGAGTCTAAGAATGTAGTCTCAGCAGCACAGGTCTCCGTGCCAGCTACAAAGCTCAGCCAAGAAAATACGACATATAGAATCATAGAATATCTCGAGGTGGAAGGGACCCATAAGGATCATCAGGTCCAACATCCTGCTCCTCTCAGGACCACCTAACACTAAACCATAGGACTAACAGCATCGTCCAGACACTCCTTGAACTCTGACAGGCTTGGTGCTGTGACCACTTCCCTGGTGAATGTGTTCCAGTGACCTACCATCCACTCAGTGAAGAACATTTTCCTAATGCCCAGCCTGAACTTCCTGTGATGCAGCTTCATTCCACTCACTTGTGTCCTATCACTGGTCACCAGAGATCAGCATCTGCCCCTCCGCTGCCCCGCTCAAGGAAGCTGTAGACTGTGAAAAGGTCATCCCTTGGCCTTCTCTTGTCCAAGCTGAACAAGCCAATTGACCTCAGCTGCTCTTCATAAGCCTTGCCCTGGAGGCCTTTCAGTATCGTAATCACGCTCTTCTGGACACATTCTAATAGGCTGATGTCCTTTGCACACTGAGGCGCCCAGAACTGTGGGCAGTACTCAAGGTGATGCTATGCAGGGTGAAATAATCACCTCCCTCAACTGGCAAGCTATCGTGTGCTATCCAGGTTAGAATCTACACCGAGCTGCATGCTACAACAGCTGCACATCTTATGCTTACATGAGATGCAGCCACAGTTAACCCTGAGAGAACCATAAGAAAGACCAAGATAAAAAAAAAAAAAAAAAAAAAAAATTACATGTATGGCAGTATGTCAGTTTAATGAATTTCAAAATAGAAAAGGAGAATAAGAGTAGAAAAGCAACAGACTTAGTGACACCTAAGATAATTGGGTACACGTTACTTATCAATATGCTGAAGAGAACAACCATATTTTACAAAAGGAAAAAGGAAGTTACATATAATGAAATAAAGCTAATCTTTTTAATTCTAGAGTAAAATAACCCCCTTTGTTAGGAAACACATCTGGTTAATTACCTAACTTTCTACTTCATATAATTGACAAGTCTCTGTACTTCCATAATTATTTCTTCCTTTAAAATAGCTACAAATTGCACACATACAAAGTCCTTCTGCTACTTCAGCAGCCTGTTGAGGTAGCTACACGAATGCTTCCCTCTGCTGCTAGTGTAAATTAGCAGGCTTTGCAATTGTTCTTTAGTGAGAATTACTGCCTTCCCTAAAATAAGTACTGCTTCACATTTCACATAGATAATTGTTTCTACAGTTTAACAATCACTTTCTGCTTTATTGTTCTTTTTGCATTGTTCCCTCTTGCAAGAAAAGAGAGACAGAAGATGCTAAAACACTTCACATAGACATTATGTGTATTGGAATTGACAGAATAAAGCAGAACAATGCAAAGTCTTGTACCTTAAGTGATTCATATCCTTCAAAATTCATAATATGAGAATACAGATGAGATAAAAATCGGAAAGAAGTCACAGACTAAGTGTCCTGAAGAATATTAGTAACTGAATAGGCCAGTAATTTCTCTTCAAAAAAGCATCCACACTACAACTTCAGTTTGTAGCTAACTAGCACACCTTCCAAAGACTATTACCTAATTATGGAGATTATTTAGTCCTGACAAACTTTGCAGAATCTGAAGTTCTCATCAGGATAAAAGGTTTTCTAGAAGTATGTCCTGGAAACTGTCTGTGCCTTAGAAATGACAAAGAGTATGTAGTTTGTTAGGAAATCTTTTTAAATATGCTGTACAGTTATTACATTCCAGCTCACAGCTGGAAGCTCTTATCAATTTATCTTGATAATATCTTACTATTACCATCTCCACGTGGCTTCTGCTTGTCCCTTCACTTTTTCAGCATACACTACAGACAGTGTTGAGTGAAACAAGTCAAGGTCTGTGGAATCACCACATACAGCCTACATAAATGGGCTAAGTTAAATGTTTGAGGCTTCAGAAAGAAAAGAGGTTAAACAGTAACCACTTGAGATTAAATCCTTAAAAAATGGTTCCTTTACGTAAGAACTTTTTATCTTCTCAGGATGTGATGTTATACGTATTTTCATTTCCAGTTCTGGATCCCACTAACCCACATTTAACTATACAGAAGTAAAGGCAGCAGTTTATTTCTCTCTGATAAAGCCACCTCTTTATTCCCTAGTTGTTACGTGTAAGTTTGTACCTGGTGGGATGCTCTGCCTCAAATAATTGCCCACACAGCAGACAGCTCCTCTTCTGTAGAAAAAAACCCTTACCTATGATAACTATACAACATGAAGATTAGAATGTGCCATAAATGAGAGCACTATGTTGCACTTTTCTAGAGTCAGTCGAAATGAAATATGAAAAAGTAGAAATTAAAATCACCTGAAATACAGCCTTGGCGATATCGTAGCAAAATATTTCTGGCTCCCTCTAGTGGGCTTTAATCGTGTATCACATTAACAATGTTACTTTAGCTCAGCAACAGTGTTTTGGAAAGCGGGAACAAAAACTTTCAAGTCTTCTCTTAATACTTCTGGTATTTCGATAAACAACCCCTAAAGTTATACAGATGTCTTTAAAGTTACTTTTTTAATCTTATTTTTCTTTTCTTTTACATTCCAGATCTAGATACTTGAAAGGCTTCAAAATATAGAAGATTATAATACTGAAATCAAGAAGCACAGGCAAAACAACCCACATTCATGCAATTTCACTGACTGTTGAAGAAAAACAGGATGAAGATTAAATCAAACTTCAGTAATTCAAGGGATTCCTTGGGATCTGGGTCAAAGTGATTGAAAAGGCAAATATTTTTAATCTACTGAAGATTTATTTGCCAAATTTCTTGGGATCAGTTATGTCCTCAATTCCTATTTAAAAAATTGATTTCCTGTAAGCATATGGCAAATAAGACAGGGGAAGAACTGCTTGCATCAAGATCAGCATCACTATACAGGTAACTATAACCAGAGTTTGAATGTGATCACACACAACTGCAAGGATGACACCCACAGGATGTGCTGCTTTGGGCTTGGAGAGAGCGTGGTCATCATCCCGATGATGTTCATGACACAAAGAAAATAAAGCCAGGATTATGTAAAACTAAAAAATAATTTAAAGCAGATTAAGAGAGACATTAATTTCCCTCCCATGTACAGAGCATAACCAATTTATTAAAAACTGTATGTAATCATCACAGTGCTACAGTTTAAAAGTGAACTAATACTGAATGCACATAGACAACCAGATATTTGTACAAATTGAGAGAAAAAAAGCATTTGAACCCTATTTTCAATGTAGAGGTAAAGGTATTCTAAAATCTTGAAAAAGTACCATACATTCCCTACCTAGAACTGTAAGAAACCCAAGTATTTAACAACAATAAATATCACCTTTCATAATCACATGACCAAGTATCTGAGAGTAAGAACACTTTAATTAACCAGGTCATGACTCTGAAGTTATGTAGCAATTACACTGAAACTGAAAGATGAACAGGTTAAACGAATGCTAGTGATTAACACTTCATTTAAAGATAAATGGGAGGGGTACCTGTATACATAGTAAACTAAATGACTAAGATTCTAACTTCAGTTAATAAAGATAGATCTACAATTCTATCAGCATAAAAACACTTTAGAGATTTAGTTTGTGAAATTCTTTTTTCTAATATCAAACAGAACTCCTGTAGTAATTTTTATGTATTTAGCTTAAAAAACATAGATTTTTTTATTTCTTGCAGATCTAAAATGAAAAGAAGGACTTGTGAATCGTATGAAACTAATTCTCAAAGAACTAAAAACACAATTGACTACACAATTGAACTACACACCAATCGACTGAAATTGAATTAGCTTCCTGAAGTCCACGCTTTTCCATAGAACTCCTTGATGCTGAATGACGGCATCTTTCTAATAATTCAAACCAAGGAATTTTTAATTTTCAAATACCCTCCCTACTTCATAGATGACATCTCACTAAACACAGTATTTTTCACATTTATTTAAACTTTTAAATGAATGCACTGAAGTCCAATATCTGCTGAAGTTGTCTGCATAATCAATCACACTATGCTGCGTAACTGTCTTGCCTGTGCATCCCATATTTGATATATTGACCATACAAATTCCTTTTTTCATACAGCAGATCTGAACAGCAGACAATATTAACCCAGGTGCAAGGCTTTTTTCATTTCATTCCTCAACCTATCAAACTGTTTCTTGAAGACACTATATAAACAAAGGTCTAAGTAAACAGTTGAGAAAAAACAAACCACCACCACCACCTTTCACCGCCTTGAGAGGTTTGCCGCTTTACTCTATTACTAGCAATGTCTTCATTATTTATATATATAGGCAGTGGTTTCCAGCCACTGAAGCTGAATCTAGATAATTAAACATTTATACCATCCCCTGCTGTGCCATAATGTCTAACTGTGTCCAAAGCGTCCTAGGTGTGCTGTTACACACCTGGGACCGAAACAAGGAATTCGCTGAGCTACCTTTGATAAAGGTCTACACCTGGAACTTAATAGCACATGATATGGTTTCTGAATATTGCAACAGGTGGCAAATATAACTTACTGCTCATGAACTGTTTCATCTTCTGGTTTCAGAGTTGCAGATAGCTTTATTAATTGGAACAAAAGTGAAAGCAAAAATTTGTTGATGTGATAAAGTATATATTGCTATTAGACCCTTTCCACAGACATTTTAAAATAAAATTATTTTAGGGTGGCTTGAAGAAGAAATTATATGGAAAACAGATCTATTTTGCATAATTTGAAATTAAAGTGCTATCAGAATAGAAGAAATTAACATAAAAAAACCAGTTAGCAAAATGAAAGCCAGCACCTCTAATTCTACCAGGCTCTCTCTAAATCAGTTCTAATGCCTTTCAGAAATTCAGTTGGTTTGCTAAAAGCAAATCAACTACTATTAATTTTTGTACTATAAAATTACAACACCATACTGTATATGTACAGGACAAGGTTTATAGGAGGAATGAGTACCTTTTACACTGACTTTTGTAGTTGAAGAAATATACAAGCTTTTGGGCACATAAACCCTTGCTCATCTAATACGAAAGTACATATGTGACTGTAAAAATATTTTCAAACTTACATACTCTTCTATTTAGTTTTCCATTTGTTTTTAAGCAAGAAACGTATCTGAGTCTGTTCTTCAAGTATGGAGCTTACTAACAAAAGCAAAGAATCACTACACAGATAATATAAAACTCCATATAGTCATTAGACTGAACTAGTTAAGACCATTTTGAAGCTCCATTATGTCAATAAGTTGTTTTATTTTGGTTTTCCAAATAACTGTCAAATACAAAAGAAATTGGAAAAGGAGTCTGGCAGTTCCTAGGACTATATCCCCTTTTCCTGGAACACTGTGGAGGGTATGCCATTTATCTGTGCATGAGGAAATAGGCCAAAGGGCATTGTAGTGAATAAAAAGAAGAAAAAAAAGAAAAAAGAAAGAAAGAAAAAAAAGAATGAACAGAAGTTAACACAAAGTGAGTCTACATGACAGTATAATCTCCCTGTTCCTTGACTGTGATGGCCAAGGCAGAGTATATCTTAGTATGGCAGTAAGGTTGTCAAAGTGAACAATGCGTGGGAAGAGAACTGATTTAGGGAAAACATTTGTAAACCAATTTAACCATCAGTATGATGCATTTCTATGTGTGGTCTTCATTAGGATTTCAGGCAAGATTACATGTACGACTTTAGTAAGATATATGCATACTAACTACATTCTATTACATGTCATGTTGTAACTGTCCTGATAATAGTGAAAACAGAAAGCCAGGTAACACTTGTGAGCAGAGAACATGATTTGACTTTGAATCAGAGATGTTTTGACAAAGAGAAAAGAAGCAACTTAGTACTTCTATTTAGAGAAAGTCTATTTTATTTATGTTTTGTAATCAAGCTCCAAGAGACAGAAGACAGAAACACTGTGGCGCTTTCAGTGCCATGTTTGTTAAAAGCAGCTTCTGCTACTGCAGGCACATTCAGTAGTGATGAAGGAAACAAGAGTGAGCTCTGAATGCAGTAAGATAAAGGAGAGAGCCTAATAGACAAATGGATACATGAGAAACAGGATCAGAGAACAGCCTAAGACAAGTGGCCTAAGACAGGAAAGTCTAAGTTGCCAACTCTCCAAATTACTTTTAGAGATTTCAATCTGAAAGACAATACTCAAGAGCTGAGGAAAATCATTAAGCTTCCCACAGCAGAGAGATATCTCAGAAAACGATCCTAAATAATAGCTGGTACAGGAGGCTGTTGCCAAAGGTAAGTCTAGGAAATATTCTAGTGTTTTTGCAAGTCTCTTTGTAAAAAAATTTTTTTTCAAATTTTCAGTAATCTGGAAATTAACATACTTCTTTGTTTAAAAAAACCCATATCCCCTAGAGCATATATAGCCCACAAAAAGCTTGATGAGACTCAGACTGTCTTGTAAGATACAAGTTTTCTTGTAAGACACAAAGTCAGTCTGAGTCAAGTGTCAATAATAGATAAGAGTTTACTCAAACAGATATTTTCCAACAGCAATAAGGTAGCAGGAAGAGGAGTAACCAACAGTTTCTACAAATACTTGTCATATTTGTGCAATTTCACATGAGAAAGTTATAGGGCACTGTGGAGATACAGACCTGCAACACAGATGGTTTAGAAACAACAGGATTCTTGGCAGGGCCCAGCACCTGTTCAGACAGGCATAAGTAAAATGAGAGAAATCTCTCTTGTTTAACAGTGAAATTTCCACAAAATGACAGGAAACATTCTTACCACCACACTCATTACTTTGGAACTGGGAATAGGCAGTTTTAACTGCAGTAAGACAAAAGGAGGGAGAATAATGCCCTATGATAATTGCTATTCATCTTTTCTAGTGTAATTTTGTATAGAATTCTTTTAGAGACTAATTTGCTAAAAATAAACTGCCATTGTCTAAACTCCATCTGGGAATCTCAACAATTATTAAACTTTCAATAAATGATTAAAGTTAAAATAAAAGTCCAAAGTTAGTCAAGTTACTAGGGAAATTAACCTAGGAAACTATTCAGTAAATCCATTCAATTCCGAATTTGCTTAGAAGAGTCTCTGAGATTACTTTCTAACAAAAATATTCTGCAAGTTTTATAGACTGGAGATTTCACTTTTAAAGAAAAGCTATTTCTCTGTTTCTTACGTATTTCAAAATGTATAACATGACAAAGGTAGAAGACTTACTTCAAGTCAAATGTTTTATCCACTTGCACAGGAAATAAACAAAGAGGAAGTTCTCTAGCATTGCTTCTCAGGTTTATCTTCACAGAATTATAAAAAGTTCTGTTGAAGACTTTGACCTACCTGTAGCAGTTTAAAACAGTTTCCCTAAAACCAGATTCCTGAATCCACTAAAAAAGCTGAAAGAACAGAGAAAATATCAGAACCTCTGGAGGCCAGGCCACTGAATTGGCCATTTCATGTCACTTGAAAACGAACATCTGAAAAACATGAATCAATGTATTTAAACCTCAAATGTCCATAACTAAATACTGCATACGGATTTTTTTCAAAGTTTTTAAAAGCCAGATCATGACCAGGAGGAGAAGTGTTTACTTGATTATGCAGAAATATAGCTACAAAAAGAAAATCTGCTCTTCCAGTTTGAGTAGCAGGTCTGTGTTAGAATCTGTGAGATTAATACTGAATAGTTCGGTCTTTTCACTTTCTCTGATATCTCCAGAAGAGGTTCCAGAGCCATCAGTGCTTTTTCAGGAAACTATTCTTCCTAGCAATGAATGAAGGGGATGCAAGAAAGTTAAGATGCCTTCCTCTCACTTCATATTTAAAGGAATCATATTTTCTCTGAAGCCCCATTTCTCCTTCAGATTTCTAAAAAACTACGTTCTCTATATCATAGAATCATAGAATGGTTAGAGTTGGAAGGGATCTTAAAGATCATCAAGTTCCAAACCCCCTGCCATGGGCAGGGACACCTCCCACTAAACCAGGTTGCTCAAAGCCCCATCCAGCCTGGCCTTGAACACTTCCAGGTATGGCGCATCCACAACTTCCCTGGGCAACCTGTTCCAGTGCCTCACCACCCTCACAGGAAAGGATTTCTTCTTATACCTCATCTAAATCTCCCCTCTTCCAATTTAAAACCATTACTCCTTGTCCTGTCACTAGACTTCCTGACAAAGAGTCCCTCCCCAGCTCTCCTGTAGGCTCCCTTCAGATACTGGAAGGCTGCTATAAGGTCTCCCCAGAGCCTTCTCCAGGCTGAACAGCCCCAGCTCTCTCAGCCTGTCTTCATAGCAGAGGTGCTCCAGCCCTCTAAATCATCTTTGTGGCCCTCCACTAGACCTGTTCCAACAGTTCGATGTCCTTTCTATGTTGAGGACTCCAAAGCTGGACACAGTACTCCAGGTGGGGTCATAAACATACATACAGATCGTCTCTTTGATTCAGTTAACTCTGGTTTTATAAGAGACAATCAGCAACAGCATGCTTAATTCTGGGATGAAGGGCGGGAAAAACAACAATAAAAACCCCAAATAAACCACACTTCACTGTAACAGGCATGGTCTAATCCTGAAAAAGACTTCCTCTCTCGCTCAGACAGGGCAGCACCAAACTAAACATTTGTTACAAATAATGTTTATATATAATTTACAGAAGCTACACTTAACTTGAAACCTAAAATTAGTCTTTTTATCTCTGTACCCGAGACAGTTCGGAAGCAAGAAATAAGAAAATGAACACTTGAAAAACAAAACACAAATTAATGTATCTAAACTTCAAATGTCCATACTAAACACTGTACAGGGATTTTATCAAGGTTTTAAAAAGCCAGATCATGATCAGCAAGTGAGGGAAGCTAAATCAGAAGAAATCATGGTTTCTCTTGCCAACTGTTTCCAAACATTTCCCATATTTGGTTGCTATTTATTTGTTTTCTCCAGAAATATCAGTGATTACTGTAAAACCACTGTCTCCAAGAAAAGGTATATAGTATATAATTTCATTTAAATTCAGGAAAACATTCAGCCCAAATTAAAATATTCTACTGCACTTCTTCATTTCCTACTACTTGCAATGAAGGTATGTTTTTACAGAAATTGTATTGTACATCTTAGTTCCGCATCTTTATAATCACACCTTCTATGATTTTCAATCATGTATCCATAGAATTTCACTACTCTAGCTAAGCATGTTGCTCATTTAAAAGTTATTTGGTCAGGAATACAAGTGTCAAAATCTGAGTAAACAAAGACGATTCTGTGGATCTTTATATTTTTAAATAAACTTCATTTCAACCAGCCTTAATTGACTCTGGCTTCTCAAAGAGCATTCTGCTACCTCAAAGTCACATTTTCATTTAATAATAGTGACACAAGTATGGTATATCCTTTAAAATGTACCACTGTTATTTAAAGAAAAAGAAAAAGTCTAGAAGATGGGGGGGAAAAAATTACTAATCACACCATTTTTCAATTTAAAAAACCAAACTGTTTTCTTCTCAGAGATGATCCTACTCTTTTATAACTTAACATATACTACTCCTTTCTGGCACAATTTGGTCTCTATTTTGCAAAACTACTTCTTTATATAGAGCAATACCAAACTAACTGGGACATTCCAACATTCTGTGTGCAAAAAGGCACGGTGAGCTTTACACTCTGAAGTGGCATTAGTATTTAAGTTCCCTTCCACACATTTAACGCATTACAACAGAGTCAGAATTCATGTCCAACTCCATCCCTCACCACCATAAATAGCATCAGTAGACTGGCATATGATTGTCCCAGTCATTCAACACCATGTGCTATCCTACAATTCCTTACAAGCTTAATCTTTATCAAAAGATGTGACAAGCTTTCTACAGGGGACAAATTAAACCATTTTTCTACACTCTAACTCCTCACCAGCCTGATGCTTTGATTACACTTCATTTTCCAAATCCGCGTTGTTTAATCGGTCAACATACTACTAACAGTCACCAAGCATTCATAGCTTTATCTAAGGTTGCTCTAGATTGAACTTGTTGTTCCATGGTTACAAAATAAAGAATAGGCTTAACAAATACTGGAATTTACACCTTCTCTGATATGCTAAGACTAGAAAATGAAAGATAACCAGTAATACTAAGGATTCCCTAACTGCATTAACCTACTGGCGAATGCTGTATCACATGAAATTTAAAAATCCTGCTTACGTTGAAGTATTTGTTTAGAGGGTATCTGCATACAATGCATCAGCATTTTTAACTTGTTAGCACCAAAATAGCAAGATGAATATCACTGCTGCCCTGACTTCACAATGTTTGTACTAGAGAAAAATTTTACTTAAAATACTTCTTGTTCTTCCTGCCTTCATAACTTCTAAAACTTCTACTACAAATTAGCAGAAACAGATATTACCTAAAGTATCTTGGGCCACTGCCATTATTTATGGAATAATCTAACCAGATGATTAGCTAGAGAAATCCCTGTCCCTTCCCTCCTTAACACACGTACATGGTAAAACTAGATAATCACGTAACCTTACCACTGTGACGTCCTTCACTCTTTTTTTTTTATTTTCCAAGAGAATTTAGGATTTTATACTGCTGCAATATAGATGAGTACCTCACAGACATTGGTGGTTGGATTGACTGTGGGAATACCCTCCATATGCATCTATTACTCACAAGTTTATACGGAAAGAGCA
Source organism: Thinocorus orbignyianus (assembly GCA_013400375.1). Taxonomy (NCBI): domain Eukaryota; kingdom Metazoa; phylum Chordata; class Aves; order Ciconiiformes; family Thinocoridae; genus Thinocorus; species Thinocorus orbignyianus. The sequence goes on along the minus strand of VXBW01006074.1, from coordinate 3,106,586 downwards.
AATTCTTCAAGAAGAAAACAGTTCCTTTCATTCATCTACCTTTCATGCTCTACAGCTAACTCTGTATTCTAGGAACTGGTGGTACTTCACAGCTTCTACAAGATCACAGCCTTTTAATTGTGGGAAACTCTAATGATGTAGGCCAAAGCCAAAATAAAACTACGTAATTCTCTAACAGAGTGGGGGACCAGTATGTGGCCCACCTCAAAGATGATTTGCCCACTAGTGAAAAGGTATCCTAAATGGTAACAACAGCAGACGGCTTACAACTTTAGTACGAAGTAACGTATTTCTGAACCACAAGTGTGAGTTCAACACGAGCCTTGACACTGCTATCAATAAGAAAAGATGTAATTTACTGTAGAAAAGCTTTTGCTGAGCATACATTCACTAGATGCATGTGAACACTACAGAATTCCTTTAGTCCCTCTCATATCGGAAATATTTGCCAAGCACTACAGGGCAAGTTGGTTTTGCAATTGCAATTCTTCAGAATACGCTAAAGATTTTCACGGAAGAGAAGATTTAGACTACCTCAGGTAGTTTTCTCAATTCTGTTATTAAAAAAAAAAACAAATTCACATTTAATTTGGTAAAATATGGAAATATATCCAGACTTATTCTCAAATTCAGCTTTACACTACCTTCTCTAAACATAGTTGAAATAAAATCAGATTAAAATATTTGTTGTAGGTTTAATAGTAGCAAGACAAACACAGCGTCAGTGACATGCATAACGTCTAACATTATTTCAACATTATGCTCAATACAATATGTGCACCACATTTTAGGAATGCCTACATCCCATTTAATTTAGAAAATAATTTTTATATTAATGGATAAGTCTATGATATTGTTGGTATATTCCTAAATGTTTAGAATAAATATGTTTTCCTAATGTTTTACTGGTATCAAATTGTATTGTAATTAAGAATCAAAACTGAACTACCATTCTAAAAAAAAGTTACAGGCCAAAATGTTGAATGCCTACAATTCAATGACATAAACATCACTACGACAGGGTGCAAAAATTATTATAACTTTATGCTACTTTGATAAAATCAATTTGTATTTTTGTAAGAGAAACACCTATGAGAGAATGATTTAAAAAAAAAAAAAACTGTGCACATATCATATTGCAAAACTAAAGGAAAAGTAGGGGCATGCTCACAAAAGCTGCAAACAGAGAGGAATATCATGCATAATGTTCACAACAACTCACAGATAATTAGTAAGTTATCTGAAACACAAGTAAGCCTTCACGCCAAACATTGCTTTCATTTTAATGACAGTAACTCCCCTTGCCTTCAGCAGGAATTACACTTGTGTAAATGAAAGCAAATGTCGGCCAGGAAGTAAGTCTACCCATAAAAGAAAAGAACTTTAGACAGAAAAAAGGCTCTAACCACTTTGTCCTCCTGGAGTTCATATCCACGAAAGCAAGAAAGAAAGGACAGAAAAAAAGACAGAGAAGGAAAGAGTCACTTTCATTTTGAAAGCAAGCAGTAGTATTTGTTAGTAAAATAAACAAACAAACATCAAAGGAATTAATATATCTCTTTCTGTTTTCCCCTAGTGGTGAAGAAGTTCTAGTGAAAATTATGTAATTTAAAATTTTTTCTTAATCCTTTCATGGGTGAAACTGAGATGATTTTATATATCAATGAAAGTATTTGAACAAAAACAAATTGTACAGAAACAAAGAAAATTATTTTAATAAAAATAATTTGGGAGTCATGTCCTAATTACCTTAATTTAAAAAATGGGTCATCTCATAAAAAGGATGTAGAATTTAGTTCTACATGCCTTGGACCCCAGTACTACAAATGATTAGCATGCATCAACCCTTTGCACTTGCAAAGAGTCCAGTGAAATGAAAAATGTTTGTTTCCTACAGCCAAATATAGGGTATGCATAATGCCATAATTGCATATTAGTCACTGAACAGATCTGTAAAATATTAGCATTTAAAAGCATAAGGAGACAGAGATTGTCACAAGTGTTTACTGCGTGTCATGTCAGATCTGTATTATTTATACTTTCTTTTTCATACCCATAAATATTAAATGCAACTATTCCCATTGATTATTATTTTCCTTAAAGGAATTTTCTTTTTAGCTGTCTAACACTGTAAATCAAATAATAATACTTTAAAAATCAAAAATATTCAAAATGCTTTCAATCAAAACTGTTTCCCACTTGTGAACGATGAATGATGATTTTTTCACATGCCAATTCAGAGGCTAAGTCTAGGCATTCAATTAAGCACTTAGCCATGTTAGAAATACAATTGCTCACCAAGAAAGGGTGATGACTCATCTTATTGCTCAGATACCTAAATGACATACAACTTTGTGTTCCTGTGCTCTTACAGAAGTTTTAGGTCCCTCCCAATACTATAGATACAAATAAACAAGAAAGAATACAGCAGAGGCCAACCAAGACAGTCAGAGCACTAGAGCATACAATATACAGGGAGAAGCTGTTTAGTCAAAAGGCTGGGCTAGGGAAGGGTGAGGGAAGAGGGGAACTACTTGCATTCCTCAGCTACTTAAAGGTGAGCTATAGGGAAGACAAAGACAGAATTTCCTTGAAGATGCACAGCTAACGGACAAAACACAACATTCAAGGGATTGGACTGGATATAAGAAAAAGAACAATAACACAAGAGTGGTTAAGCACTGAAAGAGGTTACCCCAAAAGGTTACAGATTCTCCACCCTTGGAGTTTTTCACAACTCAGTTGGACAAGATCCTGAAAACCTGAAGTTAATCCTACCTGGAGCAGAAGATTGGTCTAGATACCTCCACAGGTCCCATCTGACCCAACTTACTCAATGACTCTGTGCACAGCAGTAAAAGATTATTTTCAAAGATGCTACAGGTTTTAGTGGCATTCTCCATTATACAAATAGGAAATACCATTGAAAGCTATATAAATCACAGGACTTCTAAGCATTATCACTCTGTGTGATTATGCCAGAGACATTCACCTGCACAGCACCAGATGTTCTACTACTTTCCTAGCAGGGCCTCCTGTCCCACTGCAAAAAAAGTGGCAGTTGTTGCTCATAGAACGGCAACATCTAGTGCCTCAATTTCTCATCCTCACCTCTGAAGAAATACACTGTACTACGCAAGAGGAGCATAATCCATTTTTAGCAGAGAGCTAAGAAAGTTTTAAAAATGCCTGGCTAGGTTGCTTTCTGAGTGAGTGTCTCAGCTGCAGGAAGGGGCAAGTAACAGCACAGAAGAGCAATTAAATCAAAATAGTCCAGTTCCCCACTTTAAGGATACAGAGAGCAATTAAAAATATTTTTTTTAAAACAAAAAGCTGAGAAAATTAAAATAAAATCCAACATGACATAGTAGGTAAAACAGCACATGACAAAGAAAAATATTTTAAATACATTAAACTGAAGAAAAAAGTAAAGATAGCAGGTTTCAAAAAAAAAAAAAAAAATCCAGACACAATGATATTTCAAACTAGAAAACAGGACCACCTTTAAAGACAATCAATAACAAATGAAAAATGCAAATATTAAGTAGAAGATAAGAGGATTTTTAAAACACTTAGGAGTAAAATCATAATGCACAAGGACAAAGCTAAATTCATACATGAAAAGTATACATGGACTATACATACAAACCAGTAAAAGAGATGACTCAGAAATAAAAAATTTAAAACACAGAAACAAACTCTTACTACACTACTGTTACATACTTTAGAGAGGGAAATTTAAGAGTTTTGAGACAGTTTTTTCTAATATCTACTCTTGTGCCACAAGGTTCTAATGTGGGGTCAGAAATATTATCTAGTAATACTGTTCTGTTCCATCATTGTCTCATTTTGTCAAATTTTAATTCATATTCAAATCAAGAGTTTCCAGAAAACAAACTTAAATCACAGAAAAAATACATACAAAATGTATCCTAAGATTGTGAACAAGGAGACCAAACCCTCAGACTATATTAGTGAAAATCATGGCTAATCAGTCTCATGTATCAAAGATACTATCTCATTCTCTGTTAGCTCAAATGACATCCCAAAGTACAAGCACCACTCAGGCAACAATTAAAATAATATGTATGCATATATTTCTTAACTATATATTAAAATACGATGAAAGATTTGTCACAGAAATCAATGGCATCATGAGGAGTCTCAAACGCTTCACCATCTAAGTGTAAACTTTTTAATACGAAGCAGTAATTCTAAAAATCGATGGTTTTGAAAAGGCCATTAAGGCTCCAAAACCTGCTATTCACACTTCGATCATAACAGTAATCAAGTTTTGGTTCACACAATCTAGCTATGTTGAGTAACTTCCAGGATGGATGAAGAATGTCTTTTCAGAAACAGGCTATGAAATATAAAGACGTGAATGTCAAGACAAGCCATCATGCTTTACTAGACACCTAAGACTACCTCAAGCTTCACAGCTGCCTCCCCCACACTGCTGTCAAAATCCTTGAGTTCACAGCAGTATAATGTAAGCAGTGACATGAATGACCACATGAGAGACAGTCTAGTCAGTTATTTCAATAGAACGACATTTAAGAAATTTTTCAGTTCAGTTCTCAAAGAACTGATGTTAAAAAAGCAACAAATCGGTCAGAATTTGGTGATACTTATTCTGTTCCACATGAAAATGCAAGTACATTTTAGTATTCATTTTATGGGGAAAGGCATTAACTCCACGAATATTCAGACACACAGAAATGTTAACAAAATGACTGGAATTCTATCCCATACTCAAATCTAGAATGAGACAATATCTAAACCCTAACCTTTCACAAAATATGTTAGAAGGCAAATCTAGCATCCAAATGCATGAGCCAAAGCCACTATGCAAAAAAGTATTTTTTCACCTTAAGTGTCTAAAATTATCAGTTTGTCTAAAAATATCATTCTTCATTGTGTCAGGATCACAAGGCTTTTGAAAGTCTTTTGAAAACTTTGAAACAAAATAGAGTTCAAACGAAATGAAAATTCATTTCATGAAATGTTGAAACTGAAACCATCATCTGCTCTTTAATGAGATTCAAAACAGCTCCCAAATGAAAATAGTTTCAAGTAAATAAAATTTATAACAGAAATAGTTTGTGCAGTTGTCATTTGAAGAGAATGATCATACCCACTTCGTTTGTACTAAAATCACTGGTGCTTTTGAAGAATCAAAGAGAGTCCGAGGTGTCAATACAGAAATGCAGATTCTGAATACCAGTTCTACTAGGCATCAGATTGCAAGGAAAAAATGACAGGCTGGAAAGGAGCAACATCTTCTGGTTCAAAATTATTGTTGTGGAAAGGTTTTTACTGTTAATATTAAATGCAACACTCGAAGAAGTGTTTTGTTGGAACAGTGTACTACTTCTGTATTGTCCACTCACAAGCAGGATCAGCAGCTTGGCTAGGACCAGGAGCAGGATAAAGGATGACATGTGGCAAGCAATGTCCCCACCTACAGGGCTGTGTCCCACAGCAGGCATCCAAGGGGAACAGGGTAGGGCCCAGAACCATAACTAGGGTCAGCAAAGAATCTAGGTCCACAGCAGGTCCATGGTGATGGGGTAGAGCCCAGGCCAGCTGGGAAGCCAAGCCTATGGACCCAGGTCAGCGAGGGACGAGGTCAGGCAGTGTCAGGGCTCAAGCAGGGATCAAGGCTGAGTGCCTGAGCTGAAAAGCAGCTCGGGAGCAAGGGGGTGAAGGCCGCAAGAGGGCTCATTGCAGCCCCTTCTCACACAGGTCTTTCCCCAGGGCTGATCCCAGGTTACAGCTACCCCACATCAGAGCTGCCCATGAGCACAGGCAGCCAAACTCTGTTTGGGATGGAGTGGGGAATCACATGAAGGACTGTGATGTATAGTAGTTGAACTGTAGTTCTGATAAGTTTGGGTATAGCTTTTGAAAGAATAAAGAGGCTGATCACCTCAAATAAAATGTAGCTGATCATTGTTTAGTTTTCACATAATCAGGACCAGATTTCTGATTGGAATTCTTTAATATACTTGATAATATAAACCCTATTCTACTCATGGAGGAACTGACACATGAAATTCATCCAGATTGGAAGGGTGACTCTTAGAGCCTTCGCTTGTGAATTTAAAACTTCTAAGCAAGAGATTGTCTTTGCAATAATTCAGCAGCTGACTTTCCTTTCTTTCAGAGACACTCCCACTTCCATTCTCCAGAAAGATGAATGCAGTTGCATTTTATCAAATTTTACCGGTGTCACATTGTTACATAGACAAAACTTTAAAGAGAAAAAGAAAGAAAGAAAAAAAAAAAACCACGCACACATACACTGGGTTTAAAGAAATCTTTTCCTCAAGTTTGTAATGTCACATGACTTTTCTAGAGAAACGCAGAATCGAATCCAGTCTCCTAAAGATCAATTTATCTTTATGCAGTAGGAAATTATTGTTTTTGTCCCAAATCCTAGTGACTTAGAAATCCTGACTGTGAGAAACTCATTCTTTGGTGCTTCCCAGTTGTCAACAGAACAAAATGGATTACACATCAGTACAGGCATGCTAAAATTTTGTTTTGTGACTCCATAGAGATGGTCACACTACAAGTGTGAAATCATTCAACAATTAAAATATTTCAACAAAGAGAACTTGACAGTTTTCTGAAGATCAAACATATTCCTCAAGAAATAATCAGAATGTAAATCTTTCCCAGAAGCAGAGGGAGCTGAGAGAAGTTCCCGGCTTGTCCTGTATGTGTTTTACACACAGTTGCTGGGTCCTATAAAACAACTAAAAACTTCTTACTTTCGATGTTCAAAGACAAAGAAAGGAGAATGTTTCAGTAGCTGCAAGTGATAGCAAGTTGCCAAACACCCTGAAAGAAGGTATTTGGCATGTGTCAAATTAAATTTTCAGGTGAGTATTATTTTCTTCCTCTACAAAAGAAAAGCTGGTTTACTGAATTGGGATACTAAGCTGCTGGAATTTATATTCACTGCATACAAAGTTGTATCTATCTGGAAGCTGTATTTGTCCAATATTTTAGCATGTAAATTTCTCAGCTGCATAAACCTCATTCTGCTGTCTACTGCCTCATTCAGTGTGTATTTCCCTATACAAATCAGTATGTAATTAAAAAATAACAGTAGCATATTTTGTGTATCAGTGGTACCTATATTACTAGGAACAGTTACTGCTTGCTGTTACGTGCTTTGCTATTTCAGTTTTAGTCAATGTGAAATTGTTCATAAACATAGAAGATAGAGTTCAACGTCCATTACTCCCATGAAAACTAAGCCTCCAATCTGGTTGAATACTCCGTTCACTAAGATAATAAGCAGTACAGAAGCAGCACCACCACCATTATCGCTTATATTTAATCTAGAAGGAACTCCCACATAATAGTAGTATTTGTACAACCTGAACTCTATTATAATGCCTATAATTCAGGCACTGTAACTGAACTGAAAAAAGAACAGACCATCTAATCTGTCTGAGAATCCTCATCTAATGTTCTGGAAACAGTCAAACATTTCTTTGCTCTGTTCCTGCTCATGACCATGAACTCTGGAAGCAGTAGTCCTCCTCACGACCTTTGAAATGAGAAGCGTTCTTTGCTATCCTACATTTTCTGAGATGCATGCTGCTATCAGTGGTCCATACTAAACTACCTAGTAGCAGAATCTGGCATGAATTCAGCTTGAAATCTGATATCATGAAAAAGAACACAAACAGATCAAACAGCTCAAAGAACACTTTGGACAATTTAAGAATCATTGTATATTATATCCAAAGCAGACATATATAACCTGTCTAAAAACCCCTTCAAAAACCAAAGAAAATCTAGCACAGCTAAAACAGGAAGCTATTAGAAGTCATTCTTCGAGAAGCTGATGTTGTATCCATTAAGAAAAACATAAAAGAATGAATTCTGATAAATTCTGGTAGACAAAAATTACTTTTCATGGAATAATGTGTATAGGCATAAAAGAGATAATAAATAGTACACTGCCACCATCTGTGTCTGAATTAAATTGTTTGCACTCATATTCATGGTGATTAGAGAGATACTTTACAATATTATTTTATGCAGAATGAACTGGAGGATGTACTTCTAACCGGTATTTCAGAAAGAGAAGCTATAAAATTAGTCAAAAAAAAAAAGCAGTAACAAATTTTTTAAATCAGATTATATTCAGCATACAACATCTTGAGTGAAATACCTATTTACGGTAATAGAGTCTCTCACTGTCAAGAAGAATAAGAGGCGGCAAATATAATGCAAATTTATTCCTTTTTAAGGAATTTCAGCATTAGATCAATTGAATAATAGGTAAGTGAGTCTGACATCCACATTGGATAGTTTTGTAGAAACCAAATTAGAGATTAAAATTAGCAAGTATATGAATAAATTATGATAAAATGTGTTAAAGTTTAATGGTTTTAGTAAAGCGAATTTGTGTCAGTTCCATGTATTAGAATTCCTTCAAGGAGTCATGAAGAAAGTGAGTAAATGGGTTTTGTTCATACTGCTGAGTTGGGATTTAAAGAATCTCCACTGCCATGGAATAGGAGTATTTTCATCCATGAAGAACTTTGATGAAAAGACAAGAAGAAAAGAACAGAAATAAATGGTCACAGTTTTTTTAAGGGAGAAGTATCATCAGTGAAGCCTCACAGAGGATCTGTCTAGAGATGCTTGGTCCATCATATTCATTAATTTCTGTTCTAGATAATTTATGAGAGACAGAGAAGCTCACTTATGGCACTACACTATCAACAGTCATAGAAAAAAAGCCAGCTGAAAAGAGCTGCAGAACAGATTCATGATACTGAATTGAGAAGTCAGCTTACAGAAAGACAGATTTAGGTTAGACAGTAAGGAAAGCTTTCTGTGGTAAGTATAGGTCATTTGTTCCACTGATTGACTATGAGGGTGTGGAAGAAACTCAACGGAAATCTGCCAAGAGAAGTCACAAAAATATCTGCCAAGTTCACATGACCCATCCCAAGGACAGCCTAAATGAGGTAGCAGAATATCTTATTAGATGAAACCTTCCTCCTAATGCATTTTGTCTATGTTTCTAAGTACATACACATAATGACTCAAATATCTGTCCTGACTGCCTTTTATAATCAGATGAAATTAATATAGAAATTATATCTCTTATTACTGGCAGTATGATTTAGGGTTGTTGGTTTGTTGTTTTTTTTTTCTAAAAAAAAGAACTTACTGAAGAAAGAAAACTAAAATTACTTTAACAAAAAATCCAAAGCATTTTGAGCGAGTTACACATAATCTCAGTTACCTTAATCATTAGGAAATAGCCAGTTATTTTACACTCTGTCAGTCAAAAACCTGAGTGCATTATTTAAGCATACCAGAATGGAACATTCTGGACAAATAAATAACATTTATACCACTGTCTCCTAGCTTCTAAAAGCTTAAGATTATATTTGCAGATTTCATGGTATTTGCAATAAACACACTGGAGGAAATAAATAGTTTTATGGAAACAAACTGTACTAGAAAATTATTATATTAACAAATATTAAACTATTACATTACATTGATTTAAAAAATATGTGTTTCCGCAAGAGACTCACATTAGATACCTTGAGTATTGTCATGAATATTCCACAAGTATCTGTCAGAATCCTTATCTAAATGTTAAATAAACTGATCTGAGAACGGTTTTCTGTAATTACTTCAATTCTGCTGAATTTTTTACTCTATGATCAAACTTTTTAAAAATTCAGATTGCTGCTTTATGAGTTACACAACACTAGTATATACTAGCTGTAACTCTATATTTCTAGTGCATGGAGTTTTTTCCTAAAATATTTTGGTATATATGTTCATTTGCATAATACATGTGCATATGTATGGCAGATGGTAAAATTTTAGAACTCCATAATACATTGTACATACTGTTCTAACACTAATTTTACAATAGTCTTGTACCAAAGAGCCTGGACAAGCAGAAAACAAACATCCTTGCTCTGACTTGTATTAATTAGTGTCTCAACATTAGCATCACTAGATCACTAGATATACCTCCCGGTCTCCAATGCAGAGATTCAATCTTATAGTCAAAGGATTGTACTTTCATGAGTCTGTTAGTAGAAATGTGGCATGTATTAACTTAAAACCATAGTCACAAATCCATCTGCAAATGGAAATTATTTGAAATGAGGACAGATGTCTTAAAAGCCCCTAAAGTAGGTATCATTACCTCCTTAAAGGCAATCCGTTTCAGTACGTATGTGATCTGGATGCATAAGCAATGAATAAGAGATACTGAGTTTAGTAGAAGCTTGTTATAAAACTTTAATAACTCCATACCTTATTTGACCGTAAAGACACTCTTCCTCCACAGCGTGCACAGAATTTAGTTTGGCAATATGAACAGTTATGGCCACAGCCATCAGCAAATTTTGTTTTGTGGCAGATGCCACAGGTTGGGGCATCACCCTTCTGCTCCTGCTGCTGTTGTGACTCTTCACCCATCTTCTTCACTTGCTCCTTATACATTTCAAACTGCTGATGTAATTTTCTGCAGAAGATAAAAGAGAATTAACAATTGTTTTATTTAAACCCACAAATACTGTGCAATCACTAAACTGCAAACAATTTCAAAACACAAAGCAGAGAGAAACACTGTAGTAAAGCAAATACATTTAGTTTATGATGTTCCAGAAGAGCAGCATTCAAGGATTACTTCTTTTTCATAACAACCAAACTCTCGGAAGAGGCCCAACACTGAAGACATGCAGCACACAGCCCAACTGTTACAAACAGAAGTAACTTTGCTTTAGGATGCAGCTGTTAGCTACAAATACTACAGTAGGAAACATGGGCCAAGTGACCCAAGAGTCCGTGGCACTAAACTGGTTAACACCAGGGAAAAAAATATCTAATTTATTCTTCCAAGTGTACTTTTACCTAATTCCACTAGACAGATGCAAATATCTTCTCTTGTTATAGTTTATCTTTGTTTATCCAGCAATACTGCACAGAATAATAACTCTAAAATGCTTTTTCACTTTCCAAGCAGTGGGTTCAAGTCATAACAAGTTGTCTCAGCTTAACAAGTTATTATAAATCATCTAAGCCATTCATATCATTGAATAGGTACTGCCATCTCACGCCAAATATAAGGTAGAAGACTACCTTAGGTGTAAAATTCAGGGACAGTAGCTTGAGATACATACACACATTTCACCTTCTGTTTCCAGTGGACTAGGAGTTCATTCATGGTCAGCTGCCATGTGCACACAGAACTGCAATGATTCCTACAGGCATGCTATTTCATTCATATTTCTGAGCCCACAATAATCAAATCTCCACATATGATAATTAAAACTGTCTCACTATGACCAAAGTGTCCTGGTTTGGGGTAAAATGAACCAATTTTCTGTTTTACAATTTCACTTTCTTAGCTGGGCCTCTTCTAGCTAACTAAACTCTGAAATTAACAGCACACTGTTCAGAGAACTGTTTCGTCTCACAGTGATAAGACCCAATTATATCAAGGAACGGTATGCAGACAGGCCCTTGTTTATCCTTATTGCTGGAACAACCAAGGTCAGGTAATTTTGTTATTCCACCCGTTGGAGGGTCGGAAGCGGAAGCGTCAAAGGGTCCCACCTGCAAGGAGGAGCGGACAGGACAACTGACCCAAAAACTGACCAGCAGGGGTATTCCATCCCATCTGCATCATGCTCAGTATAAAAGCTGAGGGATC
>VXBW01006074.1:3073150-3094718 GCA_013400375.1 Thinocorus orbignyianus | reverse complement strand
TACTTTTATTTTATTTTTCTTTCCTTTTTTTTTAATTTTCTTTTATTATTCATTATATTATTATTATTTATGTTTTTATTAAAGTAGTTTTTCTAAACTCCTGAATCTCTTTAATTTCGCCCTCTCCTCTTTTTTTGTTAAAAGGCGGAGGGGGAGATTATCTGTCCTTTGATTCTGATTTGCTCAGAACCGCGACACCAAAGTTATAGACTCATTTCACATTCTATAATGGCAGTTTTTTCTCAAAGCCTCAATTTCTGAAGGTAAACGATGTCATAGGAATTTCCATTTTCATTGCAAAAAGTTAGAATTTTTTAGCTCCTGTCATTGTTGAAAAAAAAACTGGAAAATGCGAAATGGCTTATCGTAAGAGGTTCAAATATCAAAAAATACCCACCCCCCCAAAAAAAAAAAAAAAAACAAAACAAAAAAAGCCAAAAAGGACTTTGGCTTCTCTTTTGTGTTTAACCTTGTGATTTAAAGGGGTCTGAACAGTGATCTTTAAATTCTTAGCATGGAATTCAACACACCTGATTTTGTTAACACAGAGTCTAAATTTTAGCAATATCTAAAAATCATTAGTTTAAGCAGTTTATTTAGCTCCCTGAATAGACACAGCTCCCTGAACAGACAGCATTTTTTATGAAATATTAAAATGGTACACTAAATCAAAAAAACTGAAAGTGCAAAAGAGATTTGTTTTTCTTTAGAAATTATGCTTTCAGAGATTCTTGAGAGGAAATTATGAAAAAGCACACACGAAGCCTAAGATAGAACAAATAATAACCTCCTGGAAAAAAACAAAATCTGTGAGACCAACTTCCTTAATGCAGAAATATAGCATTTATATCCTTTAGATATAAATTAATGATACAAAATTATTTAATCTGACATCAGAGGCTCTTACCGAAAGAATTACCACACTGAATCAGCTAAAAATTACCCTAAATATTATTTACCATGGATACCCACACATACGGCAAGAATTGTTGGGATCCGCTTTCTTTTTTCAGAACTCCCCTAAGAGTGTACTTTATGTTATACCATATAGATGAGTTGTAGAAACAAACCAGCAGCTCCCTCGCTCCATAAGGCAAGAAGGGAGTCTGGAGGCAGGCCTCTTCTGTGTACCAAAATGCCACCTCGGGCTCTCAACTGCCACCGAGCCTTTTCCAGAAAGGGAAAGCAGGGTTATTTCATGTTGTTTAGGTGCTGTTTTTCTGATCTACCTGCTCTTGTCACTTGAGATCAACCCTGAGTCCACATGCTGCCCTCACGACACAGGAGTTGCATGATTTTCTCTCACTTTCAGCCAGCCCTTCTCCCCAACATGCTTTACAGAACCTTTTGGCTGGCAGCAGAGCAGTGGGAGAGGGTCATGCCTCTGGCCTCCACAGGAAGCACATGAGGGTCATCATTGTCCTAACAGGAGTTGGTGGAGTCAGGGGTAAGTGGCTTCCTCCACCTTCTCACTGGTTCAAAAAGACTCCACTGTTGACTAATTTCTGTTGAATAGGGCAAGACATGAGTCACTAATAAGAAAGAGCTGAATGAAGTTGAGAACAAAATTTGGAAATCTGGAAACCTGGCACATTTCAATGTTTTACACTAACAATAGTATATAATTGGTAGTTGGAAGTCTAGCCCATTTCCATCAATAACACATGTAATCTCTGAGACCTTGCTTGCCTTTTAATTTTGCCAAACATTGCACTCTTCATTTAAAGTATATTATCTATGCTGAACTTCAAGTTTATTTTTGGTTACACTCAGTTCTGTGGCTTCCTTATAATCTACAGCCTTTGTTTGTATGATTATTTGCTTACCAGTCTCACTGATGCTTAAAAAGCACAAGGCTTTTGCCAGTTCTTAAGCCTCATGTACTGCAATAATTTCACTTTTGTTTCCTCTTGGGCACAAGGTTACAACTTTTGCCTCAAAGTATAAACTTTTCAAGGTTATAGAGTAGTTTTCTAAAAAACGTGTTCTAGCAGCAAACAATATATCATCTGCCAAAACAGTTCATACAATAGTTATTACATCTTTTTCTGTTCCAAAAAAAAATTACATGTATTGATAGCTGTCAGAAAATATGCATGTTTGAAACAAAATACAAATTATTCCTTTTAGGAAGTCCATTAAAATTAAAAAAAAAAAAAAAGCCCACAAGTTTCTGATCTATTTTATAGATAAATAATTATTTTTTTATCATCTAGCTTTCAAGGTTTTATGGCAGAAACAAAGCTAATAACATGCAGGGATCATTAGGTATTCAGAATAGCACAGTATTTGAAGAACATTTAGTAAAAATGATATAGCATATATTTTTCAGAAAATGTAATGCAAACAGAAGTTCATTTTGTTCAATTTGCCTGCTTTCAGAACATTTGCTGTCTGAGAGGCCTCAGAGCTCAGTTACCAGGGAACTGAAAGTAATCAGGACCAAGGCAAACTTCAGAGCCCCAGACTAAATGTGGATAGCCCAAGACTGCCATTTCCAGTCTCTATGCTGCAGTGAGAAACTGTTTCAATGAAAGCAGCCAAGATTTTTGCTTTGAAACTGAAAAAACAGGCCCTGCAGATGAGCTTCATATTAGTCCAAAATACTTGTCCATAATATACATCTAAGGCATGATAGGTTTTCATTAATGCTAATGAAAAGTCATGCTGGGAAATTGATACAAGTTCTGCTCATTTTCATCTGGTGAGAAACAGTTCCCTGAATCTTGCTCATATTTGCTTCACAGCAGTGAAGTTCACAAGATTTATATGACTTGTGCAGACATTTTTGTACTGTAAAACATCATATCTGAGACAGCTGCGTACACTTTTCAGTGTCAAAAGCAACCGTTCATAAAAGTTTGGATTTCTCTGTCAAGGTCAAGAATAGTTTCTATTGGAATACATGGTTTGTTCTGGAATTGAGTTAATTTAATTCTGCTTATTCTTGATTCCCCACACACTCTGGAAATGAGAAATTCAGTATCAGTCAAAAAGCAGCAATATCTGGGCCTCTCATGATCTGTGAGCTACTGCCAAAGGCAAGTAAGAAAAGCAGGCTCAATAAGCTGGTGTATCTTATTATTGTGCAGAAGTTTTTTTGGTTGGTTTGTTTCTTTGTTTCCCTCCAGAAATGCCCACAAAACTTTCAGCTTTAAAAAAAATCCTGAATACTGACAAGTTCCAAAGCCATTTCTGCCTTCCAAAATTTCACTTAAATGATTCTGAAATTTGCAAAGCTTCTTATAATCTCCCATTAGAAGGGGGACAGTTAAGCAAGTATCCAGGGTGTTGAGGCCAGAGGTAAGTGTAGCAGCCAAGTCTCACTTCCTGGCTACAGTTCTCTCAAAAATTTTACTACTGATTGTAGCCTGTCCCTCATTTCCTATTCCCAGGCACAGAGCACAGATGTGGCTGACATCCAGCCTTCAAAAAGGCTTTCAGTTCTGCCAAGTCCATTCATGCAACGATTTTTCTGCCTGGTGGTAATGACTATCTAGTAACATACCATGTTCTTTCCTGTACTGTATTAAACACAGTACTTTCTGCTTTTACAATAGTGCTAGCTAACTTGTCACTGAGTAAACCCACTTGCCTTTGGAAAGGATGATATTCTTATACAACCCCATGTGTTGGTAGAGGTTAGGAAATTACTAGCTAAGAAAATCTGCAAAACAGGGTGGAAACCAGGCTATGAGCCAGTGGTGTGTGTGCTCACCTTGCAAACTGGACAAATTATATATGGGGGTGCATTACCAAGAGTATGAGCAGCAGATGAAGGGAAACTAGCTATCTAATCTAAAAATGACCTGAAAGAAACAGAGTGAAATTCTTCCTGGCAGTCACAAATGTGCAAAACAATGTGCAAAAAGCACTGTAATGGCACACTGGGATGTTCAGGCTGGACATTAAAATTTTTTTCGCTAGGAGGGCAGTGAAGTACTAGCATAGGTTCTCCCAAGAGGCTGTGGGATTACCATCCCTGGAGGTTTTCAAAACTTGCCTAGACAAACGTCAAGTTGCCCTGACCTAGTGTTGGCAATAACGATGCTCAGAGATTCCCTTCAAACAGCATTTCTGTGATTATGTACTTGACAACAAACTTGTGGAACAAGATAAGAAATATAAAGTCTAGACTCAAACACAAACATAGAGGAAAATATTCAGCAGCAACTACTTGGTTCAGCAGTGCTGAAAAAAAGATTTGAATTAACTTTTACCAATAGGAAAAAACAAAGGAGGAAAAACAAACAAACAAAACCCACAAACCCAAACTTCTTCATTCATTTTATAAAATACTGTGTAAATAGTTAACTTCCTCAAAGTTTGACCAAAGACCTCACATGTATTTTCAGCTCCATGTAATGCAATGGGCAGAAAAGCCTTGAGTTTGTGCTTTCATACTGATGTACAGAACCTATAGAAAAGTAATTTTTTTAAAAAGTCGCTACATTCAGCAATGCAAAATAGAACTTTTCTTAGTCACCAGTATTCGACTAAAATGAGAAAGTGCACCATATAAAAATTCTCTTCATAAGGCCCATATTCTACTTCAAGTCTATCAGACAAAGAAAAATAATTAAGCAATCATAGACTCAAGCCAAACTTCAAACGAAACCTCATATCCAATTCTGTCTAAAATTAACGGATTATCATACCCAGGCAGGTAATACAACTACAGTCATGATGCCATTCACAATTCATAGTTTTCATTATCAGTGAAAATGAAATATTGACAGAAACTAGATGTCAGCAGAGATGTCTACAAACATTCCCTTAACCCACGGCACTTAATTTTGTAATTGTCTCCACTGTCCCATTAGAGCTGACGTATGATTTTGTCTGGTTTCCTCAAATAAATAATAATTAACTATTTTCTACTGTTAGTGGCTTCAGAGCCATCTACTTAAGTGAAATGTCTAAATTTACACCTCAGTTTAAAAAAAAAATTCTACCAAAATTATTTAGAGAATGCAAATTCAAAGGTATTAAAAACAACTGTAGAGTAAAATGCTACTTTTTAATCTATATCCTGGAAGTTACAGTAACTGGGGAAAATCCAGGTATATGCATAATCTGGATTTTTTTAATCTGTTCAAGTAAAGTATATAGGGGAAAACTAATTCCATGTTATTTTTCTTCAGGGGGAAGTGCATTTTTTCCCCAACTGTCAAACAAAAGTTAACAGATACAGGGGGTTTTGCTAGCTCTTCAATTACTTTGTTAGAACAAGGAGGTTAAATATAAGCCATAAAACGACAGTAACAGCCACATTCAGCAATGGCAAACAGTGAGTAAGATATTTCACTTGAAGGGGTTTTTTCTAAACATAGAATAAATCCTCCTGAAGTTGTCAGTAGAAATAAATATCTGAAATTTTTAGGGTTTTTTTCACTGAAATATGGTTTGAGATGTTTTACAGATGGAGCTAACTGGAAAAACATGATTTTCGTGTCTTCCATTCTCTAACTTATTAAGGAATATTCTTATTAAGGAATTATTCTGTGATATTCATTAACCTGAAATAGGAACAGATCAACACTGTTGACGACACTCAAAGTACAAGAAGATCTTTCAAAAGTCTACAATATACAGTAGTCATACAATAAGACTGACCAACTTGAAAAAGAAATAACCTCCTTCACACTAACAAAAATGCTCCCTGTGTCTCAAATCGTGTATTTCTTTATCAATACAATCTAACTGAATTCACATGAAAAACATAAAGTGGCCAAAATTTGAATCCTAGGTTAAAAACTTCAGGGGGAAGTGCAAACAACACAGATGTGGTTAAAACAAGTTACTGCAGTTCATGTACATGGAACACTGTTTTCCAGTAATTTCACTGAAAGACTATTGTAAGAAAACACTTATATTCTAAACAAGCATATATACTCTAAATATAAGTGAATTATACTGACTGTGCCCAAAACACTGAACAGAAGAAAATTAACTAAGACAAGGGAAAGAAAGGAGTGTGGTCGCTAAATGATCTTGCCCTTGGTTTACACCACTGTTGCTGCTCGCTTGTAACTCAAGTAGGAAAAGCCACCTACAGCAAAGCTAATCAGCATCCACAACAAAGATTTTGGTTTCAGTTTCTCCTTGTCATGTAAGGGAGCAAGTCTTTTTATGATCTAACAACATTTACCTCACGCTGGGGAATGGAAGCAAAAGTTCTCTGCTGGTAGGAACTTCATGTAAGCAACTCTTAGAAGTAAAAGACATGGCCAAGTTGAGGTCTTCAAGCTGCCCTGACTCCCTCTTTTCTACATCTACTACAGCTTTCTGCAAAGGCTTCCTGTTCACACTTTGCCACATTTTGTTCTCAACTTATCTGATCTCCCTCACAAAATAGTTAATATTCCTCTCATTACACTCTTCTGATGTTATAATTAATTAATTAACCAGTATGACCCTAAATAAATTTTTAACTACAGATGAAGCCATGCCACTGAATCCAATTTATTTTAATACACTCAGAAACTCAGTTTAAAAAAAAAAAAAAAAGTGGGGAACAAAACCCCTCAGTTTTAATAACTGAGTTGGATATGACTCTGTGAACGAAACAAAAGATTAACATCAGCTAGACAAAAAGTGTAGCTGGACCAGGCTGGATTCCATTTCCTGTCTATTTTTTCCTGTTCATAGTGCTCATTATTGACTAAAACTGCAACCTTTGTTTATTAACAGTAGTGAGGCTGCTCTTCACTGACAAGGTAGCAGTGAAAAATAGCTAAACGCAATAGTCCTGTTCAAGGCTACAAGATAAAGAGAACATGGAGAAGATGAACGTATGGTTAATTAGAGGCTGACCCAACTGATGTTACCATATTTCTGTGTGGTTTTAATGATACCAAGATAAAGCACGCCAGTATGCATATGAAGGGAAAAAGAAGTAGGTAACTCCTTGCTGTACGTGTTACTTCCAGGTTTCCTCACAATAGACAGATACTTGTTTCTACATTTTTTGCAAACTAATTCCAAGATTAAACTGAGAAGTGGTATCTTTGTGACTTTGTTTCTTCTTGTTTGTTAAAATTAATCTTCAATTGAATTGTTTATTGTATTTTTGCAAACTGTAATATATAAAAAGCTGTCAAGTCCCACTTAAGGTTTAAACAGGGAGAATACAGTAACACATCCAATTAATCTAGAACCTTTTCAACACTCTCTTTAAGCTACAACTTAGAGGGAGATTTAAAAATAGACTACCACATTCCTCCAATAGTTTAACAATAGCCAAAGCATTCAGACAATGCTACCTAATTTCTCCATAACTGACATTTACAACACTAAGTAAGGGAGGTTCCTTGAGAACAGAGGGAAGTTACTTTACACCTTTGAGCATCTTCATACCTCTCTGTATTTTATTTCAATGTAACTGAGAAGGTTCTAATTATCCTTTTCTGAATCTTATTTAAAATCCTAACTTACAACACAAGTTTTCACAACTGTCATAAAAATATTTTGGTGATTAAACGGAGCATTTTTTTCCTCATTCTCATTAGCGTCTCCTCTATCAGAAAAATAGCTAAATTTCTTTAAACCATCATGAATCTATAGATTCCCATCTGATTTCTCTCATTTATTTCTAAAATAAACATCCTTGGCTAGATTTTTTGTTCTTTCTCCATTATTCTTACAATAAATTTTTCTACCTACTTCTGTACCTTCTCCACTATACTGGAAATATTAGTAGGACTCCTTTTTTAATGTTTAAGCATCAAGCAGGTAAATTAAAATTCATATTCTTATACACAGCAGTGGTAGTTTTTCTTCTGCTCTTTACCCTTGTGACAAGGCCAATAGTTCCCAGGCAGTTTTAGGTCTCATTCAAGTAAAATTAACCATGCCAGTCACTGAAAAAGGGAATCTTCCAGTGCCTGACTCTCCAAGGAAACTTTCCAAATTCATTCCACAGCCGCATTCCCTCAATTAAAATATTTTATCTCCAGTTCCATGGGCCTTGTCACTGCATTTGCAATCCATGCTGTCCCAAAGGAACTGCTTTGGTAAAGTGCTGAAACTGTAAGTACTAATCCTCAGCTGACAATGAAGATGAGGAGCAAGCAGTTGAACTTCCAGTAAAAGTGGGCTGCTAGGAAGTGTGTGTGGCAGAGCACAAGAATAGGATCTTTAAAGCTGGGCATCTGTACTGTCATTTCATCTCAGTTACAGTATGTAAAAGAAATTACAAGGTTACAGATTAAAATGTATGGGTAATTATGGTCAACTTTTTTTTTTTTTACTAATTTGTTATGAAACAATATGTAAGCAGTCACTCCGTGTGTCTTAGATATGCAGATAATTTCAACTCACTTGAATAATTTCTGCCAGTTCTGTTGGGAAAGAATAATTGTCCTAAAGACAACCGGGTCTCAAGTTTGGAAAAACAGTCGTAGTGCCAGAAGGGAACTTCTGGACCTTTTGCATCTAGGGGTAAAGATGCATCATGAGCTCAAGCTTTACTGAATATTAGAAAGGATACAATGAGAGACACCTTACAATAGGTGATACTATCTGAATTTTCAGCTGTACTGACACCATAACATCACCATGTATTGCTGCCGTTAAGCATTCTAGACAAGCGAAGCAGAATTTTCAGAAACTGTAGATAGGAGCAATAAGTCTTGTAGCATTCAGTCTCATATTGCTGATGACCAGCAGCTGTCCTTAATTTCTATGACAGAAAGCACAAAGGACAATAAGAATCTGTAGAATGTATTTTGCTGTAAAATAGGCATATGAAACGTAGCATCACATACATTTAGAATCATGACATTCTGACTATCACCAATCGCGGTAACTCAGGTATTAGAAAACCGCAACTAGAAACCAAGATTTCTTAGTCAATCAATCAGCCACAACAGACAGAAGCAAAGTAACATCTCATTACTTATTTTGTAATATAGAACTACTTGTAAATCAGAATTAGGATTATTTTGCTGTTACTGCAGCATTCTTATTATGTTATGAGTTTTATGCAAAAAATAAGACTCCTATTTGGATACTTTCCATGCACAGTTGACACAGACTTTACACAGACGTCAAATTCTCATCCGAAACCTAAATTATTGAGGAATGCACTTGGCTGAAGCTCTCATAAAAATTTCCTTGGACAGTCTATTTGTATCCAATTATTCTACTTTTTATATCTAAAAACTATGCTGATTTTTATACTTACCGTTACAAGTTTCTACCCCATTTATTCCATCCAAATGTTTTGTAACAGAAATTTTATATTAATCTAAAAATATTAGAAATCTAGCAGTATGCTGGCTATTTCTACATTTTTTTCTGATACTCTTTCTGTTAGGAACTGAAATTAATACCAGTTTTAAGAAAGCTGAGCCACACTCATATACTTTTTAATCACTAGACCCTATTTTTTTAAATAGTCTCACTAATAAAAAGTATACCAGTTACTGTTCTATCCAAATAATTCATTCACAGAAAAGTTTCAGAGTTTATCTTATATTTGACTTCTTTTCATAAATCATAATTTTATTTACTTTATAATAAATTTTACTTTAAAGGTATGCAATATTTAACAAATGTACCGTAAAAAGAGGCTAATTCAGTTGCAGGCGATTAAGCACACTGCAACATTATTACATTTATACAGGGCATCTCCAGCAGAGATAATATTTCTTACAGTCACTCGGGTTACTTTATTTGCATCATCAGTTGACTTATAAAAGGAAGCCACTAACTTCACAACTGTGGTTTCAGAAATGCCCAAAATAACAAAGTTACTGTGTTAATTTTTTTATCCTTACTGTGAAAGCCAAAATTACTTCTTCATTAGACAGTTACACACACAGCCAAAATAAATACATGCTAAATAATAGGTCAGACTGTCTTAGCTCCGAAACGTAACACCTCCCGACATTATAGTATCATGATTAGAGCGAGTTCATTCCACATTGTTTACAACATTCATGAGCATTTTCAATTATTAAGTAGCCCCTATCTTTTTACCTCTGTGACAGGACTGTCTCTATCTTGATGATTTTCCTTTTTGAACAAAACGGAAATAAATTTGAGCAATGCTAGGCAAGCTAGTGTAACCAAGTCTCAGTTGTGATCACTATATGGTTCTCTCAGCTTCACCTAAGCAAATTACATCAACATGCTTGATGCTGAGCTATCACCACCAGAACTAGTGGTAGTAATTGGCTGTGGTGTATCTTGGTTTTGACTGTTATCAGTATTCTTACTGCAAAAGCACCACCAGCCGAGCGATATTACTAGCAGCACTACAGGACTAAATCCTCTTAAAACAGTTTCCCAATTCTCAAAAGAGTGAATTTCCACAATTTTAAAGTAAAAAGAAGTAGAACCAAAACACAAACTAGTTTCATCATGCTAATATAAGCTTTCCTAGATACAAACAAAAGAAACAGGTCTTGAAATCGAAAGTAAAAATAAATAAATAAATAGATTTTTGAGGAAGGAGATCACGAAAGAAGAGATGCTCTCACCTGCAGGAGAGATTTCTCTTTTATGAACAAGGTGTGTAACAATTTTCCCTGTACTAATTATATCTAAGCCCATGCCTCCATACCTTCTTTTCACTCAAAAAGTGCAGTCCTCAAATTTCTCAAAAGTAAAACATCATGTTAATTTAGGTTGCAGCAGTATTTCTCCATTTTAGATAAACAGTATTTGATAATGATTGAAAAGGTAAGAGATTTATGCCTCAAGAGCTGTATAAATAGTAGTTAATCTATTTCTCAGAGATAACACTTGAGTTTTCCAAACAATCAGAAAATTTTCAAAAAAAAAAAATCAGTGACAGAAAAAAACAATTGAATTGTGTATTTAAATCCCTTAACCTCTTAATTAAAAGTTATTTATGAACTATTAAGAGCTCAGAGCTACTAGGTATAAATGAGAGGTTGTAAGAAAACAATGTTGTGCCCCCAGCAGTCCTGCAGAGCAGAAGTATGCAGTAACCGCAGACCCTGTGAACTGGCAGAGACAGCAAGGACACTGAGACACATAAAGGCCAGGAACTATCCTAAAGACACCTCTGTGAAATTCTGTTTTCCTATAACACTTGAGCACTTTTCTCTGCCAAGATTTTGATAACAGTTTATTAAAGCTATCTCCTGAAGCACTTCTGTTTGGAAAAATAGTAAATATAAACATATCCTATTCACATTTCATTTAGTGTAATTGCACTTGAATAAGCAGAACATGTCTTAGTTCTGTACTTCATCAACTAATTTTTTTCCTGTAAAACAGCTCTCATGTTCATGCATTCTGTTTTTTCATACTGTTGATCAGGACTGACAGATTACTATATTGCTATGTAATCATGTAAATTGTTGAGAAAACTTGTTTAAATAGTAAGATCTACAGACATAATACCTGAGTGGGTTCAGCCCAGCTCAGATGTTAGCTGCAAATCAAACTTCGTAGACTCTGCCAGAAGGAAAACCTTACTTTATAGTTTTGCTAATAATTTGGACAAAAAAAATATCTATAAACATTCCCACAGCAGAATATGGTCACTTCCACTTAAAAAAAATAAATCCAAATGTCCAAAATCAATTGCCATTCTTATTCTAGATGTCTTTTGTATCCAGGATTCACCAGACATTACTATTCAAAGAAGACACAATATCAATGCTGATAAACTTCCACTTCTTTCTGCTAATATAATTAACATGTTACAATGGCATCTTTGTAACAGTAGGATTCCAGCATTGCAAGCAGGATTTTTCTTTAACTATGGACACCCAAAAAAGAAGTTGATTATATGGACATCTCTCTCTCATCTTTCCCTGGCCCCTAAGGGCAGAGTCAAAAGAAAGGTAAAGGCATTGGCTAGAACATAAAGGCTAATACTTGAACAAATCACCAGAGGAGATAAAATTGTAATCCTAACATTATCACTACTCATGTTTAACCAAAGAAAGAATACTAATTTAGTGAACGTAGGTAATTAAAATTGTAATAGCTAGGAAATGTACATGGAGTCACAAATTCAACAGTAAATCTTTTAGAGAATAGTTTCCAACAGAATAAATAGCATAATATTTTCTTAAGAGATTCAGTATGGACACTGTAAAGAGGAGAACACAATGTCATCACTGCGTATGATGGAACACGGCTGGAATACATTTGTAACCTTAAGCATACATTAGAATATATGTGGAAATATTCTGCTGTTTCAGAAGTCACCTGTGAAACATAAGACTTTTGTAATACAAATGTCAGCATTTTTCACTCTGATGGTGAACACTCCACTAGGAACAATAAAACTTGTTTCGTTTTAAGGTACATAATTGGGAGATGGGGAGTCCGAAACTGTTCCAAAACTGTTTTCTGATATATTCTGTATCCACGGATGAATAACACCTGAGATGAGAAGTATTACCATGTTCCTGTTGACAAAACTCAAGTTCTCTCTGCTGAATAGCCTTGTAATGAACTTAGAATATCCCTTTCCTGAAATAAAACTATCCTTAGTAATCAGCTGTGGAAGCAGGGAATATACAAATTAATGTACAGCTTCCTCGATGATGAGAAAAAGGTGACATGTAGAACAGGTAACCGGAATTACTGACAAGCTTTCAAAGTTTGGAATCACTGAATCACCTTTGTGACAGATCAAAATTCCCAATAGGGAATTCCCAATAGGTCACAATAAGAACTAGATTTTTGTTCCTGTGAGACTGCTTTTTTTTTTTATGTTCTGTGACAATCTTCACCGTCTGTTAATGTTATTCATAGATGAGAGTTTGTACCCAGTAGTACTCATCCTCACCCCAGGCTTCTGATCGACTCACCCTGGCACCATCTGTCTATGTTTGTTCTGAATCCAAGATATTCCAGGAGCCACATCACTATGAATTTACTTCAATTTTCTCTCTACACAAAATCAGAAAAACATCTTTACAAAAGGTAAGTGAATTTCTTTCTTCTGTAGAACCAATATTACTTCTACTATGATCACAGAAGGCCAATGATGAGCACACATGTGAAAGCAAACAGGAATGATTAAATTGAAAATTTTAAAAGATCCATTCAACAGAAGAGCTGACTGAGGGTTTCATGACAGAAATGTTTTGAGAACCATGCTCCTTTTGCAACACACCCAAGACGTTTTGTACATCTATTCAGTTATCCCCAAATCTCTTAAGACCATATCTACAGGGAGGACTACCACCACATCACAAAAATATGCACTGGGTAATAAAGGACAACTATATCTTCCTTAGGTAAAAACAGCAGACTTCCACATCCTGTAGTTAGCCTTTCCAAATCAGTCTGATCCTTTCCTGCCTTAATATGGGAGGAAAAATAGACATTTCTTTCATCTAACCTTGCTGCCCTTCCAGACGTCTTCAATTAAGGCATGAATACTTCATTTTATTTCTATCTAATGAACTGACCAAATACTCCAACTCTTCCTCATTGGAAGGATAAAACAAGGCAAAGGTGAAAAGAACACTTCCCTCAACCTCACTCTCTCTGAAGCATGTAATACAATCAACTAATGCAAATACATCAAAATAGAAGCATATAACTGAGAGAATAAACTCTTCCAAAGGAAAATACAACACTGATTCATAGCTATCAATTAAACAGCAAAGTTATTGAAAGGAGTTGTAAGGTTAAAAGCATTTAACCAACATTTGAGCTTTCTTCAAAAAAGCTCTGTGGCTGGGAAGCCTAATTGTATTTCCAGCAAGCCTAATTGTGTTTCCTCACTCCAGGGGACAGGAATTCCCCAGATACTGATGACTGACAAGTCTGATTCTACTTTCAGCCTGCAAGATAGCAAAAATATCCATTTTTATGTGAAACTTAGCATGAAAAACAACTGTTGTCTCCACTAGTATCTTTAGCACCTGGAAGTGTTCAATACTTCATAGTAGGATTCAGCACTACCTGAAACTGGGTCATTTGTAGAAGTCATTTGCACAGGAACAAACTGCTCTCAGTACTTACATTCAATAGCAAACAGTAGGATGTAGGGCTTAAATCACACAGGTTGCCTTTATGAAGTGCCAAACACCTTTCAGTACCAAATAAACTCGATGGAGTCAAAAAATATCCACTAGCATTTCTAGAGTTACAGTTTTAGAACCTACTTCCTGGTTCTGAAATTGGTTATTGGCTCTTGAACCAGTTTTTTTATTTTTTCAGAATTCAATCATAGAATCATAGAATGGTCAGAGTTGGAAGGGACCATGAAGATTCACNTCCAGGTGGAGTCTCTCGAGCACAGAGTAGAGGGGGAGAATCACTGCTGCTCACGCTTCTTTCAATGCAGCCCAGGATATGGTTGGCTTTCTGGGCTGCCAGTGCACACTGTCAGCTCAAGTTGAGCTTCTCATCCATGAGCACTCCCAAGTCTTTCTCCTCAGGGCTGCTCTCCAGCCATTTTCCACCCAATAAAAGGTACTGAAGGACCATTTTAATCTACAGCCTCACGCAGAAAGTCTAGAGGACCATCCCAGGAGAAAGTAGCTCTTAACCTATAATACTGGGTGATGCTATTTACAAGAGCTGAAGGCAGCCATTTTCATGTGAAAACAGAGGCTGTAATGCCAAAATGCGCTCAAATTAAATGTGCCATAAAAATATTTCCCATGCGATGATGGTAGACACCCATATCTCTACTGTCTTGTGAGTGGTTCCTTAACATACTCTTCACATTTACAGTACTACTAGAGTAGCAGCATGACTCATAGAAGCATCTTTTTAGGGAAGATGAGGAGATGTATATATATATTTCTTCCACTGAATAAATATATAGTTCCAACATATAAAGAAATATAAAGTTCCAACATCCTTTGATTTTGTAATTCTGACCACTAAGCTTATTATTTTCTCTTGGAAACCTCAACCAAAAAGAAAAACACTAACTAGTAAGAATGTATTTTGACACATTTTTCAACTGGATAATGCAGACAACATCATAACGTGTCGACTTGTTCTTTAAATCCACTATCCACTAGTACCAACTGAAATTTTAAATGTTCAGAATCATAGAAAATATTGACAACAATAACTGATGTCCGTGGGGAAGCAAACTGTAAAAGAATGGACAAGCCCAGAGAGCCAAAAGAAAATACTTTGGGAGATAAAACTTGCTTGAGGGAAATGGACACAGGTAACTTTGAATCAGAAAATGAGAAATATTGAGTTAGAAAAAAAACAGTTGTATGAAAACATTTTTGGTATTATTAAAAGGAATTGTCTCAACTAACCAGATTTCAGCAACACTGCAGCTAATGGTGACAATTATATGCTACAGTTCTCAATTCTCCACATACTGTAGGGGTCCTATTTACGTGTTTACTCTACAGCACATAAATCTGTGTACACTAACTTTTCCTGTCAGTCAGTGCATAAGGAAACAATAACCATTTCGGGTTTCAGAGCCACAAATACAACACGCAACTTCATATCCTGTTGCCGCCTTTAGGTCCTACTTAAGTGGAAGGATCTCCTCAAAAAAATAAGGAGTTGTATTAACTATGTGCTATGTTGCAAGAAAAGAACCACATTTCCCTGTAGGAATTTGCGATGTTTGTTACCCTGTTAATTACCATATCTTGGTCTGTTTTAAGTTTCTATTGAAAGTACTATCAACCATTACTGGCTGGTCTTCAAATTGTAGCAGAATCAAAAGTTCTTAAGAAAACCTAGTAAATCTTCTGATCCTCTCCCCCATCCCACTGGAAGGGAGTCAGCGAGTGATCATGTAGTGCTTAGTTGCCACCTGGGGTTAAACCATGACACCAAATTACATCATTACGCCTTCAGATGATACACCAAGCACAGTCTGGCTCTACCCTATGATTTTCTCCTTTAAGTTTCAGACTAGGATTCTGTCTATGCAGGAATGGTCTAGAACTGGGCTCCCAAGCTTCCCTTCAGTTCCAAGCACCTTAATGGTATTTTCTGTGCTGGGCCTATAACCCCAATGGGAAAATTGAGTCAGCAAGAATTCCTAGAGGGCGAAGAATGACTTAAAAACATGCTATGAAAATTGACTCAGATAAAATAAGCCCATGGAAGTACAGAATTTAATATTTGTTATGTTTAAAATGCAAATCATAAACCCAGCCACTATTTATCAGTAGGATACTACTTTCTGTATTCTTTATTTTCCACTCAAGTATCAGATAACAAATGTTCCCTGCTTAAGAGAAAGACAAAAGCACCAAATGTTTGACAACATCTTGCATCAGTCTTCAATTAAAACATAAGAACCAGAAGGTATTCTATTTTTCTTTTCTTTTGCTTAGTCTCCCCTAAGTCATCTCCATGAATTTGACTAAGAGATTATTTTAACAAATGGGAACCTCTATAAAAAAGCTAAGAAAGTATTACTTTTAACAATATTTCATTGGTCAAAAAAGTTATTAAAAGTTACTTATAAATAAAAATATATACGTCATAAATGGTTAAAAACTGAGACATAATCCATGAAAAACACTCTACACATAGCTGCAACTATGAATGCACTGAATAGTAACTTTGAAATAAAATTTCAGATGTCTCTACTCTGTAAAGTATTTCCAACAACTAATAATTATCTACATTTCCATATATGCTCTACCCTGAAAATGAGTTTACCCTGTGTAAAAATTGAAGCTTTTCTTTAATATTTTCAGCAAGCTTAAGTCAGATTTTCTCAGCAAAATCAGTCACTCCTTTACCAGCTTAGTCCCTGACAGATACAAAAAAGTAAAAAAGGGAGCAGGTATCTGTAACTGACTAAAAAAAAAGCATGGGAAGGTAGAAGCATGTTAGAGGAGGGAAAAAAATGTATGTAATGGATATTCACACCCTTCAAACATAGGAGCATGAGTCAAGTTTCCTGCTTAGCACTCATGACAGGACAGGAACTATAGTGAATAGTCAGTCACATGTTGTAGATCACGAACATTAGGGAAAACAAGGTTCAAATTTTATTTGGTAAGTCAAAACTAAGTTGTTCCATCTTTTTTGAATAATTTCTGATACAGAAAAAAAAAAACCTCTTGGAACTAGTAATATTGTGAGTAAAATAAGGTTTACATCACTTTTACTCACAAAATATACTCACCTGTCATTTTACGGAGAAAGACTTCAGATTATTAAGAATACTGCATAGCCAGTAGAATGCAGCACTTGTGATATGATCCTCTCTAGATGTTTTGACCTTTCTAAGACAAGATTCAATAAATTTCAAACAAATGGAACTTGCCGTATGACCTTTATCATCACTTTCTTCATAGAATGAAATGCACAATTCTTATTTGGAAAAAAAACATATATATGTATCCATTATGGTTATGGTCAATAACAAAATGAGTGGATAGCCTCTATGTCTTGCAAGAATCTCTTTTGTCACTATCATGAAGGCAGTTTCCATTGGAGACTGAGGTGACTGATTAAGCTGCATGCTTAACACACTTTCCTCTTTTTACAGTAAGAGTATCACTGTGCTGTTTAAGTGAAGCTTAAGCCAGCATTTTCTAAATCTATTTCCTTATCTCATCCAGACAACCTGTCATCCCTCTAGGGGTACTGTCCATTTCTTTTGGAAAGCAGCTCAAAGCAGGATGTTGTCAGCATATTAGTAGCACTACAGCCTGCAACAAGAATGATCAGAAGTACAGAATGCCTTTCATAGAAGGACAAACTCCTGATCTTCAGCTTAAAAGGATGACTGTATGGAATATAATAGACTGCATGGAATATAATAGAAACGTGTAAAGGTTATGCATAGTATAGACAAGTATCTTTCATTAAAAAGTTTTCCCTACAAAGCTGAATTGTCCCTGATACAACTTCTGTTTACTCCTTCCCCACCAGAGGCATAGAAATTATTTCCTTCCGCTTTTCAGCAACTTTGTGTATAAGTAAATATTTGTCCATCACCATCCTCTGGAATTTTCTCTTCAGGAGTCTAAATCACCTCATATGTTTAAATCTCTCCTTATACATGTCATGTTTCTTAGACATCTGATAATTCATTTTTATTACTCTCCACTGAAAACCAACTGCTCCACATCATTTTTGTAGGATGATGTCTATTCCAGGTGAGACCTTCTAAAGCTTGGCAGAGAAGAAAACTTCTTCACAGCACTTCCAGGCTAGTGTTTATACATTCCAGTATTATACTTATCTCTTTCACAATACTGGCTCCTGCTCAACTTACATACCATTATGGCTCCCAGATTGTCTGCCAAAGAACTTCTATTCATACCATTTTTCTCTATCCTATGTCAAGCACATAAACTAAACCTACCTATCTACATCCCCATGCATTTAAATTTTGAATAGCATCATAACCATAGTTGGAACTTTTCAGGATAATTTTGGAACATAATCCTTCTATTGGATGTTACATTCCTCCCAGTCTTGTGCCATCTGCAAATTCAGTGAGTATACAATTTGTTTCTTAGTTATTTAATAAAAACACTAATCAAAGCGGGTTCCCAAAGAGATCACTGTTCAAAAATATCCTTCCATAATAACAGTAACCATTTATAAATACTTCTTGGCAACTATAACTCAACTGTTTACATTGAATATATAGTATTTTCAGTTTCTTCAAAGCCATATGCCTCATATGTTCAACACTGGTAAGCAGAACAGACTCTGCTACATTAAGGAAACTGGGAATGCGAAGGGAGTACTGAAGCGTTGTGAACAAAATGTAATATTGCCAGTATCTAACAATAACCAATAAATAAAAACTTCACTATTAATATTATATACAATTTTATAAGAACTTAAGTAAAGATATCAGAAACATAGCTCAGAATAATACATTCCTTTACAGAATATAATTTTTATAGCCTATTCCTCTGTTTAATTTTGTGAAAATTCCTGTGCATTCTCAAAAAATAATTCACAGCTTTCGTGGCCTGCAAGTATGAAACTCCACTTAAATATACATATTTAAAAAGAAACTAAAATTGATTCTGCCTGGAAAATAATTAACAGCAAATAAAATACATGGTTTTAACCAGTTATGCATGGGTTCAAAAGCAAGTATTTCTTTTACCATGTGAACTTACAAGGCATTCCCCTTTAAAAGAAAGAAAAGGCAGCTTAAATAACATCAGAAGTCACATTTTAAGAATTTGAAAAAAAAAAAAGTTATTTTTTAGTTTCTCATTATAAAAAAAAAAAAAACAAAAACATTCTCAGATCCATTCTTTAACTTCTACTCTAAGATTGAATGTCTAGCTTTGCCAGTTTCTGATATATCTTACAATTTTCAGATAGCAAGAAAAGCAATTTTTTTCATATGGTTTTCATACTGGCTTAGCACTGTCAAATGTCCATGGATGAAATACTGGCCCTATCAAAGTCAAAACTCCCTCAGCTTTGACAGAACCAAGATTTCACCTTATATCTGCTAAAGTCTTGATACTTTACAGATATTTTAGAAGCATGAAAAAAAATGAAATGACATTTTCCTCATCCTTTAAAAAGCTCTTAATACTTATTATGTAGATTTGTATAGCATTCTATGCATGACCAATGTCACAAATACCATGCATGTGCATAGAGATGCTATATATATAACACTACATGTCTTATCATTCCAACTCCTCATGCACAGTAAACACGTTACTTAACTGGGAGTTTCATGTATGGAGCATTTGCTGGGGGTGGAATGAGGGGAGCAAATGGAGTAGTAGTAACTCCTCAGACCATATTCTAATGTAATCATTTGAGTTACTGATAAGGAGAGTACAACCTGATTTTCAGTTTTCTCTTTGCAAAGGAGGGGTTCAAAAGCAAACAGTGTCAGCTTGTAAAATACCCTCAGCAGGATGTTTTGAATGGGCAATTATTTTAAACATACTCTCCAGTATGTTTTAATGCTATACAGATATTACTTAGTCTACAGAGAGCAGCTTACTTACGTCTGGGGCTCCTTTTCATTTTGCTGTTTTTGCTGTGGTTGAAGAACGTTATTTACCAGCTCAGTGATCCCACTAAAGGGAAACCACCTGTTTAAATAAGCAAATAATGTGACTGAATAACCAATAAAACCACACTAGTTTAACTGTTTTCTTATCCAATACTAATAGAAATATACAGGCGGAAAAGCTATAGCCAATGGGAATGTTAGCTACAGTACTAAGTCAGCCACTAAGGGTGTAAGGGAAATAAAGTTTTACAGTTCACCAGTTCACAAGCAGACAGCAAGAACCTACATCCAGCTAACATGTGGATGAAGTAAGAAGCTGCAGGCAGCTCTCTTACAAGACCGTCAGGAAGCAGATGACAAATTACCTGCAGCCTATCAGGTATTAGTGAAAGCTAATACCATCAAAGGTGCAGAAAGCAGAACATGGCAAAGGTAGAAAAGTCAAGCCTACTGCATTTTTAAGATATTTTACTTACTGTGTCGGCTGTGGTTTTTGCTCCTCTTTGACCCTAAAAAGATAAGTTTGCACAACTGAGTGCAACATATTGTAAAACAACTACCCTGAAGTTCTCTAAACTGTATCACACAGGCAGGGGAAAGCTCTTACTTTACGTTAAAAGGAATGAAACTAATATTTGTTATATAGCTATATAAAATTGTATTCTGTGCTTACTTCCATTTAGGATTAAAAATGGGGAATGCCAAGTATCTAAAACTTTTAGCTACAAAATAAAATTTGTGACATTCTGTAACTGGCTTCCAATTTTTTAGACAGACTATCATGTCAGAACATTCCCAGCAATTCATTTAGCTACAAATGTGAAGGATTTGCATTTGTTAATGTTAACTGTGATCTATTTTTTTAATTTTTATTTACAACCATATTACCTATCACAAATCAAGGTGAATTTATAGCACATAACATGCCTTTTTAAATGCAATATCCTGAACTAATAGATTAAAGTATGTCAGGACCTGCAGACAATGTAACTCTAAAATCTAAGGAAGGAAAGATAAGGAATTTTAGTCTGAGTAAAATTTAGAAGTACTTGCTAAAAAAATAATTAGACAATAATTAGATAATACTGATAGTGTATAATACTGATTATTTTTTGTCCATCATCTTTAGGAAAATACTGTATCTGAAACACATGCTTTAATTTGAGTGAGGAAGACGATGTTGTATGCAATTCTTCTCCACCAAACCCAAGAATGAGACACTTGCTCACAGGAATATTTACATCCTCCAACTGCAGATATGTCTTAAATATCGAGTTAAGAACTAGCTTGTGTATATGTTCAAAAAAACCCACAAGGTTCCTAAATAGATATTCTGAATGTCTCTATGAATACTTTCTTACCTAAGTAAACAGGGAATGCAGGATCAAGTAGATGCTTAACACTGGACAGAAAAGTAGAGCTCACCAAAACAGATCCACATCTCCTTCATATGATACCACAGTGAATATCTCTACAAACAAGGTTCAGTGACTACACAAGATCTAAATACATGGACAATAAAATACACTAAAATTTTCCAAAACTGACTACAGAAAGAAAGCTGAACATGCAGCACAGAGTCTTTTAGTGCAGTTTTGCCTCTTCAGCACTTTAGGAGTTTATATACAAAGAAATATTCCAGTACCGAAAAAAAAAGGG
>VXBW01006074.1:3013057-3073117 GCA_013400375.1 Thinocorus orbignyianus | reverse complement strand
AAATATATTCCAAAGTTAAGAAATATGAAAATAAAAATTTCTCACGCAGTCACAATTCTACTCTACCATGCATCATGCATCTCAATCATAATATTATCTTTAACCAAGAAATTCCGTACTAGGTTTTCAAGGAAGAAAATTCAAAGGGCAAGGAGTGGTAGGGGCAAGGAATAAAAGCATTTCCATATTTTTTTCACTGAGCAGCTTAGGACATTTAATTCAGATCTCTCAACAGCA
The DNA here is from genome assembly GCA_013400375.1 of Thinocorus orbignyianus. NCBI lineage: Eukaryota > Metazoa > Chordata > Aves > Ciconiiformes > Thinocoridae > Thinocorus > Thinocorus orbignyianus. Next base: position 3,072,880 of record VXBW01006074.1, on the reverse strand, counting down.
ACAGCCTAAAAGCCCAATACAGCCGTGAGAAGGAAACACTCCCGGACAATAATTCAGTGTTCCTAAATCACATGCTTAGAGCTAGACAGTGTAAATATCACCTCCCCGGCAACTGGACAAAGAAAACTGAATATGCAGCTAGTCCATGGTTCCCTATATTCCTTTCTGTACAAGACTCCCAAACACTGAACAAAGAAAATCTAAGCACTTCACATAATCAGATTATTATCAACACCTTTCTTTTGGATAGTGACCACGGTCAATTTTTTTCCCATGTGGAACTGAGATCATAATGGAGAAAGATCAACATTGCAATACTGAACACGAATTCTATTTGAAATGCTTGGTACATTTTTTTCAAGAGGATCTAGCATCTTAACATAACAGTATACATTTGGTGACTTCGATTGCAGCTGCAAATCCTCAGTATTTTTTAAAATCTTACCATCAGATTTTTATTTTAGCATCGTTAAATAAAAAAAACATCGCCCGTTAGAAGATCCTTTGAAAACCCGCATTTAAAATTATTTTCTTAGCATTTTATAGAAACATTGTGTTCTAAGTCAGGATATCATTTGATCCCACAATTCAAACATATCGCCTACAAAATAATCTTTTCTCCTCCTACAATTCTATGTCTCATCCACTATACACTTTCCAACAGTGCAGTTATGTGAGGACAACAGCTTCCATTGTTATGTAACTGTGACGCACTCCTTGAGCACTCTCCATACATCCTTCAGTCTAGGCAACGACCTTCCTTGACTTTGTAACATACATGGAGGGCAAGCAACAATTTGAAAAGAAATCATGAAAAACTCCATTGAAAACAACCAGATTCTACCATATGAAATTAAATTAATATTGATGATGAAGATCAACAGGCCTGGACCCTTCAGCTGTACAGCACAGATATTTATCTTTCAAGGTCAGAGACAGAGATTCTGCATCTAAACCAACAATCCACAAGCTAATGCCTTCTACTGTCTTTCCAAAAGACTCTTCAATCAGATGAAAATAGGAGTGGAAGCTGTAGTAATGGATAGAAATAATGACACATTAGATAAAATACAGATAATGTGTTCTTAACACTGCTGTGCTTTAAATAGATTTTTCTAGACAAAAAAAAAAAAAAAGAGGACTAAAGAGACTCCAGATTCTTACACCCTGTCTATGTACACATGTACAGTTTCATTTCCTTTAGTTACAAGGACTGCTTTGTGTTTTACTAGATTATGTACTCCGATATATACGCACTGTTTTCTCCCCTTCTTTCAAAAACCAGCACCTAATAATTGCTTACAGTGGACTGACAGGGCAAAAAAAATCCCAAACCTCCATTTACTCAACAAACCAACTGAAAACCCCCAAGTAATATGACTGCATTCTGCATCTTCCAGACTACCTGTCTTCATTTCACCTCCCCACATCTTTTCACTGTTATCCTCTCAAAACTCTGCCAAGAACAATGCCGGATCTAGCTATTCACTAGAAACAACTTCTGATCGATATCTCTTGATTAAAACCACCAACAGGCTGCAAATAACATGTCTGATCAACAGTGACTGGGACAATACATACTAACAGTGCAGAATATTAAATACTTTACCACCTATTCTCAATTTCGATTATTTCTGTAATTATAGGAATTCACTTAACAGTGCACAAGCATCAAATTAATTCTAAAACATTAGAAGAGTCCGAAGCTTCTATCACACATGTTTTGCACAGATCACAACTTCATATATTGCTTCAACAGAAGACAAGTCAGGTTTTTTCTGTATGTTAAAAATAAAGAATTTTTGCACCTCGCACTTCATCAACGGGAACCTCTGCCCTTTGAAACATTCATAGCACCATTCCTCTTGTGTTATTCTGCAAGACCCTTTTGATCTTCTCTAAGTGCTAACATCATTAGGTTAGATCTTAGTTCTCAGTGAACACTTTTATGTTAGATCCTCTCTGTGTACTAAAAATTTCCTCAAAGATTATGGTTAGTCCCACTAGCACAGAGAAAGAATAAGAGAACAGAACAGAAAGAAGGGGGAAGAGAACAAGAAAAAAGGAAGCAGGAGAAAAGGTAGTGACAATGCTAATATACAAAATTTTCTTGACCCTTTAAACACCTAGTATTTTACTGTTCTTCAATCTACTGCCTGTCCAAAATCTACTATGCCAAAACCATAAGGCATTCTTCCCAAAAGATGTGTGGCTCACAGGTACACCAAGAAGCACTCTGTTATCAGACCTCTTCTCCACTTATACATACTTGGATATGTAGTCACAAAAACACATAGGCAGAATTCAGGTGCCTAAATCCAAGTAAATAAATGTACTCCAAAGAGTAAAACACTCTTCAGACTTCCTAGATAACTGAAATGAAACAGGTATCTAGTTCTTCTCCAGTGAAGTTTGGCAAAATCCAGATTTCAAAATCAGCAATCCTTGGCAGGAATAAACATCTCCATGTCTATCTTAAACGCAACAGCACTCTCAAGATTTACAGCTTCACCATCCATGTACCTACAAGCACAAGGAGATCTGATCTGCAGAAATAGCCTGGGTGTTTCTAATGTCTTCTAGAAACACTGTGTTGAACATAAACCATGCAACGTTCTATGTCCCTTCCACTTGAAAATGTTACAGGCTGGTACTTCCAGTCCTTCACTCACTAGCTTTCTGTGCTCCCCTTATCTCCTAACCAGATCAGTGACATGGTTAGAAGAGGACACACTAGGATGGAAGTCTTTTTCTACCCCTTTTACTGAAGCCAAGAGGACTGGAAATATAAATCAATCTTTTTTTTGGGATTCTGATATCACTCATTCACAAACAAAACCATCTAAATATGTATTCTTTGTTACAATTAATGTTGTAATTGATGTTGCTGCCATGAATTTAATACCGTGAAGTTGATGTTTCTACAGTAGCTATTTTTATTAAATATATTGCCTGTACATGTCCAGAGTGGGACACTTGTAAGAAATTTTGAGTTTAGAGAACATAGAGCCTAATTGCCCAAAATCCAAAGTAGAATGTATGTACAGTAGGCTAAGTGAGCAACGTATGTTACACTAAACTTGATTAAGAATTAAGATGAGATTAAATATTAGTGTGCAGAACTATCTGGTTTTCCTAAATCATATAGGAAGAATAAGGGATAGTCTCGGATCTATAAAAGGAATCTTCACATTTTGCTTCCTCTACAGATACAATACCGACATTGACCTCCAGCTGCATTCAGAGTAAAGTGGATTGAGGGAAAACCGCAGCAAATAATTTTGTCTCAAATATATATTTCTAGTTATACACTTTAAAAGAAAAAATCTGTTGAGCTGCTATCTTTCAAATAAAAACAATATGAATGTTAACTACTTGACACCTACATATATTATAAAGTGAATTAAACTAAATAGTATCCTCATAATTTTCCTTTGTTCTTCTTCACATTACAGACCCCATTAGCCCAGATGACAATGCAGAGCCCGCAACTATCTTAAGAGTCAAGATGCCAACACACAATTTTTGAAGGGAAGACAGTATTCTCTCTCTCTCTAATAACTGTCTCCAATAATTAGCAGATTTTAAATATTCAAAATTCATTTGATAATTAGCAAACGTCAAATCAAAGCAAACTTACTGAAAAGCAAAGAGTGATGATAAAACTATAAATTCAGTTAGATACGGCTATTTCTTGCACAGAAGCCTAAAAAAAGAGATACTACTAATTCACAGGACTACTGTGACTATAGCATGGTACAGCATATTCTGAAAAGTAAAAAAGATTATGTAGAAGCTGAGTCCTGTAAGTAGCATAAAGAGGGCATCTCTGTGTTTGTGATGCTTGTGATAGTTGCTGTAACAGTGAAAAATGTTATGAAAAATCTATTACTAACAAATGCCTATCAAGGAGATATTTACAAGCTGATGCTTCCATCACCTGACCAAAGAAGTTCTAACTCATGTGAAAGGCAGAGACCTACATCCATTAGGGGGCACACTTCATGCTTAGTGAAGACACTTCGACAAAAATTTATAAGCAGATCAAAAAAACCCAGTATAAATTACTTTAATACACTAAATTGTGTAGGTACCCAACACATTCTAGAAGAACAAACTTGCTAATGTTTTGTAGTAATACATGCTGCTTACCAAATGTTTGTCAAAGTCTTTAAAAACTTCAAGTTACAGGTAAATCCTTGCCATGTTTAAAAAGGAGAAGAAATTACCAAAAATGGACATTTCATACCAAAAATGGCATTCAAAGCATATCTATATCTATACCATAACTAACTGCAACTATATAACTAACTAACTAACTAACTGTATCTAAAACACTGTGGTTGTTGTTCCCTTGGTCTAACTAGAGACTGTGCTGAAAAAGAGGGAAGATTATCAGCTCCAGCCACATTCAGGGGTTTCCAGCACCCTGTGTTAGGGTGCAATGTCCATTAATCCATTTTCCTAGACTGCCTGCTGTGGACTCTTTCTTCTCTTTTTCTAAGTCTTTGTAACAGTCTCTCAGTGATATACAGGCCCTGCACCAGGTGGCAAACTTTTAAAAAAGGATTAGCATGCAGTGACTATCAGCTCACACATCAGAAGACAAGATATATGACACACACAATACATAACTTTGTCTGCACCCACTCTTGACAAAACAGCAGAGTTAACACAGTCACACAGTGAAATATGTGTGAAATCAGCTATTGGCTATTCCCTTGAAAGAGAGCGCCTCCACAGATCAATTAAGTTAAACTATACAAGTATGTTTAACTCCAAGAAAAAAAAAAAGAAAAAAAAAGAGTAAAAGAGGTTAAATATAAATGCCATGTCAACTGGATAACTGTAAAATATTTACATACTAACTGAATGGATTTTCTGCATTTGAGTATCCTATTGATGTTAGAAGAACATTCAACTTAATTATTTTTTATTAAAATTAAAGTCCTCCTTTCATACGGTCCAAGTTTTGTATTAATTTAGAGAGCATAGGTATTTAAATTAAGAAGCATTATATTTTGGATAATAATGTCTTTTCAAAGGAAAGATTTTCCTGAAGAAGTGTGTTTTTCCTGACTAATTTTGACCTGTTTGTAAAAAAAATAATAATAATAATAATAATAATGTATCAGCAGTTTCCACGAAAAAATCCACCTTTAAGATCAGTATCTGAGAGAAAACTGGATATATGTGAACAAGCAGGTGAAGTTGGGTACCTGGGCTAGAAACAGTATCTGTACCACAGAATAAATTTAAAAACTATCTAAATCCAAGCTGAAAAGGTTAAAAATCCCAGAAGTCCAAACTGAAGTTATGTTAAAGATACAAGAGAAACAACAGGAAAGTACCATACATACTCTACGGATAAACACAGAGCTATACATGCTCCTGCATAATAATAGTCACGGCTGAAGGAGCTCCCTACAGGAACCTTGCATGACCATTACCCATAAACATAATAAATTCTGAAAGATTAAGACTACTCTGACATACAGATAATAGTTAGAAACAGGTTAGTTTTATTAAAGGTTCCAGGCAAACAAGTCTCCGTGTGAAATTTTGTCACCAGTATTTTTAGAAAATATATACTAAAATGTGGTTCACTGCAACTGAAAGCAGATTCCCTAACAGCTCTGTACTTTCAAATCCAAAACTGGAAAGACTGACAGAATGCTTTGATAGTTTCAGAACCAGCACAATAAATCAGACTCCGCTTATCTTAGGATATGAACTCTTCAGGGCAAAAATGTTTCCTATTATTTGTATCTAGAGAAAGAGATCAAGGCACTGTGTTCTACAAATTAAAACTCTCACACTTTTCAAACATTTCTTAGTTTGGTCAGACTTCTTCCTTTCTGTTACGGTGTTGATAGTAAAACCATAAAATGAGTGTCAAAATCAAACATCAGCCTATGCGAAAATGATTGTAGTACAACTGTAATAATAAATAAGTACTACACTGAATGGTAGCCACTACATTATGTGCAGTTCCAATAATTAATTCACGGATCAATGCTCTCTTTTGAAGGTTATCCAAAATTGCAAGCAGGAGGCCTTGACCAGGGAGGTGATATTAAAAGGTTGATGTTAAAAATCTAGTGTTTGTCCAAACCTACCACATTGTTTAAAATGGGCTACTGTGGCTTTTTCCTGTATTTAGCACACAAAAGAATGTTTTGGTTATCACACAGTAAGCGGGAATTTGTAACCGTCAGCATTATAATTTGTAGCCATGTGGAATATACCAGCTGCTTCCCACTTGGGTAGCTTGTGTCCGCTGACAGAACAAGACATGTATAAAAATCAGGAAAACAAAAATTATAAAGCAGTAATTAGTAGAAAGACTTGGATCAAGCAAAATTGCCAGGGGAGGCAATAAAAATAGCTAGAAGAAAGTAGCATTATTCATCTTGTATAAACAATATTAACATAAGAAAATACACTCAGCACAGAAGTGTCTTTCAATCTAAGTTCCAGAAATTTTTTTCAGATTGTCACTTTACCAACTTTCTTGAACTAGGAGCTTCACCAGCCTGATCTGCTCCGGGTAATTATCCATTACTTGTCAGTTGTTCACCTCTGACACCATATGTAACAGCTGCAAGATCAGACCAGCTAACTGGGAACATGTAAAATCAAAAATTAGCCCCTGTTAGAAATTCAGTAGGAACAAAATACCCAACCAATGCATATGAAGGCTGTCAAGGACAGCAGTTAGGAAAAACGTTAGAAAAAGCAAGCGAGTTTTAAGGAGTCCTTGAGCTTTAGTAAATATTTCTTTAATAGAAGTTTACCTATTCCATTTCTACTGGCTCATTTAAAGAGCAGCTACTGTTACATAATTCTTCACCAGAATGAATTTCCAAATCCAGTTTCAAGGACCTGAGGTACAGGTAAATACCTCCTTTGATTTAATAGGTTTCTTCTGTTAGTGGACTCCTTTCTAGACTACATTGTGAGACAACAGCTTAATCACTTGTCGTGCAGTGTATTTGGTCACACTAACAGCTCTCCCACACAGTCTGAAAAGCCCTAATTTCTCTAATCTCAGTGTTTGTGCTATATACAGGCTGAAAAGCCTCAAACAGAAGTCTAAGACTTCTTCAAGGCCTCTACATAAGCAGCAACCGCCTTCACTCAAGATGTTCTGGGTGTCCTAAACTATGTTAACAAAATTTTACCTGGTTAAACTTTAAAAACATGTATATTTTACTTCATTGGGGAAAAAAGCTAGGCTTCTTCATGCTTAATTTTACCTCTCCAGTTTAATAAATCATACTTCTGTGAATCCTGCAGATATATGGGTATTTCAGGCAGGTGATTTAAAGAAAAAAAAAATATATTCAAGCTAAAATAGTAGGAGTCAAATCAGAAAAAAATACTAGACTTTCATTTTCAAAGAGGGAACACAGGCAAAAATTGCCCAATCGTCATGTAAGATTTGTTACTAAATGCAATTCTGTGTAATTATGAGGACATCACAGCAAATCAGTCTCAAGTGAGATTTGGGTTGAAAAATGCTATACTACTACAACACAATCTCCTAACAAAGAATTATTTTTTACAAATAGGATTCTTTGAATGTATCCATTTTTGAGTAAGATTAAGGAAATCTCTAATTAGCTTTTACTTTTTAATTGTTGTTAGTTTTCATTTAGCCAGGTTTTGGTTTTGTTTATTTGCCTTCCTACGCTTTTAAGAATAGTTTAACAAACAGTTGGAAAGAAAATTTTTGTCCAATACAATCCTTAAGCAAACACTCAACTCTTACACCTAATGTTACTTCAAAAAAAATCAGTCAGCCACATAGGAGTGCTGGCGTAGCACATCTTAGGTAAGATCTTAGATAAGTATAGCCCAACATCACATACAGGTTTACAAGACTACTCAAGCTTGAATAAATCTGTAATTTCCATGAAGAGTTTTACAAGAGTGAACTTCAGTAACAGATAATCAAATGCCATTTTAGTTGTTGTGCTACATTTGCCTTTTTTAAAAGAGTTTAAAAAAAAAAGGTTTAGGGATTGGTGGTTTTTTGTTTCAGAGAAAGGTCTTTCTCTTAATACTTCATTTCATTTAAATGAAAATTTTAATCATAAGGATATTTAGGGAATATTTATTGCAGCATCTGGATTGCAACTTTTCTCATTTAATGCAATTTCTATTTATTTTATATTAGAAAAATGAAAATTTATGTTTAATTATGCTTCAAACTTTTTTGCAACTAACTGAAATTCTCAGGGAACTCATCCAACAAAGCAGAAAGCCTAAATTTAAAATTGATACAAAAGCTAGGGTACTGAAATCAAACACATTTCATTCCTTTTTAGAACACTAGTTGAATTCTGCGTAATATGTTGTAAATACTCTGCAAAAAAAATATGGACTCACAAGAAAGAAATATACAGATGTAACATTTCATTTTAGAACAAACTACTCAAAAAAGTAGGTTTTGCTAAGGTTTTTGGCTGTATAGGTTTTGAGGTTGTTGTTTTCTTTTTTTTGCTTTTTCAACAGTAGATGGCATTCCAAGCATCTCCTGCAGAAAGTGCTTTCCTTGGTACTTGTACTGTCACCAGCTGCTACGTTGAAATATGCAACACTGGACTCTGCTGCTAGCAGGTGAATTAAATAAAAATTCATTCGAACTCCATAATCAATTTGAAATACATTAGTAATTGCTTTATTCTTGGGGTTTTTTGCCTGCTAAATAAGGATTTTATTACATTATTAGCTACAGTATATTCAATAGGTGAAAATTACATACATTTAAGAGCTTAACAACTACTCAACAGACAGTAAGTTAGCATTTCTCAGACTGTGGCAATTAATTGTGTGTAATGGATGCAGATTTCTTCCAGAGTGCAGGCAATTCTAGAGAAGGATTGCTTGCAGAGGAAATAACAGGAACAGAAATAACAAATATCACAAACTTGTCGTCAGCCTCTTCAAAATCAGCCTTACAGACTGCCCCTTTTTAGATTAGACTTATATCCTGCATCCACTGATACACAAAGGCCTGAATGACTATCACATAATAAACAGTGGTATTGGCAGTATAAACATTTTATGAGTAAGGCCAGTTTATTAAATAGCAAGAAAAATCCAAGTTCCCTACCAAAAAAAGAAACACAATACAGCTTCTGCTATGAAAATAAGATTAGAATCTAAGATTTAAGCAGGAAATTAAAAACCAGGAGAAAAATAGATGAGAAATGCAACAGTAATGCAGAGTCTATTGTTCCACACAAACTTTGAGACAATACAAACAGATTTTTTAATCTAGGAAAGTGTTATTCTTACTGACACAAACTTTACTGTGCCATCTTATTGTAAAAGAACAGAAATGCAATCACGTATTTCATAGACATGGCTATGTCTACGAGAGCCAGAGCCAATTTATCAAGAAATCATTCATTTTTGCTGATTTGCTGTTTCTGTTCACATAAACCTTAATAGGTGGAAATTATATTGGTAGTAAAGAAATTTTTAAAAATATTTTCTGAGGAAATAATTCCAATAAAGACCTTCTGTTATGAGAGTAAAACATAAAATAAAGGTTGGGGCTTTTTTCTGACAAAAATGATTAATTGGATAAAAATATAAATGGGAATACTTTTAGCTCACTCTATTCATGTATTCCACAGAATTTCTTTGTTTATATCTGGGAAATCACTGAAAATTAATGGGATATAATCTCATCTATCAGCGACATAATCTTTATCTGAGGTAAACACAATGCCCACTTTACGTGCTACTGAATGAAAAAACAGAAGTTGTTTTCTTTAAAAAACAACTGTTGTCTGGTGATTCATCTGATGCATGGAAGAGCTAGAATAATAAATAGAATATTATTATAAACTGTCTGCATAACTAGGTATAGTAACACAGTTTACAAAAATGGAAATGTTCTTTTCCATTGATTTTATAAGCCTGAATCAATGTTCCACTAAGAAATAAAAGGTATCAGTCTGGTTTTTTTACAGAATAGCTTACTATTTCTGTCTACATGTCTCCTTTGATCAGTACTCTGTTGGAATTTGTTTGCTATTTTCATCTTTATTTTGAAGTGAATTAAAGTTAGATAATACTCCAAACCCACCAAATTTTTCTAGACTTTTTCTGATTCTTTTTCTGAGTCCTCTTGTCTTGTACTCATTGTTGCATGAACACAGCTCTCCTAGTCTGAGGAGTTTCTTTAAATTGGTAATTTTTGTGGAAATTCTTATTTCATACGCTGTAATTTCAACTACCTAGCAAAGTGATTCCAATGCTTTATCACAGATGCCAGTTAAACTGGAGTGTTTTAATTGTTTGCACTGATTTTTATCTAGTGACCAGGCATCAGGCTCAGGAGATGAACAGAGTCCAATAATATGAACATAGCCAGATTTGAAACTACTTTGGTAAAAGTATTTTAAACAGAAACCAACTCATCTGGTCTAATTCATGAAGGAAATACCACTTTTTTTAAGTGAAAAAAAAAAAAAGAAAAAAAAAAAGAAAAAAAAAAGAAAAAAAAAAAGAAAGAATAACTTTTGCAGAACACATTGGTGAGATTAATCTTTAACAATTTTGATTGGTTTTGGCCCAGGACTAAAATTCTTTCAAATAGCTTCCCTATCAAAATTGCACACTAAGCAGAAGCTTAAAAGCATTTAAATTATCTGCTATATAAATTGATGAAACTTCTGTCAAAGGTCTCTGATCAGAGTTCCTTAGCCTCTCCAAATATCCTGATTTGGCTGAAAATACTAATAAAGAGCTAAAAACTATATAATTTTGAATAATTTTCCTTAACTTCTGCCACATAATGAACATCTGCATTGGCTGCTGGCCGAATCTAACAGACCTTTCCTGGTTGAGTAAACTGTGGTTTTACTTAGTCTGCTAAAGTCTTGCTACATTAAAACTTGAGAAGTGTGATGGTTTGGGTCCATTAAATTTGATGTTCCAGAGTACAATACAGATTAATGAATTAGGCTGTACTAAATTTCAAGGCTGTAGTGATATCATATATTTATTTTCTCTTTGGATGTTAATCTCATTCAGTGCCTTTTTACAGGTTATTCAGCAACTTCGTTTACTAACCAGTGGGAAAAAAAATTCTTAAACTTTGTCTCTCTCTAAAGTATCGTAAAATGAAGAATGAAATGAGAATCTGATCTATGTAACTATCTCCATTGCTCAATCAAAGCAAAACATCTACTCCCTAAAAAGGCTCCAAGAAAGAACTCTGGAATCCAAAAATGAGATACCACAACCAAAGAAAAACTACTTTACTATTTAGTAAATTCTGTCTTTATTTTCACTCCTATAATTGGCTTTCAAAGGACAACTGCTCGCACAGAAGTATAACTATTCCCCTATGCATAAATTATAGTGTAATTCAATAGAAGTTGTTCAAACATTTAATTTCATTCTTCTATTGGTTCAAAAATACATCATAAGGGTGCCTGAAAGTAGTACATACATTTCGGTAAAAATCAAAATTCTCTCCCAGAAGTGGTGAAAAACTTCAATCCTGTGATCAGTTTTAACACAGATTTTTATTTTTTATATATACAAACAAAGTATAACTGAAAATAGAAGTCACATTTTTCTGACTTCTTACTTTCTTCTATTTTGTCCTAAGATTAACTTCCAGAGTCAGGCTGCAAAAATCTTCAAACACTCAGAGGCAAAAACAAGTATCTAGGGTGGCAGCTTTTAATCCTTTTAATCTACATTATTCTCTCAACAATTAACATTTCAATATTGACTCAGCACCTAAACTTCCTGAAAGGATGTAAAGTCTCTTGTATTATAAAGATGAGCACCTCTCTTGGAGCACCTCTCCTATGAAGACAGGTTGAGGGAGCTGGGGCTGTTCAGCCTGGAGAAGAGAAGGCTCCGGGGAGACTTTATTCCAGCCTTCCAGTATCTGAAGGGAGCTCCAGGAGAGCTGGAGAAGGACTATTTCTCACGAAGTGTAGTGATAGGACAAGGGGTAATGGTTTTAAATCAGAAGAGGTGAGATTTAGATTAGATATTATGAAGAAATCCTTTCCTGTGAGGATGGTGAGGCACTGGAACAGGTTGCCCAGAGAAGCTGTGGATGCGCCACACCTGGAAGTGTTCAAGGCCAGGCTGGATGGGGCTTTGAGCAACCTGGTCTAGTGGGAGGTGTCCCTGCTCATGGCAGGGGGTTTGGAACTTGATGATCTTTAAGGTCCCTTCCAAATAGAACCATTCTACAATTCTGTGAAGAATCTGAAATTTGCTCCCTTTGTTTTCTGCTTCCTTGGAATAAATTCATGAACCAACTAAGAACCCAGAACCCTCTTCCTGATATACATTATCTCAAATACTCCCTACTTCCTTGTAAGAGTAATCATTTTTGGATTTCAGAAACTTAGGACTGGCCACAAAAGGTTAAAGGCAGCTGTAGGGGGAAGGCGGGGCCAGAAAAAAAGGAACTTCTGTTCCCTCAGACATCACATTCTTCATCCAGCAAAACTACACCTGTACTAGAGGCATAAACGTAATATGCTACCTTTAGAAATACTTACCTTTGTGAACATCATTCTTCATAAACATATGTTATTTAAACCCTTCTGTGAAGGGGAGTTCTAAATGTTTAATAACGGAATTCTGAATTGCAGTTTTGGATGATCATTTAACTCCTAAGTCTTTATAGTAATGCAGACACTCATTGTTCTCATTTCCAGCTAATTACAAGTATTCATTCATGTCTGTTTGCAATTAGGGTGCATTTAAAATGAACAGAACTGCCATTCATGAAGACTCTATATATAAATGAAAATCAGTGAATACAAAGTGACATCAAAAGCAGCCCAGACAATAGTCCTATGATTTTAAATGCAGCACATCCTAGACAACCTTGAAAAACTCACTAGTTAAGACATTTTGCAGAGTTACAACACTAGTATCCATCTCTAATTTGCACTATGAAACTAAATTTTGTAAATTCAGTACTGTTCTTAAATCCACACTAGTAGTATAAATGAGCAGCAAAAGCAATCTACAGAGAGCAAATTTAAAAGTGATCCTCAAGACCAGAAATTGATAAATTTGTATGCTGCGCTCTTACAAGGAAAATACTAACCACGTTCTTCTGAGGAAAGAGGTACACGCATTTTTGCTTTAAGAGATGATGAGAGAGAAAAATATGTACTTCATACATGAAAGAAATATCTATAATCAGCACAAAGAATAGTTTTCAAAACTGCACAAACTAGTGATGGAACGATGAGTTTACCACATTTCAGTTATGTTTATCCTCATCAATTATTGTCCACCCAAAGCAGAAGTTCAAGACATACAGGCACATGTGAAGGGCAAGTAAGAAAATATTCATTACATAGCTTAACATGTAATAAAAATGAGACCTACTACCTTTATCTTGCCTGAATCTCACAAACTGCAATTAAGCGCAATACCTCTTGTTCCATTATCTACTACAGTAGCCTTTGAAAAACCTTAAAAGTTCCCCTTCAGTCTTCTGTCCTAAAGCATATCAAATTTGTTCGGCACGTCCTCACAGCATGTTTTCTAGAGATCTTACCTGGACTACTATCAACTAATCCACCACTATTTTGAGCTGCAGTTTTCAAAACTGGACACATTCCAGCTAGGCATTTACTGGTGCTGATTAGAAGTGAAGGATTGCCTCATAGTACTATTTATGCAACCTACAATGGCAAATACCCTTCCCATAACAACATGGACAATTAAAGTTCACGTTCAGCATACGAGTGATTTTACACCCTAGATACTGCACTTGGGAATTACTACCCAATCAGCTGCTACCTTCAATTTAAATGCATGATTGTGTGTAAGCATAGTACTTACTAAATAATGTCCTTGTTGGACATTATATATATAGAATTATAGAATGGTTAGATTTGGAAGGCACCTTAAAAATCATTGAGTTCCAACCCTCCTGTCATGCACAGGCACACCTCTAACTAGACCAGCTTGCTCAACGCCCCATCCAGCCTGGCCTTGAACACTTCCAGGGATGGGGCAGCCACAACTGGTACACTGTCTCATCACTCTCACAGTTAAGAACTTCTTCCTAGTATCTAAATTTCCCCTCTTTCAGTTTAAAACCATTACCCCTTGTACTATCGCTACACTCCCTGATCAAGAGTCCCTCCCCATCTCTCCTGTAGCTCCCTTCAGATACTAGAAAGCTGTTACAAGGTCTCCTGGAGCCTTCTCTTCTCCAGGCTGAACAGCCCCAGCTCTCTCAGCCTATCTTCATAGGAGAGGTGCTCCAGCCCTCTGATCATCTTCATGGTCCTCCTCTGGACCCATTCCAACAGGTCTATGCCCTTCTTATTCTGAAGCCCCCAGAGCTGAATGCAGTACTCAAGGTAAGGTCTCACAACAGTGGAGCAGAGGGGCAGATTCACCTCCCTGAAACTACTGCCATGGTTTTTTTGATGCAACCGTGGATGCTTCGGCTTTCTTGGCTGCAAGTGCTCATTGCCGGCTCATGTTAAGCTTTTCCTCAGTCAATACCCTCAAGTCCCTCTCCTCAGGGCTGCTTTCAATCCATTCTCTGTTTTTGCATTTGAGATTGCCTCACCCCACGTGTAGGACCTTGCACTTGGCCCTGTTGAATTTTTTTGTTGAGGTTCACCCAGGTCTACCTCTCAAGCCTGTCCAGGTCCCTCTGGATGGCATCTCTTACCTCCAGCTTGTTGACCACAACACACAGCTTAATGTCATTGGCAAACTTGTCGAGAATTCCCACTTGCACTCAATCCCACTGTCCATGTCACCAACAAAGATATTAAATGCCACTAGTCCCAGTACCAACCACTGAGGAACACCACTCGTCACTGGCTGCCACTTGGACATTGAGATGTTGAGTACAACCAACATCTAAGGAGTCCAGCCAACTCCTTATCCACCAAGTGGTCCACCTGGCAATTCTATATCTCTCCAATTTAAAGACCAATATGTCATGTAAAACAGTGTCTAATGCTTTGCACAAATCCAGGTAGATGATGTCAGTTCCTCTTCCCTTACCCACCAATGCTGTAATGCTGTCACAGAAGGCCACCAAATTTCTCAAGCATGATTTGCCCTCATTGAAACCTTGTTGGCTGTCATGTTATTTTATTTTATTCTTTTATTCATTATTATTATCATCATTATTATTATAATCAAATATTAGTAGAAAGTCTAATCTTGAGCTTCTAGGATCAAAACAAGGTATAGAAAATCTGTGATCACTTTCCCATTTTTCTCATTCCCATTCCTGAAAAAAAAAAAAATGCAATAGTCCTGTGTAGGTACTGAATGCTCTCTCCTACAGTTAAAACACTTGTAATAACTGAGAAACAAAACTTAATACTTTTGGGCAAGTGTTTTGGAAAGCACAGTGGCTTCTTGCTAAGACACACAATCCCCACTCTCCAACGGCAGAGAAGGATCACCTATGACAGCCCTGCCAGGCCTGTCTGTGGCATTGTTTGCCTATATCAAACATTCCGGATTTTTTTTAACTTATCTGACCTACTCCTCCAATATGTCATGATACTCAGCCAGAGTTGAGTTATTACTTGCAGAAATGTCCCTTATGGAAAACAGAAAATGCACAGAGAAATAGAGATGCTTGTTACAGCTGCAGAAATGACACATTTTTAAAGTGAGCCTTACTTATAGTCTCAATTTTTTCATACAGAAAATAGTAGTCTTTGTTTTCCTCTCAAAGAGACACCAACTACAAGGAGAAGAAGGACCTAAGTAGCTAGATTGAATACTACAATTTATGAACATGGTATAAAATTCAAAAATTTACTTATACCTTTCTTTCCAAACAACATACAGCAAAGCAGGGGCGAAAAGAGTGACCAGCAAAATTGCAATACTAAAGAGTTCAGAAAAGATGGGCAAGAATGGTATAAGGGCTGGGGAAATGTCAGTAAGACCTGAGTTGAGGATTTTTTAACTTTATTTAAAAAGTGATAAAATCAGTAACTTGATTTCAGTCTTACCAGTTTCTGTGTACACAGGGGACATGAACACTCCTAAGGAGTATTTTGACTGTCAATTTTCTCTTCCACTTTGGCACTTTAGCTCTTTGATCATCCAAAGCGTATACATACTAGTTTGCAGCCAGGCCCATTAGGGCTGAACCAAGCAGTCATCTTGATGCAGAAAAAACAGCTATGAATGAGAAGATAATAAAGACAGAATACAAGTATCATCCAGCTTGGAAGCCTAGGCCTGTTTCTTAACATATATAACAGGACGGTACTGATGTACACTGAAAAATTTATTCTCAAGGAATAGAATTTGTTGGGGGGAGGCGAAGATGAGAACACAAATGCAAATTTTAAGAGGTGAGCTTTCTAAATATTGAAACATTTTTCTCACAATACTAGTGAAACTTCACAACTTTAAGTCAATATCAGACACATTTCTAAACACGTTCTATTGCAATCTGTCTTGAGCTTGATGCAATAAGTGCTCAAAGACACTGTACAATATATGCGGTGGTTTAAGTCAGATCATAATGGGGCCTCTTCTGAGTTAAAAATCTATTTAACTACTCTTCCCTTCTCTTTATAAAAATCAGAAATTTTCATGTGTTCAATCCAAACATACGGTTTTTTTCAACTGACCATCCTGCCCCAAGATAAGTCATCATCTGTTATGTCCTAATCACGTATTATTAACAACCATCTAATTGAAAAGTGGGATATACCTGAAATGAACATTATGTGAGCATTTTCAGTCGGCTAAACATTTTAAACAACATGTTTTTAAATTTAAAGTATAAATAACACACATTGAATTAATAAAGGCTGTGTTCTATATACACAGCATATTTAAAGTTATTAAAATACCACCACACAATTTTGAAGTGATTTCAAATGTATAATAAAGAGTTGGCATTTAAATTACAACAAATAATGTTATCTAAAAAGATAGTGGTGGGTATTGTGTACACTTTGTTCATGAGTTGTCAAACAAATCTCTGTAGTTTGTATAGCTAGAACTATAGAAGTCAGGTTTTTAGTATGCCTAAAATTATTTTGTTTCAACATCTCTGATAATAGCTGTAATACAAGCAATGCTAAAAATATTGCAGTATTATCTCATTGACTGCAGTTACCAAAAAAAGTAGCACTGTGGGAAAAAAAGAAAAAAAAAGAAAAAAAAAAAGAGGCTACATTCAATAAGACTAGATGAAACCATAAAAATATAAAGTTACTGAGCTTCAGAAGTTCTTCTAACTTGCGTGGAAAAGGATCTTCTTACTTTCTAGAGAACTTGTATACAGTGGTTTACAATGCAGCTGAAAGAAAAAATCATACCCAGAAGATAAATCCCTACAAAATGGAAGCAACCTCATTTCTGTACAAAATAAAAACACCCTAGACTGACCTATAAAATGCACATAGAATTGCTACCTAATTAATTACACATAACGCTTTTTACTGCTAATACAATGCTACAGAATAACACTGATTTGCAAAATGTTCTTAGAACAGAAAGCAGCGATAGAAGTACTCTGCCTTCTTCCACAGTCCTCGTAAGGAAATAGCAAGCTCTTTTTATTTCAATAGAATGGCATTCTATAAATAAAATTTATTTATATCTTTGCAAATAAGCACAAGAGTTACACTGATCATGGCTTTAGAAATCTTGCCTAATTTTTCTATGATGCTTCAAAGCCTAGCTTAGCATCTGGATGTGCTGGTTTTCATCACTTACAGTGATAACAAGATCTCTTCAGGAATGAAGAACAGCTGGTGGAAGCTGAAGAAGATGAAGTGAATGGGCAGAAGAGACCACTTTGAAATGTTTGTATCCCTATTTTGTTGAACATATAAATCCTCAAACTGTCAATTCAGTTAAGATTTAAGAATTCACTTGGAATTCCTCCTGATAATGGCCTACCATACAGCACCTTCAGCTGTTTTCTCCTTTCCTAGCTTGTCAGGACATTCCATCTCACTTTTACGGGTACACTTATTTGTCACCTGCCATTACCATTATCTGTGTCAACCACAGTAAGGCAAAATTCCTCATCAAGAATCTATCAGCTGTTATCAAGTTCCCACCTACATTTTTCCACCATAAGGGCTGTAGCCTAGTTTTCTACTCTGTGCATTGACTTTTAACAGAAGAGAGGGTTTAGTGGAAAGTTTTGTTTCTTCCGTTCAAAAAGTTCAGCGTCTTGTGACAGACATGTCCGGGATGAAGATCATGGTCAACAATTTCAGTCCTTAGGCATAATAATAGTTTTAATATACATGAAAGGAGACAAAGCTTTTCTACAGTAATCCTTGACTCCTAAAACACCCTGTCTTTTGTTACAGCTGCAAGGGGCACTGATCTCACCTCTTCTAACGTGAACACAAAGAAACGTACATATTTTAAAAAACCCACCATGTTAAACTAGCTGCACATGAAATTCCTCCCCCAGGGAGAGAATGGGAGAGAACAACCCAAACCTAACAGATGTTAGTCATGTCATTTAATACATGACTGAAAGACTAAAGATACTGTGTTGATGAGGACAACATAAGAACCTCTGCAGAACACAATGAAATTAGTACTTCATTATCTATTGTTAAAAATGAGGGAACAAGTATCAAATAAACCCAAAGACAATTCCTTTTTCACATTTAATTAAATTGAAAACTCTAGAACGTCCAACAAAGATGCTTCAGAACTTCTAATTTGCTGTAAAGCCTGCCAAAACCCCAGAAGACTATGATTCAAAATTAACATTAAGTCAGCGACAGTTGACACAGCACTGTGGTCAAACCAATTGATACTAATAATACTCTATTTGTGGTGTCTTGTTTCTGTGCAAGGTTTCAAGATGTAAATGGACAGACTTCATTATAAACACTACACAAACCAGTTACTGAAACCACAAATGAATGTCAAAATTCCTATAAACATTATGCTACTAATTATAGATACGGGAAATAAAATAATTGTGGACTCAGAATTTCTTTAAACAAAACAGGATATTTGTTCTGTGCATTACTGATGCTAGCTTTGAAAAAAGTAATAATTAAAAAACTATTAAAAGTGACACCTAAAAAAATGTGTAATAATTGTATTAATTGGCAGTTGCTTCAACACCTCAGAGTTCAACCCAAACTCCCACATAAGGAGCACTTTAAATATGTTTAAATGTCATTAAAATATTTGGAAATGGCTAACCACTTTCCTAAATACTAGCTGAATTTAAGAGAAGTACAAAGGACGTGGTCAACAAAAAAGAAAGTGATATGCAAACATCTGTGGAATGGACAATGTAATCTTTTCTGTTGTGAAATTTCAAGTAAACAGGAAATGCAAGCTATTTTCTATAAAACTAATAGTGACATCTCTGATGGCACTGTTATAATTAACATATTTTATATTAAATAGTCAGGTCCATAATAACTATAAATATATATATTATGGTTAGAATGTCTGTGACTACTTGAAATTTATATAGATTTTTAAGTATAAATCAATTGATGGAGGATACTCAAAGTCATTTTTTAAAGAAACAAAACACAAATTCATTATCATTCATTCTCCAGGAAAGAAAGGCAAAATTCTTGGAAGAAATTATATCCCAGGATTCCTAGTCTTGTATATGACTGACAGCTTAGAGTTTGTTAGTACTCACAGACAAAAATCTTACTACATTTTCTGCATTATCAGTATAATATCATAGGTTCAACAGCTGGAATGTCCTATCAGACTTTTCACCTAATTCTTGCAGGAGGTTAGAGCCTCAGACATCCTAGGCAGAAGGTTATAGAGTAAATCCTATTGGAAGCCATTTCCAAGTACAGAAAGGACAAGAAAGCCAACACAAACACACATGAATTAACCTGACTGCCTTCTGCGATGAGATGGTTGGCTGTGTACACAAGTGAACATAAAGACTTTTGACCCCATCTCCTACAGTATCCTTTATAGCCAAACTGGGGAAACATGGACAGGATAAACAGATGAAAAAGTGACTGCCAGGCTTAAGCACAGTCATCAGACACTGAAGTCCAACTGGTAGGTAGGAGCTAGTGATGCTCCACCAGGACCAGTCCTGAAGTCAATTAACTGTTTATTATCTTTATTAACAGCATGGATGGTGTCCATCATCAGCACATTTGTGGATGATACCAAATTGAGAAGGAAAAAGGTGAGTCTGTCAATATATTTGTCAAGGAGGGTACAGCTGCTATGCAGAAGACATCAATGGTCTGGAAAAAACAGTTAACGTTATGAATTTCAACAAAGATAATTTGAAAGTACAGCATCTTAGAACCGACTCATGGCCCAATTTGTTGTTAGAAAGCAGCTTTGCTGAAAAAAGGCATGGAAGCCCTAGTGGAGAAGCCAAACAGGAGTCCTCAATGTGCCTTGCAGCAAAGGTCAACCACATTCTGGGCCACGTTAGCAGGAATTCAGCCAGCAGGTTGACAAAAGTGATTGTCTTCTACTCAGAACTTGTGAAGGTACATCCGGAGTAGTGTCCAGTCTGGGGCTCACCAATGCAAGAGAAACACTGACATACTGAAGCAAGTGCAGCAGAGAGTCACCAAGATGGTCACAGGTCTGGAGCACATGATGTACAAAAAGACAGTCAGAGACTAAGCAGTCCTTAAAAAGAGAAGGTGGCCAAGGGGAGGTCTACTGCCTAATGGGAAGCACAGAAAAGATGGAGCTGGTCTCTTCTTGGAGGTACACTGGTATAGATCAAGAGGTGGCAGACAACTTGGAACACGGGAAATTCCAGCTATGCATAAAGAAAACACCTCGTATTTTGAGGGTGGTCAAATACCAGAAGAGGTTGCCCAGACAGATTGTGAAATGTCAATCCTTGGAGATGTTCAGAATTCAGTAAGTTCCACAAAAACTTCACCTACTTGATTTTGCTTTGAGCAGGACCACTAGACAATCTCAGGAGGTCACTTCCAACCTCCAGAGTCTTATGTTACTATGAAATTATCCTCTATTGTCTGGGCTTGTTTTCTATAACTCCTTTCTCTCATTCCCTTATAAAAACATAAAATGTTTTCAATTAAATACAGCCACATTTGCTCTGGTTTATGACAGACTCAAAGCCATAAGTGTTCATAAGGTGAGTTCACTGTATCTCTGACAGTGCTGAGAGTTCTGGAACTCCTCTGAGTAGTTTTTGTGTTATGACAAGCTGAATCTTCCACTTCCTCACACTAAGACACTTCTGTGCACATGCTAGTGCCCAAATTTAGCTTTAGAACAAATATCTCGTTGCATAGTGATGGTTAGGTGTATGTCAGAAGATCTATTTCTTAGACATCTGGATCTTACATATGTTCCAAGGCTATGAGCAACCTTAGCAATTTTAGAGATTATTCACTTCACTAGTTACGCATGGCTGTTCAAGAAAAAGTAGCACATTAATTGTTCATTGGTATTATTACTGTTGTTTTTATTCCATTTCAAACAGAAACAGCTCATTCCACAAATAAGTATCAGCTCCATTTTTTATATTACATTTAATCCTGTCGTTATTCATTACACTGCCCATTCATTTACAATTCTTAATGCAGTTGACAAAGGCAAACATTTGAATTCGAAGAAGCTTCCATACAAATAAGATCTGCCATTTTGCTAAATGATAACTACTAGAGTAAAAAAAAAAATTAATTATGATTTTCACTTAAATAAATATTGTCTAAAAAGAGACAAATTATCAATTTAGCTTTGTCATCTGGAAAGCTGAAACAGCAAAATCTGTGCATGTTCAATTTTTGTGATTGCTAGAACTTAGTACAAAATGTACTAGCCGTAAAAAAAAATTAAATAGGGTAATCAATATTTGTACTGAAATGTGCAAACACAGTTCCTGTAATTGTTCCTACCTAAAGCAAAACACATCTAACAAGCAACCATATCAAGCAAGATGACAGGTGGTTTTCTGACAGATGCCACTGATCCTTCTTTGGTTAACACAGAACAAGCTGTCACTAAGTGACAAAGTGAACATAACATCCCTAACACTTGCTTTTTAAAGGATTTACCAAAAGCAGCAACAAGTGGACTAGACACTTTAATTCTTTAGTTACTTATATTATTTTTTCAAAGCATACTGTATAAAATCATCTCAATGTTCATGGATATCAAACAGGCATTTCCTCTTCTTCAGTTCACAGAAGCTTACAGAATACATTTAAGGCATTTCAACAATTTAATACATAAAAGATGTCTTCCTTTCTTATGAAAAAAGAGAGTTACGGTTCCAACAGTTGTCCAACCATGAAAAATAAGGGGGAGCTAAAATAAGGGGAGACTAAAATAAGTAGGCAAACGAAACATGCCCAGGAAACGCATATCTGGACAAAACCTATAAAAGACCAGGTTTCATAACTTTTTCTATTGACCAAAAATTTGAAAAAACTATGTGCACACATTAATACACATTTGGAAGACAAGAAATCATACAATGTCAATTAACAATAGCATGGATTACTAGTTATTATCAACATTTCTTTTTAGTCTTATAACAAAATGAGACAAATTCTGCTAGTCCTCAATCACAAAGTTTAATAATGTTTTCTATGATAATTCTGTCAAAAGGTCTGGAGACCTAAACTTTAACTTAGAATACTAGCTGGGTTATTGTATTGCAAACGTCCTTCTTGAAGACTCTGCTGGTCTGTCACTGTGCTTTGTTCCTCATGAACTCGGAATATGAAGATGCTGAACAGGAAGGAATCCTACTTTTGAAATAAGTCAGCAAACTTGCATACTGAAGTACTATAAGGACTCTTAAAATGTCAAATATCGTAGAAGAATTAATATTGACAGAAAAAAATGAAAAAAACTTTCATTTCAAAAAATACTTTTATCCCTAAAAGACAACATGTTAATGATGAATGGTAAACAAATCAGAATGTCAGTAATTAGCCTTAAATGATGGAAAAAATACCAATGGAAGAATGGACTATTTAGTCAGAAAGAGAATTTGCCATCCCCTCATCTCAATAACCAAACAACCTAAACAGCCCAATATCCAAGACAACAGTAACAAGTATTCATTGGCCTGATCCTAAGGAATATCTCAACAAGACCAAAATTTTAAGAAGGGCATCTCAGTCAGCTGCCTGGAAATCCCGGGGGAGGTGGGGGGGGAGGAGGGGAATAAAAATTAAAAAAAAAAAACATGTAAAAAAGCAAGAATCAAAACCTGTCTCAACGGTTCTTTGCTTTTTACTGCCTCTTTCGTTTCCCTCCCATCGCCACCACATCAGAAACTTCCTTCACTGCCACAGCCTCATGGCTGCAGCACCCCCATGAGCCAAGGACGAGTAAGACAGGGGAGAGCAATGACTGCTGCAAGCCAGCAAGACTTCGCGCTCTGCCTGCGTTTCTCCAGCAGAGAAAGTTGCAACTAGAAATTAACATCAAGGTACATCTTTTCTCTTGCTTTCTTTACCTTTTCTCTATTGTGTTTGTCAGTAAAAAGAAGAAGAATCAAACTAATGGTAGCTAAAGCCTATCCTGCCTAGTTCTTTTCTTTTCCTAATGGGACATCTAAAGGACTGCCACATGTTGTGAAGGACAGTTCTCTTTTAAAAAATTCCCCAGCTAGCATGAATACACTAAGAGATACTGATAGGGACAAAGTGTTATTTAGCATTTTACACTTTTAAATGTTTTAATTGATTCTTCTTTCCTTCTCATATATTCAACGGTTTTTAAGAAAAAATATTTTTTTTTTTTGTGGTCATCCTTTCCATAGGGTTAAGCAGACCCAGGTCTCTCTCCTCAAAACTTGGAATTTAATTATTCAGCAACTTAAAGCTATGCTGTTACACTATTTTCTTAACTCATTCATCCCCTCAAAACTGACTTTATTGCAGTTCAACCAGTCTTTCATTATTAATCTGCATTCTGGCAGCCTCCTGAGTGCTAAATGCATACAAAACATAAGACATCATGACCTCTCTTACATCAAATCAGAATTTTTCAGTCATTAACCAGAAAAAAGACAGGGGAAAGTAATACAATATACATATACAGGCAGGGTAGGTCACCATCATGAGGTCAGAAGCACATCTTGCTAACTCAAGATTTTTGTAAGATCAAGTACAGAAATGGTTAGTTTCACAATTCTATTTGGGAAAAATCAACACAGTTTAACGAACAAAGAAGTGAACTGAAATTATTATTCCTAACCATTAATTAGATTGTGATTTGGCAAAGTTACTGGTTTGCTGCAAACCCAGAAAGGCCCATGAACTACTATTTGCCCTTCCAATTTATCAGCTGCTACAATGTTCACACTTTAGTCAAATAATCTATTTTCACACTCATGTAAGACAAACAGCAGATATGTAACGTTATTTAATTTTTTATATAAAGTATGCTTTGAAAATTTAAATCCCAGTTTCCACCTCAGAAAAAAATAACTGAGATCATCCTTTGATTTTCTGCAAAAACTTTTCCATAAAATTTTAGAGATTATTTAGAATCCTAGAAAGAAAACCTACAAAATCATGTAGCGGGAAACGCTGGTTCTGTCTGTGCCTTCGGCGAGCTGTGTGCATCGCAGCTCAGATGATACAGCACTGCCCTCCTAACCAGGAGCCATCAATGGGGAAATGACTGTTCCTCATCTGCACTCCATCGTGCACACAAGCACACCACGAGTACTGCAGTCACAAGCCGGCGTGAAGAATGACACCGATATATTTTGTAAAAACAGTAAATCAGCGAGACAATTATTTTATTCCATGTTTACACAAATCAAACTAGATGCTCTCTTAACTTCAAATCAGATTATACCTGCTTCACTTAGCATACTTAAATAAATTAACTCTACTGTATTTGCCACTTTTTCTCTGCTTTGTACTCCTTAATAACATGGAAGAAAATGCTACATAAAGCATAAACAACTCATGTATTGAATACACACGGTTAGGCAAACTATCCTACCTATTGTCAATAAAAACTATTGTCAGGATGTAAAAACATGTAATCAATGCACAAATTTTCTTTTTATTAATTGAAGTATCAATTCTCTGTAATATGTGAGGAATAACACTTTTATAGTAGAGGTACACATTCAGAAACAACAATTTCCTGATTCTCCCACAAATACATTTACAATTAAAGAAAAAATCCTTTACACCTGAGAGTCTCCCTGTGCTGCCAGAGACCATAAAATAGAGCAATGTTTTGTTTAGAGTGTATAAAATCAATAAAAAGATAAAATTACTGTCTTAATATATTCTCTTGGTGTTTTTACATCACACTCCTACTTTAATAAGTACATTTTCGTGAATTTTTACCTCCACTAATATCTCCAAGATAGCATTGCTCTGACAACAATTTTATTGCCTTTAACCTCTACTCAATTTTATCACAATTACATAACAAAATTCCTTTGCCTGATATCTGTATTCTTCATCATACAGAAATTTAAAGGGAAAAAACAGGAGTTTAACTTAAAATTCCCAAAGTTTAGAAATGTTAAATTTTGTTTCGGGAGTTTTGCCTTTTTTCTGTTTTCTGAAAGGTGACAGGTTTAACCACGTGTATGTGGGACTCCATGCAGTCATTTCCACTTTGCCATTTTTCAAAGCATAACCACATGATGGGTTGCCTTTAGCATCTACTATTCTCATACAGTGTATCAAAGACATAATATTTCATACAGAGAGCACCAGACTCTATATCCTAACAAACATAATTAACCTTACTGAGTTTCCAGAATAGATTTTTGATTTTAAGGAACCTGTGTGCCATACTTCCTCATAAATTATTTTTTATGGTAAGAAACCAAAATTAATCAATTAAAATGTTATACTTAAAAAAAAAAAAAAAAAAAAACCAACTTATACACACATGAATTCAGAAAGGTATAGGTTAATGAATATTCTTCTTTACTAAGAGGAAAAGACGGCAATACACTTTCCATTATAAAATACTGTTTTCAACTGCATAAAACTTTGCCACTTTTCAACCATATGTCCTGACATTCTTCATCACAGGTTTTATTTCACTTTGCATTTTTGCGTCTATAAAGAATTCTCTATTTCCATAAACAAAGCTGCAAGAGAAGAAACTGCTATATTTTAAAAAAAATGACAAAAAATAATCTGATGATACCATATTAAGCAACTTACTTTGCAAGAAGGCCTTAACATTTGACAAAGCATGTGCCGTTGGCCATGATAAGGAAACCAAAGCAAAAAAAACCCTTTGAGAGTAACTTCAGATTACACTTACTAAAGAGAATTCTTAGATTTTAGAAGCCAAATCCTCCAAATATTTCATCTGCAAGGAGAATCTCCAAACTTGGGCTGAACAAAACTATATCTGAAATGATAGTTCTGAGCTTTTGATCCAGACACATGAAATGAGAATAGAAAGGCTCTTTCTCCTGAGCTCCCTACAGGAATCAGGCATCTTACAGGTGGTGCTTCATAATCCTCCATAAATCCTAATGTGTATTACACTTATTTCCCACCTCAGCTAAAAACAGAACCCACAACTATCAAGCATTCTTCCACTAATCCTGCTGACAGTCACTGATAGCATATTCCATCGTGCTCTTGAACAAACCAATGAACAGTCACCACTAATACTTTATCATCTCCTGCAACCTAAGAGTTGTTGTTCTAAAGGTTCCCCCTTTACAAAAATCAGTGCAAGGGAACCTTATGCGCCATGTTCGCACATCATCAACAGTTTACAAAATGAAGAACTGAAGAGTTCAAAAATGTATTAGAAAATTAGTGTCGCTTCTATAATCTCTACTTGGATTCTATGCTTGTGTTAAAATAATTACATGATCACACAGCTTTTTTAACAAAGATCCTATGTCTCACTCAGCATAGTTCAGCTAAGCAGCAGTTATTCAATATTGAGTTCTTCTCATTTCAGATCTTCTCATTTGCCTGATGATGAATTTAATGTATACTATTCAAATCCCACTTGCACCACATTAATTCAGTATTTGCAATGGACTTTTCACTTCTTCCTGCTATAATCCAAACCTTTAAAAAGTAAGTTTATTTACCACTACTAAGAAATTCTTGAAGATACGTAACCCACAGACAGGTTCCCACCAAGTGTAAGAATCAAACAATCAAGATCAAACTTTTTAGCTTGAGAGTTCCAATGCATTCCACCATTTCCTGTGCTGTTCACCCAGTTTTACAGTAGAACTTCTCTGCCAGGTGCCATATCACATCTGGAAGTCACTGAGTCATAATGCTTAGTAAGAATGGCTGACCTGCAGATCTCAATGATGCATTTGATACAGTCTTCATTGAATCAAATGCAGTTCACCCTTACCCCTAGTGTAGCTAGCTATTTCTTAGTGCTTTCATACAAGTCAAGAAAAAATTTTGATAGCCTTTACAGTGAGGATCTTCATATACCTCAGATTCAGACACAGAAAGACAACAGAATTGTGCTTAACATAAATAAAATGTAAAATTATTCTAGACACCCAGGACATCCAGCATATGAAGCAATTTCCCACTTCTGGAACAACAGACATTTTAAAAAAAGGGAAGAATTAACTTAAATAACATATTAGAACTTATGCTGGATCCCTTCCTAAATGAAACCTTACTCAGAAAAATATCATACGGGGAGAATCATCCGTAAGGGTCTTTCTGCTTTTCAGGCAAAAATGCCAGCCAACAGAAAAGATGTGTTTGTCCAGGGGTGAAAGAGTGACTTTATTGGCAAAGAATAAAACAGAGTGAAGCACGTGGGCTCCAAATTAATCTACCATCATCATCAGTGACATCATCTATCAATGTCTGAATGGAAGAGAAAGGTCACCTCAGGGTACAATTGCAAAAATTACTCATAATGAGAAAAGTTGAGGAACTGAAGGCAGAACAAAGGAATGCCACCACAGATTCCCAAGCACTTGAGCAGCCCTTGTGTCACAAGTTAAAGAGGTTTCTTTGTTCCACACACCACCACTAGATTCTGAATAATGCCTCAACCTATCTCTGTAGTGCAGCTTCTTAGACAGGAACTCTGCAGGTGTGCTGGGTATGCCTGGGATGGAGTCCATTTTCTTCACAGCAGCCTGTACGGTGCTGAGGTTTTTTTGGATTTGTGATAAACAGTGTTGATAACACACCAACGTCCTGGCTGTTGTTGAACAGCGCTTGCACAGCGTCAAGGCTTTTTCCCAGCCTGTCCCTCCACAAGTAGGTTGGGGTTGGCAAGAAGTTGAGAGGACACACAGCTGAGACAGTGATCCGAACGGATCTGAAGGATACTCCATACCATCTGACATTTTGCTGAGCAACAAAAGCCCAAGGCAAGGACAGGGAAGCAGGGATAGTCATGGTTACGGCATTTGAACTGTTCTGTGTGCTGAGGCCAAGCTTGCCAGAAGTTGGTTAAACATCTGCCTGCCAGAGGGAAGCAGTGAATCAATTCTTTTACTTCGTTTGCATGTGTAGCTTTTGCTTCACCTATTAAACTGTTTTTATCTTGACCCCCAAAGCTTCTCACCTTCCTTTTATTTTTCTCCCCATCCCACAGGAGAGGGGAAGGGAGTGATCAGCTGTGCTTAGCTGCAGGCCAGGGTCAACTCACCAAAGCAGAAGAGGAAGAGTTTCCTCTAGTGCCT
Source organism: Thinocorus orbignyianus (assembly GCA_013400375.1). NCBI lineage: Eukaryota > Metazoa > Chordata > Aves > Ciconiiformes > Thinocoridae > Thinocorus > Thinocorus orbignyianus. The sequence continues at coordinate 3,044,241 of VXBW01006074.1, read as the reverse complement.
CCGTGCAATGGGACAAAGCACGATAATCAGGTCAAAATGATGTTCTGCAGATGATACACTCTAGATACTAGACTCATTTTGAAAATTCCTTTCTTGATCAATCACAAGTCCAGAGAGAAGCCAGTCTGATATTCTAATTAGATTGACCTAAACTGCCAGATTGGAAATGTATCTAGTGAAACTCTCAGATGGGTAGTTTTGAGACCTCTTTGCAGTTCCTTCCTATTTCTGAGCTCAAACGTCTGGCAATCACTACAGTTCTTCCAAACATGTCTTCACCCACACAGACATCCAAGAAGGTAAGAATGCTGTCTGACAGAAGGGTGCTATACTGTATGCCAAGCAAGGCCTGAAGCCAGAAGATTTTTTTTAAGCAGCAGCTTTGTGAAGAAAATGAACTGAAGTCCAGTAAGAAGTTGTAAGACATTAACTTCCCCACTGAATAAGAACAGCCAGGAAAAAAAAAAAAAGGAAAGTAAACAAAATGTAAGGTAATAAATCATATACAGAAACAACAAACAAACAGAAAATAGAAGAGATTCAAAACAAAGAGAAGCTTTTCCAATTTAAACACGCAGCATCCAGGATGTTCCTCTTTTCATTTGCATTTCTAAGGAAAGTATATGGGGCTGAATAGGAGCATGCCGCACAGAAATCCCTAAGGATAATAAAGTTCTTAGGACCATTATAAAGATTACTCAGTCAATTCTGGGAACTGTAGAATCATAAACATAAAGAAAATAATTGTTCCATAAGTCATCAGTATCGTTCTTTACTGTGTAGCTACAGATGCAATGCTTAGTCTTGTTTTGAAAGAATCAAGTAACAAGGCAATCCATGAAATAGATTACGCCTAGATTGATAAATCCTCATTCCCAGAATATATTTATTAAGAACTTGTTCTTTTATTTACTGCTTCTCCTTGATTTCCTTCTAAGTGCAGACTGCTATATTCTTCCCCTTTTACTATCACTAAACCCTGTAATAGCACGAAAAAATGTAAGAATTTACATTCTTGGTACTTTTCCAGGTAAATGGTGTCATAGTTCTCTGAACAACTTTTAATCCGTCAATTTACTTCTTGCCAAGTGGCCTTAAAAGCAAATATATTCTAGCAAAGGTCGCATAGAAGATAGCAAGAGAGGAATGGTGACATCTCCAAAAGACAAGACATTTGTTCATGCACTAGGCCTACGTTAGGAATGTTCATCACAAACAACAATTCTAATACACAACCAAAGAAAATCTAATTAAAAAACAAAATATGTATTATAAAAGAAAGACTATATTTGAAGAAAATAGTCCTTTCTACTGACCATGCCATCCTGCTTAAGAAAGTTTAAATGTGTCTGCACTCATAGTTTTGCCAGTGCAACAAGTTGTTAATTACATTTTTATACCACTATTTATGTTAGCAGAAATCTGATCTAAAGGTCCCAGTGGTTTTTGGGCTTCTAAATGCTCAGATTACTTTTGTGAAGCTACCTACCTGGCTGCAAAAGCAAGTCTGTACTTACTGGGTGCTCAGCTCTGTCCCATGTCTGCCTCTACCTTCAGTCTGCATAGCAGTTGCAAAATAAACTCAGACTAATTAAAGTTTAAAAGTAAGTCAAACTAATCTGTTTCCTTTAAAAACAGTTAATTCTTGAGGGGGAAACAAAAAAAAAAAAAAATCCACAACTCCAGACTTAATTTGCCTAGGTTTCAGTAGACTTCTGAGCTATATCACAAGGAAATTAACTATACCAGTCAGGAACCGGCCCCAAATAAGATGTCATTGTACCTTGCTAGAAGAGGAAGTATTAAGCTGAAGAAACATAATTAGTAAAGTTTCTCTAGAATGTACCTTGGGAAAAAAATTTTTAACATTTGTCATTAATCTTATATATAAAAGAACACAACGCACACTTTTGACGACACCAAGTTCAGCACAGCAGTAGAACTAAGGGAAATCAACATTTTGTGCAATAAAAACTAACTGACCTGAAGTGAACCCACAGGAACAGAGGGACAAAAACCAGGTGTGGCAGTGTCACAGAAGTCTAGGACCACTGAAACAGTCCTTATTCCCCAGTCATTCCCCCAGGATACAACAAGAACCCACAACCACTACCACTAGCCTGTGGAGAACCTTCTAGAAGATCAGGCTGAGCCCACACAGCTATAGCCAATCATGAATCACCACCACATCATAAGGCAATCACAATGAGGCACTGTCTCCTCCACACCTATAAGTGACAAGGTCAGGGCTCACTGAGGAATCCTTGGCTGAGGAGCTGGGGGAGGCAGCAGCAGCAACTACCACGGGAGCATTGAGGGCTCCAGGCAGCTGGAGGGCCTCACCCATAGCCCCACATTGGGTGTGATGTGAGGGGACACCACAGTCCAGTGTCCTCACCAGCCCAACCTCCTCTATGGCTGTGCCATCTCTCCTCACAGGAGGCCGTGTGAGGAACTCCTGACCCCTAGCTTTGTTCCTGGGCTGTGGCATCTACCCGTCAGAGCAGGGAAGTCACATGACTTGTTAAGTGCATCTCTAACTGTTTTGCTGGTATACAAGCATCTTTTGTCTCCTTGCTCCCTTCTCAAACAGCTACAGCCAGTTGTGCTGAGTACAAGATCATGATTTAAGAAGCCAGTATACAGAAGGTTTTCATGCTCACAGAGTGACTAGGAATGGCCAATAATTTGCAGAATAACAGACGAGAGCCACTGGAGAAAGAGAACCGACCCAGCCGTGTCTGCTAAAGGTTGGAGTGTTAATGCCAACACACTGATCCTTGTAAAACTACTCCTTGAACACCACATGTTAGTCCTGTTTATCCCTCTTCTAGAAAGATGAACTTACACCTGAAGAGTTAGGAGGATGATTAGGGAAGAGGGTGCCTAAGTTAAGAAACAGGATGAGATTTGAATTGTAGTAAAATGAGGAATGAAAAAAATGGAGTAAAAGTAGAGGCGAATATCACAGAGAGAAGAAAAATGTTAAAGAACAGGCATAAAATGGCTGGGACTCACTTAAGCAGGAAATTAGAGGATGGTTTCTGGCTCTGCAGAGAGTGATATAGTAGCACGCTTTCAAATAAGAAAAGTGTCAGTAAAATACAGTCAAACTAATTATACTCTACATATAAAATAGTTATGAATTGGCCTATTAAGACATGTTTTTCCAAGAGCTAGAGTTTGGACTTGGTAACCAATGAATCATTCACTCCTCCTAGGGACTCATCTTCCATTCAGATATACACTAAAAAAACCAGGAATTAAGAATAATTACCAGTTTTCCTTTTAAAAGCACAACAGCCAATTATTTGTCAATTATAACATTTGGTAATAAACATGTACACCAGTAGAAATTTGGCATTTCTCCTCTTTGCCTCAAACACTTCCATATATTTAAATGTGCATACGGCCTACACATAAAAATCTCTATATTTTCAATAGTTGGTTATAAAGGTGCCTCAGATACTGAAGTTTATTGGTGAGACTTAGAATAGTAGTTTCAGTAGGTATTTCTCTGCATTATGTGGAATCTTCTGGCTTGTAGGAGCCTTGTACATTTTTCAAGCACTGAATGCACAGAACACACTGCAAATGCAGTACAGTAGGTGCTTTATAAGCTTCACAAAGCTGAAACACTGTAATGCCAAATTTTCTATATGTTACCAAAAAAAAGTCCAAAACCCAGAGATGGAAATGGCTATTAAAAATTTAAATCAATAAATTTTAAAACATTAACACTTGGCAAGAACAGCACTTCATGTGTTCTATTTTCCAAACTGTAGTCACATACACCATTATAATAAAATTTCCAGCTAAGTAAACAAATCTCGCACTATGACCATATACACATGTATTTATGACGTTCTCTAAATTGTTCCAATTAGCACTGCTCTACTTCTTTTCAGGCAAACTATGAATTTTTTACAATAAATTTAAAAAAAAAAAAAAAAAAACACCAAGCTTTACTACATAAGGTTATAATCACATTTAGACACACTTTTCATAATTTCTCTTACATTTGCATACATAAATATTACAATCAAACATATAATAAGAAAACTCTCTCTTGTAGTCCTGAGGTGCAAAAAGCTATAAATTCAATAACTGGAACATTAGAAAGCAAGTGAGTAATATTTATATTCAAATCAACTTGTGATATTACTGATTAAATAAAATTATCAAACTACAGGAATTCTTCATTTGTACTTTACTTAGGACTAATCAAATCTGAGAAATCCTTTATATGGGGCATTAAAAAGTTGTAATTAAAACATATGGGCTTAATCCTGTATCTCCATTTAAAATGGCAGTTCTCAAAGCTTGAATATTGTTATCTAAACTCAAGGCAAATATAAAAAAAAAAAACTTTGGTTACAGAATTCCCCAATGGGTGAAATTTACTGGAATCTGAAGCTGATTGAGAAGAATTTTAAGAAATCTTAGTAGACTGAATAGACAGATTAGATAATAGTCAGTGTTGGTATGTACTAAGTAATGCACATGGGGAAAATGACCCTAGCTAGAGATAGAAAGCTTGGTAGTACATTAGCTACTACTTTTTAGGAAAAAGAATTCATAGTGGTGGTCAAAAAAGGCAAAAGAAGTATCTCTGGGGGTTTATTATGAAAGACAATATATTATATAACGTATCGCTTGATAAAAATGGTGTTTGACCTCTCAGTTCTAGTTATCACCCCTCAGAAAACATAATTTTTTTTCAAAAAACTAGCAAGAAGGACAACAAGGATGATCAGAAGCAGAGAACTATTTCCATATTAGAAAATCTATACATGATCACTTTAAGGACCCAAGATCAAATTCAGATGAACGGAGATAGTCTAAACTGTAAAAAGAAGCAATTGAGGGGGGATATAAAAGAAGTGCATCCAAACACAATGAATGTGGTCAAGTTGGACATGGCTTTGCTACTTTCCTCAGGGCAGTACAGCTATGTGGTGTCTACTAGAGCTATCAAGTGGCAAATTTTAAAATTTGGGTTTTCTTCCACATTTTCATTCATTCAGTTGGGAATGTGATACAAAGAATGTTGTTGAAACCAGAGGTATGAATGGATTCAAAAAAGAATACGAGAATTTCACACAACAGTTCATTAGAGCCCAGTGGTATGTGTAAAATACCCAGCTCAGCAAATCCTGGATTACTTCAAAACCTTCTCGGAACAAGGACAGGTATAAAAATGCCTGTTGAGATATTCTGTCCTGAACGTTCATGCCTGGCCACTGTCAAGGATATAGAATCACAGAATCATAGAATGGTTAGAGTTGGAAGGGACCTTAAAGATCATCAAGTTCCAAACCCCACACCTCTCACTAGAGCACGTTGCTCAAAGCCCCATCCAGCCTGGCCTTAAACACTTCCAGAGATGGGGCAGCCACAACTTCTCTAGGCAACCTGTTCCAGTGCCTCACCATCCTCACAAGAAAGAATTTCTTAATAACATCTAATCTAAATCTCCCCTCTTCTAATTTAAAACCATTAACTCTTGTCCTCTCACTACACTTCCTGACAAAGAGTCCCTCTCCAGCTCTCCTGTAGGCTCCCTTCAGATACTGAAAGGTGGCTATAAGGTCTCCCTGGAGCCTTCTCCAGCCTAGATATGCATCTAGGGGGACCAATTCGGTAATTCATGTATTTTATATATCTATTTATATATTTTAATCATTTAGTCTGTCATTCACAAAAAAAAAAAATTATTTTGGCAGTCTTTTGTATCATTGAGAAGGTGAAACAAGACATTTAATACATTCAGAGATATAGAGTGCACGGGTAATCCGGATCATTCCCCACTCTGCAATGAATTGTAAGACCAGCATAGTTCAGCCTCTTTAGCTGTCAAGACAGAACAAATGAGACTTTGTTCCAACTCTCACAGAAAACCTAGAAAAATGCAGAAAGAAATTATTTTTATTCCCATTTTTGGGGGGGGTGTTGGGGGAGGTGGGGGGAATCTCCTCTAGTATTTAAAAATTAGTTCCTGAATTCCGCTGTATGTTCTTACTAAGCAAGGTTACTACAAATTGGGGAAACAACAGTTTCCTTTACAGTTTCAATTCCTGCTGCCTCTGACCTTTATTGTATGTACATCAAGTTATACACCAAAAGACTCCAGGAAAGGTGTACTGAACTGCTTCTTTCCTAGCACATTTATCAATGAACAATCAATAATCAGGTAGTACAGAATTTCAGATACTTGTCAACACAGTAAATGGCATGTCTGTTTTGGCTTCATTTTACCATTGCCTATCCACAATCTTCTCAAGAGAATGGCAAGCTTAGCACCCCATATTCCTGTGGAAGCTGAAAAATAGCGCTTATTTCTTCACCACTATTTGTAATGAAAATATTAAAAGTCTAAGGGTGCATTCACATGACATCCCTGATGTTGAAGGTTGTTAACCTCCTTGGTACACATGACTGTACCATTTACTGAATTAGTGAAAGCCTCCTGTGGGCCCAAATCAAAACAAAGTCTTATTTGCTCCTTCTGGAAAACCCCAGTTTGTCTGATACATCTGCTATGTACTGTGTGTTTCACTTTAATAAAAGATCATTCCATAGCAAATAATATTCCAGATACAACATATTTTAAAAATGATTAAATCAATATCTCTATCCCCAGCGTCTTCTAACAGGATTCATGCTATTTTTAATTCTGTTCCACACCAACCAGTGGAACAGGTGTTAGTGTTACACACCTGATACCAAACTTTATTGCAAGCTACATGACTCATGCCCAGTAAACAGATCGATTGATGGGTATTACAAATTGTAAAACATACTTGGCTTGCAAAATCACTTCAGTTGCAGTGCCTTCTTGTAAAACTACCTTCAGGACATGAAAAGAGGAGTCTAGAATTAGAAAGCTCTTTCTCAGCATGCGTTTACACATCTATGACTATTCTGCCTCATGCATTAATTCTTTGTGTCTCATCAACACTAGTTTCTTGTATGGCCTTTACCACAGCATATCCTGCAAAGTCTGAGAGATGTCATAACATTTCTGCATGTGTCATGTTCTACTTAAAAAAGCCCTCTAGCTTACCCCTTAGATTTTTCAGTCTCTGACTCTGCTACAACCTTTTTCATATATTTTCTTCAACACTTCAGAAATCACTGTCCTAGCAACATTAAACCAAATTTCTAGCCATGACAGTTGTCTTGGGCATGCATACTAGTCAATGTGAATGCTTTCTGGACCATCTTATATCCTTAGCTAGAGAAATGATCAGTTATAAAAATCTCTGTAACGTAAGACTATTCAATGTAATATGACCCTCTGTTTAACACAAACTGTAAATCCTACTGTTCCAGAGACAATTGAGCCTCATGAATTGAAAATTTTTAATCCACAATTATTTTAGCATTTGAGGAAAAACTAATACCTTTATCACAGCTGTTGCAAGCCTATGAAAGCAATCCCAAGTTCCACATTTTGCATTTGCAGTGAAGACAGAATGGCTTTTCTGGTTCCTTAATCTTACAGAGGTACAACAGTACACCTAATCTGTAAATGCTAGAACACAAGCGAAGCTATGCCCCTAGGGATCCCAGAAGTGGCAAAATAGTATTTTGCATAGACCCACAAAGTCATTCAAACATAACTGGCAATGATCTGATCTGCCAGAGCTTGAGCAGCGTTGAGCTTTGGGTCAATAATGTAAGGAAGAAAGAAAAGGTGAAACAAGATCTAATTACAGGCATAGTTGTAGTAAATTTTAAAAAACAAAAAAAAACCACATGATGTGGTGTTGGGGGATATGGTGTAGGGGAGAACTTTGTAGAGTAGGGTAGATGGTTGGACCCGATGATCCCAAGGGTCTCTTAGATGATTCTATGATTCTATTCTGTAATTAAACATGCTTGCTGATTTTATATGGCTGTATTCCTAACAGACTTCCTGATCTATACCACTTTAGGAAAAAAAAAAAAATAAAAATCACACTCCATAACCTTCCTAAAACTCTCTCAAAAACTGCTGAGAATTCCTTTAAAATATATTTGCATAATATGGCACAAAGTATTCCTGTTTGATGGTCATATAGTCATTTGGGTTGCCTCTCTCCTAAATGTTCTGTAGGCCAAATAGAAGACACCAGATGAACACAAAATTAAATAGGAACTCTGATTTCAGTACACACTCTAAAAAAGTAACCTTCTAAAAATTTTATTATGCTAAGATTTGACAAAGATCTGATACCCACTGTTTCTTCATTCTCTGTCTGGAACAAACTGGCAGTGACTAAACTCTACGAATGCAAAGCTTTTTGATGGAAACACAGAGATTTCCCACTGGTCTTCTGTGATCCTCTACTTTGTATTTGAAGGAAAAGAGCCTGCTTTTCAAAAGGAGGACATGAGGAAATTTCAGATTTTCTCTTTATTCATAATTCTCGAAATTTCTCTGTATTTGGCTTAATCTTCTAGTCCTTCAGACTCCTTGAATGGCCTGTCATTTTCTAGGAAATACTGAAGAAAAAAAAAGAAAAAAAAAAGAAAAAAAAAGATAATTTAAACAACCCAAATTTCCAAAGAACAGAAAGAACATGCTTTCTGGAGTACATCCTACTCCAGACAGAAGCCCTGAAAATCTTCTCAACAATCTTCTCATCTTTGAGGACAATGAGCTTACGATGGTCAGGCACCATCCAGACACATAAGAGTTGTACTTTCTGGGGAGGGTTATTTGGAATGAGGAAGGCCTTCAAGATGGGAATAAAGCATCAAGCTAAAAGGTGAAAAAAACAGTCTGATCAACATTTCTTTATTTCTTTAGCTCAGACAGATTCCTCTTCTTACTCGCTTGCCTCTCCTTGTGCAGCTACCTATTCTTTTTTCAGAGGCTGACCCCTGATTAAGAAGGCAGCTGTCTGAGCCTGTGGAAGTGCACTGGTAAAGCAGCCCTGGGAGAAGAGCCCAATGTGAAATTCAGATGCTGGAGGAAGCTATAAACCAGGAAACAGAAGGGAGCTATTATCAGGCCCCAACCTTTTTTTAGAAAAATGTTCCAAAATTCTTCAAATCCTGACAGTTACAGCGGGGGAAAAACAAAACAAACAAAACAAAACAAAACAAAACAAAACAAAATAAAACAAAAACTAAGAAACAGGTGAAAGTGTGAAATACTGCTTACTTTTTATCTTAATCTCTTTGAATAGTACATAGTGATAAACAGGAAAAGAAAAAAACAATCCACCATGTTTCTGATTTAGTAATTAGCTCCAATTACATTTAAAGAAACTGATTAACAAAGATGCAGCCTTCAAAGACATTTAAGGTTGAAACTGGTGTTAGTTCTAAGTGTTATTTACTATTTTGTTGCTTAATTTATAAATGTTTATTGTTGCCTCTTTCTGTGTTCTCAGCATGAGCCCTCTTCTGGGTTGTCCAAAAATTAATGAAAGCAAAAACGCATATTTAAGAGCAGTTCCTTTGGGGAATGTCAGTCACAGCTACATTGTAACAAAATTTGCAGAAAAGCAAATACTTACTACAAATTTTAGCATAATCCAGACTAGGCGTGCACTTCTAAAACAACAAAAAGTCCTATGAGCAGTCCCCAAAAGCTCACAATATAAATTAAATAAGGAAGAATAGGGAAAGGTAGACAATTAAATTTGTTCTCTATTATTCTCTAAGCATGAGACTAATTTAGTTTTCTGAGGAGTTAAACAATTTTCTTGTTCTAAATGAGACAACAGAAGGCTATTTGTTAAGTAATAACAATAATTAGAAGTACATTTTGTTTGTTGGCTGTGCTGAATACACAGAAAAGAGTATTTAAACACTACAGAATATAAGTAATATCAGAGTTTTTGTAGCACAGGTTTAGACCACTACGCTGTCAGATTCATGTAACTATGAAGCATTGGTTCAGTGAGTGATTTTAATCAAATATATAAATAGAACAAAAACAATTTAACATTGTATGCCCATTCTGGGTGAAAACTTTGTTGGTTTATGTAGTTTCAGTCATAGTTGGAAGATTCCAGTCCCCAGTAAAGAGAGAGGTAGTCAGACTTAATAATCTCTCACTGTACCCAGATTAGCTGGGCTGAATTGTTTTTCTTACCCGAGAAACGTGTCAGATCACACATTCTTAACAATTCAATATTTTCATTCATATTTGTGAGAGCACTTTTAAGGCATAAACATTGTTCTGTAACAATTTTCTGTAACTGAAGAGAGGAAGGTGAAAGAGAGAAGAGAGTTATATTCATCTGAAATACATGGAAAATTCACATAAGGAAAGGAAGATACAAGGTTCAAACCTAGCAGTGATTCTGTTTTATGGAAGAATGAATACCAAAAATTCAGAAATTTTCCACAAAGTGGAATTACGTGTTTTGACCTTGTTTAATAGGAAATCTGGGTTTTGAAACAAACCACCTGACATGCTGCCCAGAACTAAGGGTCCTAGAAGCCCCAGCTGTCTCTTTTGCTGAAGAACCAGGGACTGAACGACTCAAAGGATGCAGAATACGGCTTCCCAGCAGCCTGCCAGTGAGGCTGCCAAGGAGCTGGGGAGAGGAGCTGGCAGAAATTCTAGTTTCTCCCAGCAGCATCCAGATATCTAGCACCACATGGAAAGTACTGTCAAAAAAAGCAAAAAAATCCTGACAAAAACTGAAAAGATTTTTTTCATTACCTCAGTGAACATGCAAATCCCAATAAAAAGTTGAGAAGGTCTAATGAAGCCTTGAGTATACCCAAACTTTACTGAGAATGTGAAAATAAGGCAAGGAGCCCTCAAGAACATACACCATTGTAGTATTCCTGCACAATATGCTGCAGTAGGAAATTCTATTGGTAGAGTTTGAAAATAAATAAAAGCTTGAAAACTCTACACACAAAAAAGGAAGTTTCCCCTCTGAAAAACTTCCTAATGTCACTTTCCACCTGGATCTGCCTTCCAGTACTCAGACTGAAAAAGCCCTGACATTTTTCCTTCTGCCTTTCTCCTCATCTCCTGAATGCCGTGTCTGATACTGTATGCTGTTGTTACAAAGAAAAAAGTCATTGTAGAAGCAGAGTAATAGTTGCACTGGACCAAACTCGCCTCTGTCATAGAAAGCTCTTGGAAAGAGTTAAGCCCTACAGAAAAAAAAAAGAGGGGAGAGTGAACGAAGTTTGAGAGACAGTGAATGAAGAAAAAACCCAAGTACTACCCAGTTTTAGCAAAATCAAAATAAATATATTTTAACCTTAAATATTACACATCAAATAAAATCCTTTCCATGTCCTATTTAAAAATATACAAAGAATTTTTGTTCCTGTTTTAAATGGAGAGCCCTCAAATGATAACCTATATTGAAATGGAATGTCAGACCATAAAAGAAATTGAAAAATACAGGGAAGATTCTGCGGCTAGCTGATGAGATCGGGAACGAATAATACTTTGTCACAGATCACTTCTTTGATCACTTCAAATGAAACCAGAGGAACTAATAGCAGACAGATTTAGTGCTGTTTTTTCTCCTTTCCTTGCCCTTTTTTTCTTTATATTTTCCCTCCCATATTATATTACTTTTATTTCTGATCCAGATAAATTTATGGAAGTGAGCTGAATTTATCCGTTACAAATGTCTTCACAACAGATAGCCTGATTTACAGAATATTTTTTTTCTACTGTGTACGAGGCCTGAAAGGACAGGTCAAATAAACCCCACCTAATAGCATTCAACAGTAAAACTGTTAAAATAAGAATAAACGCCATTATTCACTATTAGACTACAGCTAGGGGCACAGCAAGCTAATTGCTTCATTACAATGGACGGATTAGATTATTAAGAGTGAAATGATTATCAAGTGCACAGTCATGGGGTCATACTGGATTCTTCATTTCTCCTGGAGGCACAGTTGTACTGATGTCAAAGAGTGGTTTTAAAACCTTAAGTATCCAGGAGGCTGCACTTTTTCTTTTCAAATGAGGACACTGTCACTCTGATTCATGCTGTAATCATTTCCTGATCAGACTATTTCAACTTTTTCTAACAAGGACGAGAAAACATAACTTGTATAAAATTCAGCAACCTCCCTGTCAAACAAGAATAACCTGGGAGAACACACCTCATCACACACTTTATGGCTAAAAACATCACTGCAGGCCAAACTACAGATTTTGCTGGTATAGATACTGCTAGCTAGTAAGTACTACAGTGCACTGCACACTGCAGGTAATGGAATTCAGGATGGGACCTAGGTTGAACCTAAAATCTTTCATCGCACATCAAGACCTCAGATACCCTCACCTCCGAATCACCAAACTCAGCTATTTTTTATGGCATGCCATGGCTCTCACCTGATTCACACAGCAGTGCTTCCTTTTTGTGGAAACCAGCACATGGGGAAACTGGAGAAAATTGGTACACACTTTAATTTAGTTCCATTAAAGAGTAAAACCCTCGAAGTTGAGTTGAACACCTGGATCCAGAGAACTGGGATATGTACCAAGCTGAAGATATTGAACAATGTATTCCGAGAAACTCTTGGATCGTCAGTACTGAGAATTGCATTCTCAATCTGGAAATCAAGTTTTGCAACTATATGTTTTCAAGTACTAGACAAAGCTTAAATTCTATGCCCCTTAAAATGAACAGCCTACCTTCCCATTGAAAACTTTTTGCAATAATGATATCCTTCCTCAAGGACAGAAAATAACAGAGGCAGAAAGAGAGAGACAAAGATGAACACACTAAGATACCAGTCTCGTGGATGATCCGCATTTGCTCTATTTTTACTAAAAGCCCAAAGAAAGGAACAAAACCTACTTGTGCTGCTTCAGGGGCAACATTTGTTCAAGGCTGTGAAAATGTATTTTGGGAGTGCAAAGGGATAATCTAAATCAGATTTATTCTTGTTTCTAATCACTTCCTTCTTTGTGAGAGTGCAGACAATCCCAAAACTTGCTAACAAATGTTAAGGTCAGCTCCCTCTCCACCTCTGCCCAGGGAACACCCACACAGCTGCTGGAGATGAAGAGTAGCAGACCTCCTTCCTGGCCCTGAGAAGAGCTTTGTGTCCCTCTTCAGCACCCAGTCAGAAAGAGTGTTGGGTGATTTCATTGCATGTTCAGCACTTCAGTGTTGTTCTAACAGGCATCTTCACTCAATCTCTCCATCTTCTGGAGAATTTAGATCAATCTGCTCCAACTAAAACCAGATAAAACAGCTTATTAAAATAAGGAAACCTAGGAAAACAAAACTAGTGTGGAAATGTAGACTACAACTTCCTTTAAGTGTGTCTGACAGATTGAGAGAGCACAGGTAGGTTTCAGCAAAGCAAGAAAGTGAATAAGCAAATGAAGAGTAACTGAGAGCATCCAAGCTCTCACATTTTGACTGGCACGGCTGTCTGTCACAAGCAAATTAAAAACAGCACTTCAGTTTGAAATGGTGCAGCTGACAGCACCAAAAAAAAAAAAAAGACTTCAGCTATCAAATGCCAACTGTTAGAAATAACATTAATTAAATATGTCCTTTTCAGATTTCGGTACTTTGATTCTTACTTGACTAAACAGGATAAATGAATTATAGACAAGAGCTACTTTGGTTAGCACCCATGAAGATTCCTTTAGCAACAGACATATAGGGATTTGTCACTAAAAAGAGCTGAAAGAAAGATACTGAGACAAAGATAATTCAAGGCCATAAGACATCTATTTTTACATTTTATCTGCTACAGATAAAATAGCACTGAAGTGTTTTACAGTGTAACAGAGTAAAAAACTTCCAATCAAAAAGATTTTCTTAATGAGACCCCGTAAGTTACTGACTTCTTACAATCTATAAAAATCATATATACATACCTACAGAGAACAGCTTAGACTGTTAATGCTAGACAAACGCATGTATAATTTCTACTTTGCACTTAATTAATTAAATACCTTTTTTTTAGCTTTAATTCAGAATTATTCTTCAAATATTTTTAGATTCCAGAAAAAATTGTATAAAAACTAATTCAAATAACCTAAATAGTGAGTGTGCCCTTAAAGGGTAGTTAAGCGGCTGCAAAAAAGAAAGAATGAGAACCACTGAAATCCCTGTTGTCCTCCCTTTATCTACTGCAAACAAATAAAAACCTAAAGCTGTATCTATATACAAGCTGATGTCATAAGTGTAGATATCAAGTTGCAATTTCCTTCAACTCCCTTACTTTTTATTACTGTAAGCACAACGCTTGCTACACCTGTGATTATTCTTGAACTTTAACCCCAGAGCTTTGTCATGTTTGTGGAATGTACATTGGTTTCACTGTTTATTAAAATGCTAACTTTCATGTTCCATGAACTGATGTTACAAAAAAATATCTGCAGGTACAAAGTAGCCAAAGATGCATAAGATCAATGAAGTATTTCAGATCTAAAAAAAAACAAAGGAAAAATCTCTAAGAAGCAACAGTGAATACAGTAAGAGCTGACACTACAAAGCTTGCTGACTTCAGTACTTCCTAAGTTCATTTTTAACAGGTATAGTGAATAGCTTGATTAATTTCAAATAGTTACAATGGATAACCGTCATTTTACTCTCTTGCTAGGGCATTCTGGGCAACCTGTCTCACTTTTCTGTGTTTATTTTATAGATTTTATCCACTTATCTACATTTAAGGGAACAAAAGACATTATGATCTCTATCCCCTTCTAAAAAGGGAAAATATTATCAATATTTGAAGAAATTACCAGAAAACACCTTACTGTGTAAGAATAATAAAAACAGGAGCAAAATATTAGCAGCCAGCCTACAATCCATGCTTTCAATATGTACACCTCCAGCTCAAACAGTATTAACAATAAATATAAGAAAATTTGGAAATCTGTACAGTGTTTATGACAATGTGATACGGTTGTCTGTATCAAGTGAAAACCGTAGAAATCTTATGAGACTAAAAACTACAATTCCAGCATGACAAAATGGGATTGATCTAGTTTCAAGATCTCCCCAGGATGGGCACTACACCTCACTTCAGACTGCTGTTCTCTCTGCTCTTCCACAGACAGCACTGCTGGTTCAGGCACTACAAATTCACTGCTTAAATTCTACAGGAGAGGAGCAAGGCTGTCTGCAGTCTCTCATTCCTGCATAGCCGTTACAGGTTTTGACATAAATGATGAGAAATAATGGGCCTAACTCTTTGACAATAAGATTAAATCAGAAGTGACCTAATGCCATCAGCAGACTTATAACAGAATAAAAGAATGCAAGTTAAACCAAAATCAGGCTCAGTCGTTTTATTATGGAAACAAAATTTTCAGGAAAGCATCACAAAAAAGCATTAAAGTGTTTTATTTGCCAGTGATATGGTCTAACCCAAATATTTTCTTACAAGCTCCATCCATGAAAAATGAGTTGGGGGAAGTGTATAATTTAAAATTGATCTGTATTAAAATCTATAGGACTGATAGACTTAAATGGTCACCTCTCGGAACACTATTTTATATAAAACGGATATAAAATTATAAAAATTGGAAAATCCTATCCTGTATAACCTAAATGTAAGCAAAATTAAAAATGTTAAACTAGCGCTTATATAATTCAAAACATATTTGGAGCTCTGGAAAAAGTATACCACTTCTTGGATTGAAAGTCTTGTTTAAGATGAACACGCCCTCCATAATATCTTCCTTTTTTCAGGATAATTCCATTATTATCTCAGATATACCTCTATTGCAGTTCCAGCCTCATTTTCTACACAGAGAAACATCTAATAAAAGTGCATCTTCTTTAAATACACCATTACTAAGAAAGACCTTTTGGTACTTCATTTTATGATAACACAGGCACTCAAGCCAGCAGCACAAACCACTAATGGAGTCACTAATCCAGTCAGACACTGGACATTTGTTCAACCAGCCACCGAGACAGTCTGAATATTAACCTGTAAAAAAGTAAACGCCTACTATATCCTCCAGAAATTTGTGTCTGATATTTATAGAAAAAATGTTGCAAAGGAAGTTGGTTTTAATAAAGTTGTTGTTTTCTGAGTGCATTTGACATTTTAAAATTGTATAATTAATTCATATATGGGGACAGCAAATCATTCCAGAATAGTGGGCTTTGATTCTGAAAGGAGGACCATCACACTCATTTGGGGGTATAACACAGGTTAACATGTTAAAATACTGCTTCTGTAGTGATTTTTGCCAGCAGTCTAAAGGGGAGGCATAAGAAAGGGGACAGCTGTTTTATTTTTCAACAAAATGCAGATCAAAGATGACTTTTACAGCAATTCAAGAGGAAAAAAAAAAAAAAAAACACCACCACAACATTTTCTAACCAATGCTAGAATGTAGCTCCTAATGAATACTGGGCTAATATTAGCAACCAAGTAGTACAAAATATGTGAATATTTAATAGTCCTAGCCCTGATAGATTTATTCCTCTTCTGAAAGAATGAAATGTCCCTCTAAATATAGCATTGCTTAAAAATAAGATGGCTAGGTAGGCATTCAGAAAATTGCTACTAACATGGTGATATTTTTAATTGTTGTATTTCTCAAACAGTCATTTTTTTAAAAAATCAATTAAGCCAATGAGGCGACATATCAGATGCACAAGTCTGCAAGTCTATAACTTAGCAGGATCAATTATTTTTATTGCAGATAGAAAAAAAAAAAAATAAATGCTTTGATGCAATATCTATCTTTTCCTTACGTGTTGGCATAGGCAGCAGCAATGGTAAATTCACACTTTGTGTTTTGCTATGTAATCTCACACACTTTTGGTAGTTCATGACCCTAGCATACTGAAAATCAGTCGTAATTGTTGTCAATTACAGGATTCTTTAAAATTATGTTTTAATAACAGATTAAATTATCCAAAAAAATTATTTGTATGTAATTTTTAAAAATATATCAATATAGCCTATATTTCAAGTAAATTGCAAACAAACTTAGAGCCAAAGCCACCACATAATTTGAACAATCAGAAAATCTTATCTCCACAGAAAAACTTAAATACTAGGAGCAAAGCAGCTCTCCCATTATTTTACACAATACAAGGAAT
This sequence comes from Thinocorus orbignyianus, assembly GCA_013400375.1. NCBI lineage: Eukaryota > Metazoa > Chordata > Aves > Ciconiiformes > Thinocoridae > Thinocorus > Thinocorus orbignyianus. The sequence goes on along the minus strand of VXBW01006074.1, from coordinate 3,027,220 downwards.
GTCCAGTCACCTGTGAAAATACAAAAGCTTGTGTGTGCAGCAATTACAACTAGGAGCTTTGCTACACATCTTTCATTATTTATGTCCCAGATCACATTGGAAATTCTAACAACCCAGCTTTCTAGAGCCCATTCACTTAGCCAGCTTTACCTAAGGTAAGGTATCTCTCACCTCTTTTTCCATGTCCTATGAGCTGAACAAACTTATTCCATTATGTTAGAAAATCAGAGTTTTGAAAGTGTCTGAGAAACAAAAACTGGCATGTGCTGTTTGATAGAGACACAAAACCTAATTCTATTTTAATAACTCCAGCAATGGTCTTCCACCCCCAGTTATTCCACAGCAAAATTTTATGGGCATTTTCTTTGTTTTCTTCATGAAAAAGCTCTGAATGCTAATTTTGGCTGCATCCACTCATAGACTTCAAATGGCACATTCAAAACCAGAAATTATTTTGTAAGTGTTGTCTGCTGCTTTTCTCAATGACTACACCATGACCAGTTATTGCAGACTGTGGAAATAAAGGTGGAATAAGTCCTTTGCTCCCAGAAACTCCAAAAGCACTACAGCTCATCTCTCCCAGCCCCTCAGCCATGCTAGCTCAGCAGCTTGCAGGACTCTACAGTAAACCAGATCAGTTCCTTTTTGTAGATTAAAAAAGTACTCTGCCAAAATGGCGAAGGGGAAAATACTTTTCATCAGCTTAACTTCCCTGGAGCAGTTTCAGTAGACACTCCATCAGGCAGTTGTACCAGGGCCATGACGGTGTCACGGAGGCAGGAAGGAGCAGCTGGGGTAGTGATGGAGCTGCCTGTGCTGCAATGACAGCAGAGAACTACCCAGGCTCCGGAGCTGAATATATCCCCTCAGCTGCCTTCTGGAGAGGCTTCTCTTTCTCTTGCTGTGTTGATTCCACAGGGAACCCAGGAAGAGTGATGTCACTAGGCTCAAGTTAGCCTTTGTAAATATATTTGCAAACTGCTGTGGTGGGTTGACTGTGGCTGGCTGCCAGACACCCACCAAGCTGCTCTCTCGTTGCCCTTCTTCAGCCGGACAGGGCAGAAAGTAAGATGGAAAAGCTCGTGGGTCAAGATAAGCACAAGAAGATGGCTCATCAGTTACTAACATGAGCAAACCAGACTCCACTTTGGAAAGATTAACTTCAATTATTGCCAGTTAATAACAGTATATGACAGTGGATATAAAAACAAAGCTAAGAAACACCTTCCCTCACACTCCTTCCTTCTTCCCAGGCTCAGCTTCACTTCTGAATCTTTTACCTTCACCCCCTGAGCAGCACATGGGGATGGGGAAAGGAAGTTGTGGTTGGTCTCTACCACTTCATCTCTGCCACTCCTACCTCCTCACATTTTTCCCCTGCTACAGCGTGGGGTCCTCCCCATTGGATACAGTCCTTAAAGAACTGCTTCAGCATGGGTCCTTCCCACGGGCTGCAGCTTAGGTCCTTTCATGGGGTACAGTCCTTCAGGAATGGATTGCTCCAGCATTGGTCTCACCACAGGCTACAGATCCTGCCAGAAAACCTGCTCCAGTGTGAGCTCTCCACAAGGTCACAACTCGCTTCAGGGCACATGCCCCTGCTTTGGTGTGGTGTTCTCCACAGGCTGCTGGATATCTCCTTCACTGTTAACTTCCATGGGCTGCAGGGTATAGCCAGCCTCACTCACCATGATCTTTATCACAGGCTACCTCCTCCCCCTCTTGCTTCACTGACCTTGGTGTCTGCAGAATAGTTTCACATTTTTCTCACTCCTCTCTCTCACATCTGCTGTGCAGCATTTTTTATCTTCTCTTAAACACGTTATCACAGAGACACCACCACTGTCACTGATGGGCTCAGCTTTGGCCAGCAGCAGGTCCTGTTTTGGAGCTGGCTGAAACCAGCTCTGTCTTACACGAGGACAGCTCCTGGTGTCTTCACAGAAGCCACCCCTGCAGCCCACCCCAACACCTGGATGCATAAACCCAACACAAATGCTTACTCCATACCAAAAAAGATGTGCTAGAATTTTCAGTTATGAATCTATCTTCTGTATGAATTCTTAGGTGAGTTTTCATTTAGTATGGCACTATGAACCTAATTATGAATTAAAAGGCAAAGAATCATCAGGTTTATGGGCAATAACAACCCCTTCCTCCCTTTGTTTCACACACAGAGTAATTGTTTGAAGAAATACTTTACTAAACTGAAACGAAGGCTAGAATACGTTTCAGTAATGTGAATATAAAAACTATTATGCAGATGTTCAAATCATCCCTAAAAAAGATACTAACGATGACCAAACATTAAGCAATGGGGATGCACAGTAGAGCTCTTGTATAAACCTCCTTCCGCATCATGATAAAACTATTCAGTAACTTTATAGACACTGAATAAAAGTTATTCCATCCAAGACAGAAGAGATTTATTGGCAATTTCCCTCTTTTAACACAAGACACCATCTTTCTTGTGGGCAGCTTTACTGAATGCTCAGCAGTGCCTATGGGAGGCAGGAACTGTTTTAAAATTAGGTCATCGTTATTAGGGAAGCGCTTTGTCTTACTTGCATTAGGAACAGCAGCCCCTATGAAAGGCAAGTTTTTCAAGCATTAGTAGAATAAAATACTCTTAAGTCCTTGTTAAAAAAAAACCTTGTGGTTATGAAGAATGACAAAAATACTAATTCTAAGCTACTCTTTCTTATATAAACTTAGAATAAAATTAAAAGTGTATTATTCAATTCTTTCAATAATAACACCAAAAATAATATACACCATGCCTTTACTCATTTAATGACCCACTGAACTAATTAATTTTATTAGTAAACTTTCAGGAAATCCTTTCTTATTATAAGAGTAAATTTTGTCATTTGCAAGCATATTGTATATTCTTTATAAGCAAAATGGTTAAAAACTTTAAAAAACCCAAACTGATTATTAACTATTGAACCATCATTCAACTTCCATAGCAAAACTCCATTTTCAGTGAATGCTTTTTTAAAATTTATTTTAAGTACTCTTAGGCAAAAATTATGAAATCTAAACAAAGGTTCTATTTTAATCCATATTCCTTTTAACTAATGAATCTCTTACTTGAAAATAACTGGTCTTACTTAATCAAGAAATAGTTGCTTAAGTCTGAGAATTTAAGTAGGGGCATAAGTGTCAGTGTGATCATGGCCTAATTCTACAATTATAATCACTTTTGCTTGTGCAGAACAAATATAACAATTCATACTAATAGTTAAAAATCAAATAAAATGTTTATTTTTCCTTTCCCCACATAAAAGCTTCTTTTATACAAGAGAACTTCTGTGTTATTAAGACTTTTCAAATATATAACTAAAGCCAAATTTTTGACAAGAACACAGTAAATTTTGAAGATGTGTTCAAATAAACACTACAAAGTAGCTAAAAACCACTTATCTTCCAACCACACCTAAATAAATTCATAATATATAAATGCACATCAGTGTTCGGCTATAGTCCATTAAATTTCATTCATCTTTGGCCACCTGCATGTAAAGATATCAAGCAGACAGAAGAATACAATACTTGCAAATACCAAGTATTTTTTCTGTACTCTACCCTAAAAATACCTTTTCTTGGCTCAGTGCCTTCACAGTAATACATAAACAGGGCTGGAAAAAATATATTTGAATTTTCTGATACATAGTTTTAAACACATAAGACACAAATATTTAAAAGAAATGTGGTTACTAGGTAAAAATAAAATTTGCTTTCAATCATACCTGGACTTTATTAAATTTACCACCTGATAAATTTTGAATGTCCATGGCCTTTTTGGTAAAGTTCAGCAGAATAATTAAAATTACTGCTTCCCTTGAAATACCTTCTGATGTGGCATGTATTAGTATGGATGTTATATCAGCCCTTGAGAAATATTTCCCATTCAGTTAAATTTAGCTCCTCAACCCTATCAGACAGATGTAAATCAGACTATTAGCAAAGCATCCACATGCATAATTTTACAACCAATCCAAAAAGCCAATACACTATTATCAGAACAAAATGCTTCATTCTATTCATAAATTTAAATTAAGTTCCTCAGTTTAAATAGCTCATATTGTTTACTGTGATATTTCAAATCCATAATGCTACAAGTAGTTTGAGAAAAAGTAAGATTTTCCTGGAGCTTTTTGACTTTAGTACAAAACATGTGTTCACTAAAAATATAATCCTCAGCCTTCTAAATGTGAGAGTGATGCTATTTTTCTAGCTGATAGATAATACATGGTTCAGCTGTCACTTACTGTGCAGCAGTCAGTTACAAAGAATGAAATGAATCATAATAGCAATGACTAACCAAATTAATGAAAGCATGCTGAATCAAACCCCATGCTCCCTAACTGTCTTAGGGCCTGATTCAGCAAAAATACATTTGATTTCTATACCACACATCATCTTCCACAAATACTCATTTATCCAGGCTTTTAAAGCAAGGAAGTGCTAAATTCAGAATGCATAACAATTCAACAGTATGCTTTTGCAGGCTACTATCAAACATGACCTATCAACTTGTAAATGCACAGTAGTTGAATAAATATTATTAAAGCAATGGCTAAGTGGTAGAAAAGAAGAAATTCAAAGCATAGAATCATCATATAATGCTGTGGGTTGGAGAAGACCTTAAATAGCATCTTGTTCCAACTCCCCTGCCATGGGCAGGGACACCTCCCACTAGACCAGGTTGCTCAAAGCCCCATCCAGCCTGGCCTTGAACACTTCCAGGGATGGGGCATCCACAGCTCCTCTGAGCAACCAGTTTCAGTGCCTCACCACCCTCACAGGAAAGAATTTCTTCCTAATACCTAATCTAAATCTACCCTCTTTCAGTTAAAACTGTTATCTCTGAAGAAAACATTCAAAGCACATGTTGAATGAAAAGTTTCCATTGCTACCTGGCAAAAGAGACACGGTGTGTGAGTTGTGGAAAGAAATTATCAACTTGAATTGAGTTTATAGAGTTTGCTTTGATTCTTAATGTCACACTCTTTTAAGTTTACAATTAGTAGAAAAGGTCTGTGTTTGTAACTTCTCATCTAGCAATCAGACTAGCTTCAGCTATGAGAGTCTATCTTCTGGCTTAAAATATCCACTAATCATTCTTACCGGTGAATGGCATATGAAGATTTTCTTTGCAATGTACTTTTGTTGATAGGTATGCATAAGCCCACAGACTGGAAAGATCTTGTATTCCAAAGTCTTAGTTTAGATTTCATTCTTCAAAAGCTTTCTAAATTTAGTATATTTAGTATTTAGCATAAAAGATCTATCAAATCCTAGGAATAACCTTGGACTAGACAGGAAACATACTCAGGTTCCCAGCAGTTAGTCTTAAATAGTAAAGATATGGATAAATGAGCATATAATTGATTGAAATATAAGCAGAAGATGCAGGTTGACAAACATGCTTCTAAAGAAATATGCAGAACGATAAAAGTCAGTGTCAGGGGAAAGCAGCTATGGCATTCTTCTAAGACCAAACAGCGAAGACCTACTCTCAAAGCCAGAACTCTCAGGTTGAGATTCATCTTACCCAGCTCAAGATGACTGCAAGGCAGACCTCTACATCTGACACATTCACTCTATCTTCTTTCTAAGGCCAGAGCCAGAAATGGGCTCTGAAATTCATCTGGCCTGTTTGAAGTGTCTAACTTAAGATGACATGGATCACATCCTAAAGACACCCTTTTATTTCCATTTGCTTTAAACTGAATCTAAGCAATTTCAGACGTACATCACTTACACTGCAGACAGTCACATCCCATCAGAACCTCAGAGATTCTCTAGGCTCAATCCTTAACCCAAGCTCTAAGTATTGTGATACAGGAATGAAAAAGATACCAAACTGAGGTAATCATTTTCATCAACCAGGCAGTTCTACAAGTGCTAAACCCACAGAAGTCTGACATGATGAGGACTCACAGCTCATGACTAATTTATTTTGATGACTGTGGTTGGTTATACCCTGTAAGAACTCCTCGGTATGTAAGATGGTGTGAGCAGACTTTTTGACAGTCAGGAGTGTGGACAATCCCTTTCCACTACCCATCTACTTACTTTCATTAGACTCTTACTAATTAAGTATCTTCAGGATCTTAACTTTCTTGTCAAATGCGCTGTAAGTCAGCCAACTGCTTCCACTGATTGAATAAATATAGCAGAGGACACAACCATTTCCCTTACAACAGTGCAGCAGTTATGTCTTTCCAAGGAGGTGCAAGACCTGTGTTGTAGACTCTTCTCATCTTGAGATTAGAACATAGCTCGCTCTAACCTAACAAACAAACTGGAATAAAATTAAAACTGGAATAAGATTATTCTGCATCCTGCCAGTGAAGTTGTGCAACTGTGCAGTCAGGAGTGTAAATGCATGGACAAGCAAAAGGAAGTCTGAATAGCTCTGTGATTAGGATACTCTCTAGAGGCAAACCCTCATTCCTGCTTGATGGGCTGTTTCTACATTTTATTTAAGCTCTCTAATGCAAAATTCTTAAGAGGCATCTGATACAGACAGAATACAACTCAACAGACAAAGACAAGCACTGTGCATAGCTGTGGTAATCAACTTCAAAATACAAAATGAGAAATTATTGATTTAACAGCGGGTCTGCAAAAAAAGTGTCTTGAAGGTATAGTAGGTGACAAGCTCACCATGAATCCAAAATGCAAAATCACAACAAAAAACCCAAATACACATGATACTGATCATACAAGGAAAGTGTTCTGTGCAAGACAAGACACATGGTGTTACCCTTCTGTTATCCCCGTTCACTTTTGTTTGGAATACTGTGTCTGGTTTTGGGCACTGTATTTCAAAAACAATCCATTAGAAAGTATATAAAGAACGGCAATAAGAACGGCCAAAAGTCTAGAAATTATGGCCTGTTGAGTCTACAGGAAGGAGATGATGAGAATCTACCAGAAGAAATAGGATCACATTTGTGAAATATATTAAAAGTTGCTGCAAACAGAAAAGTAACAGACTGCCCTGCATTTCCATTGAGAGCAAAGTAGCAAATGTCAGGAAAGAGATTTAGGGTTAACAGTAGGGGCGAAAATCTAACGGTAAGGATAATGACTCTGAGGAATTCAGACAAATTACTTAGGGAGCTCAAAGAACCTCTATCCCTGGTTAGGTCAGTAGTTTGATTTGTTGTTCCCACATCGGTCAGTAGCAAACTACCAATTAAAAAAACTGTAAAAGTTTCATACTGGATCCAAGAGCTCTAAGATCTGTTTGGTCCACTTCTATATAGGCAGCACAGCTCTCCCAGAGCTCAAATTCTGAAATTCTGTGTATTGTCTGTTATGTGTCTTTGCCTCAGCCATGGTGTCCATTTATTTCCCTGGCTAGGTGGGCACTCACAGCTGGGAATCTCTAGATTAGACAAATAAGAGTCAGGAATTGCTTAGAGTTGGTCATACCTCAAGGCAAAGGATGAACTGGAAGACATCTTGAGGTCTTCCAAAACCTAAACCAGCCCCTTTTTCTATTATTCTATGTGTTATCTGGGCTTTAAGCAGATTTAAGAGCACACCTGTCTGCTTCTAACTCACAATTTCATTTAAAGATAAAAATACTTGATGTCCCTCATATGATTAAGATAATACATATCCTACAGAAAGACTACCCTTACGAATGCATAGAACCAAAATGTTGCATTATATCAAATACCTAACAATGCTGTACGACCTAAGATATTCTTTGTACAAATACAATAGAATATTTACTATAAGAAACCATTCACCTCTAAAAACATTAACTTTAAATAGAGAAAGATTAAGTATTCAGGAAGTATTTAAGCAACTTAATAGAAGAAGGAACCAACCCCATGGAGACAGTAGAAAGAAAACATTTTTATGCTTTATTTAAAGTTTAAATATTTTCTGTGCGAGTTTTCTAAACAGAAGAACTCCAGATTTTTGAAACACAAGTTCGGGTCTTGATAATTCCTGCTAGAACAAATGGGTTATCCCACTATGGTTTTAATGAAAGAGTTTAAAGTGTAAATCAAAGATATTCTTTAGGGTCTTATATGAAAACTTCAAAACTCCAAGAGACACATAAAGTCAACTATTATAACACACACACACACACGCACACCTCTCCTATCAAAATGCATGCATTTGATTTCAGTTTATCAAAATAGAACTAAGATCACTCTGTAAACATGTTTGGGCAGAGAAAAGTGATGACAGCTGATATTTCAATTCAAGACTATAAAACAACTGTCTTCCGTATTCAGTGAAAACAGGAGAGGACAGTATAAATTACTTTGAACTTTTACTCTTCAAAATCTATATGGATTAACTTCTTAAATGCACTACTATTCCCCTAAACAATCTTGCATTGTTGTTAACTCTTATCATCTCAGTCTTGACTGATCCCTTTGCAGCTTCAAGACAATACCCTGGAGAATCAACATGAGGAAACAGTCACAACATAATATCATGCAGAAGCAGCTTTTGAGCTCAGCGCTGATTCTCCAATTTTATTGTATAACCAGATGTTAACAAATCATTAGACACAGTTGCTGGAATTTACTACCAGATTAGATGTAAACTGCTCTTATTAATAAACTATACTGTACCCTCAACAAACAATTATACTTCAAGGACGTAACAAGGTGTAACAATTCCTCCTGCTACACCACATAGTCCTGCAAAAGAAACATTATCTAAACTCAGGAAGTGTTGAAAACATTTTTGTTTTATTTAAACTGAAGATTTATACTGTGAATTAATTTGTCTGAAAGACAACTGGTTTTGAATGCCATTTTAAAACAATTAGTATTTTAAAAGATCCTTCTTGCTTATGAGTCTAAATTAAGAAGATTTATTTTTGCCCACTTTCAAAGAAATTAGGTTGTCAATGATAACTTGTAGCTATTAACCATGATATAGTAAGACACATGATTAAGACAGCCCACATGATCTAATCTTAACTCAAAAAATCATCCCTGCCCCGAAGCTCACTGTTGAGGTATAAGGTCTGTTGCAGTCAAACAACTATAGGAGAGATCATAACTCATCATTTCTTGAGTTCTTTTGGTTTTTATCTCGCCAAGATCCTTTAAAAAAGCCATCAGAGGAGATGTTGGGGGAAAAGCAAAGACGCCAACACAAAAAAAAAAAATCCTTCATGGGAAAGGTAGGCCTAAGGGACTTAGAAACTTTCATAACCTTCTGAGCAATTGCAAATACAACAGTAAAACTCCAAGGAAGCCAGAGACATGAGAGGAGGCGTTCCAATAAAAATTCCCAAGCCTGTCAGATCTACCTCACAGACAAAAACTGGACACATATACATGTGGTTAATTTCACATTCCACTGCATTAAATTCCAAAATTCAAACTATTACAACTTTTTCCTCCTTATTATAGAACTTTGAATATATGCAAGTATTTCAAAACTTCATCAGCAGGGTAAAAACACATTTTATATCAGTTTTGTAGTAACCTACCACTTCTGTGCATTTTTTCACTTACAATATGTAAACTAATTAAGCTGCTGTTTCAATGGAAAAATCAATTATTTGACATTCTCTCTTATTTCACCCAGTTCACAAATGCGTGCAGACAAAATCCAGAATGGACCATTCAATCCCGTAACCTCACCTCCAGAGACCACTGAATTTCACCCAGTCACTGCTTTCTAGGGTACAGTCCCAGCACCTTAAATTATGACGTAGGTTCTTGTCTTTCAGATGTAAAATTCAGTGTTTTCTTCTTTTTGTTTCAAAGAAGAATAAAAGCAGGTTTATTTGACAAGATTTCAGAAAGCACACACTGGCTGGTGTTAAATACCTATTTTTGGGGGGTTCTTTGTTAACTAAATCCTGTATCAGCTTTTCTATTTTCAGCCCCATACGATGTCAGGTCTTTCTACACCCAACCCATCCTGCCAGTACTTCTTGAATGTGGGAACATCAGCACTATTGCAGTCTTCTGAAATTTTACTCAACATTCACATTAGCAAGCCCACTAATTAGTGTAACTGCCAGTCTGTATAATCGCCAAATACATTCTGCTTAGTCACTAAGAGGAAGTACCACTGCTATTATTTGTAGACAGTGCCCAAAATTGTGCTAGATGCTTTAGAGAACAGTTGTAAACACTGGGCCTTCTTGAAGAGCAAATGCTACAAGTCATAACATCCTACAAGTATTATCTACAGTATAAAATGTCTAAGCATGTAGTAAGACAGAAGAGTGAAGAACAGTGACAATTTTGAAAGAGGCCCAAAAAAGCAGTACAAATTGTTGAAATAAAAGAAAGGGGAAATGATAAAGAAGGGAGGAGGGATAAAGAAGACAGAAGGGAGCAGAGAATGAGGCAGTAGGAAAGGAAAAGGGAAGAGGGAAGGGCAGAACAGGGCAGGGCAGGGAAGGGGACAATTGTCTTCTTCAGCTTTGTCTTTTTGTATAACTACCACTATCACTTATTTTATACTGCATGAAGTTGTTGCTTTTAAAGTCACCTTGATGATATTTTATTTTATAATATATAGAAACAAAAGCAAAATTATGAGTGGCATAGCAATGGATTGTTCTGATCAGTTCTCCGATTCAGACAAAACACAATGTAGTTTTGGAAGCATAACCTAACTAAAGTTGCCTGGAGTCCTAGTTTACTATGTAGCTCAAAGCAGATCTTTTCGCATTACCCTATAAACTCTGGAAATTCCCATATACATATCTCTGTTTTCAAAAAACAAAACCAATAACCACCACCTACATCTCTGTCATCCTTTCAGCCTCAACCCCCAAATCCTAAACATACAATGCTTTTAAAGCAGCGTAAAAGAGTTGATTATTTATAAACCAGGATAATTATTTATAAAGCAGTACAATAGCTTTGTGAGGCGGATATTTACACTGCTATGACTCACAGCCATCAATCTATTGCTTCCTGTCCCCCAGGTCCACAACTCACTCACCCATGGTGCCACAGAGAACCCGCACAGTCTACCTTCTTTGAGGTCTGCTTGTCAGAAATTTTGGTTTAGTCAGTGTACCATGGCTGTGCAATCATGGACACAGCAACTGAGCACACACAAGGCTGCAGCCAGTTATACCTACCTAAAGCTTACTCTGGACTTGACAGTAGTGGCTAACAGAGAGCCACCATCCTCGAGCTAGCCCACCACACTTCCATCTGTCTTCTCCCCCTGGATAAAGCAGATGAAAATGCCAGCTGATTTCAGCTACATACACAATACAGAAGAGATCTTTTCTAAGGATGACTTTATGAAACTTCTCTTGGGAAAACTTGTCTTCTATTGGGCTAAATTGTCCATACCCATGAGTTGCATTGATTTTCACAGCTGTAAGTCTGACTTTACAAGGAGAGCACTTTATCTTTAGAATAGCTAGGCAAAGGAGCTGGAAACTCGTGATACCACAAGTAGAAAAGTGTATATGCACATCACAGGCTGAAATGTAAGTCTCTAAAAATAATGGCAGCATCCTAGCATCTTCTATGAATCTTTTTTCTGTGCACATCCTCCCAAGCCAGTCTTTTGGTAGAGAAATAAAGTACAACTGAAAAGCAAAAAAGCACAAGGCTGATCCCACACATGAGTCCTTATGGAGGAAAAATGCTATCTGCAATCAGGTAGAAAACTTACACACACAAAACTAGGATTTAGAAGAGGAAGGATGTGCATAATGCAAAGGGAAAGCTGGCATCAAAAGTTGTATTCTATTCTATACACATGAAAGTAAAACTCCCACAAAGATAAAAGTTAAAAATATGTAAATATTCCTGTAACAGCACAGAAGGACTTACACCAAGTGTACAGACATAAATTCACTCTCTCTGAGTGTCATGTATTTTGCATATTAAATATTATACAAAATATATGTTCAATAACCTTGTCAAAAAGGCACCTTCCTAATACATGACATTTAAAATGCACTTCAAGGGTCCCAAATTCCAGAAGAAAGATGGTGAAAGCAGCAGAGTTTGCTGTCCACCCTCCTTTTTAAAGCCAAGCTCTCCCACAGGAACACAGTGCTCAACTGTAGCTGGACACACTTCACAGACTGAACCAGGCCAAAGGAGAAAGCAAGTCTGGAAAGCTTCTGCTTTCCATGCCATCATGTTCCAGCAAATCCTGGCAAGAATTCATGCTGACCTGATCACTATTGCTACAGATTACAACTCAATACCATCTGCATTTCCTTTCCCCAAAAAGAGTACAACAGCCATAAGGAGAAGAAGTTATGTATCTATTTTAAATCCACACATATTTACCCCAGGGAGTGAAAGGAAAAGAATAAATAGTCCACATTACAGATGTGAGTCACACTACTTAATGCACTTTTGGAAGATACTCAAATACCACAGTGATGGGCACAGCATAAGAATTTGAAAAGCACAAAATAGAAATAGAATGGAGAAAGGAAGTAGAGCCCAGGGACCAGCCATTCATACTGACATCCAATTACCATAAATCATTAAAAAAAAAAAAATAGAGGAAATTCATGTTTGCCCCTTTCTGCAACATGTGAACCGTTCTTGTGATAATATCTTTAAATGTCAAGTCTTGTTTTCAGCATCATTTTTTATCCTTCCATTTTTCTCCATGGAATGATATGATTTTATTTTCACAATTTTATTGCTTAGCCAGACAAAAATACCTTCCAGTTCAAAAAGAGCTTGCCTTTGAGGAGAAATACAGTGAAATAAAACCTGCAAGATTTAGCTCTGTATTTAGCTATGCAGTAGCAGTGGCTCATTCATATAAATTTAGGGCTTTTTCTTTCTTCTTTCTCTTTTCTTGACAGAAGGAAAACATCTGTCAAGATAATTAAATTCAGTACTCTGTCTACCTAAAAATGCAGAATGAGGTCTGGTATTGCTTTGGTGGATGGCTGTGCTTAATAAATCTGAAGATATTTTCAGAATAAACATTTGCCTGATGATTCAAGGAGCCAGTTCACTTTAAGGAAAGTGAAACTGATGAGTTACTCATCTGACATCAGATCGCTTCTCAGTATCCCATAAAGTATTGTGGCCCATCTACCCAAATTCTATTGACAAAAGCATTTCCCTGAGAGAGCTGGTTCAGGTTATCCTCTGTGTATAAACTTTACCCCATACCATTTCCCTCACAGCTTACACAGAACTCAAAGCCTTAGTGAGACATAATAAGAAACTAAACCCCACGTGAAGTTTATAGTTTATCTTTAGATTTGATTAAGACCTTTCTTTTTTCCATTGCCTGCTTCCAAGATTCTGAAGATTACAACTGAAACAGTTCTGTTTCACTTCTTCAGCTGGTTTTACCTTGTCATTACTTGAGAACGATTTATTCTTCATTTGCAAGCTTAATTGCTGAAGCTGATCCTGGTATCATACTGAAATCGTACTTTATACTGGATCATACATATTATACAAAATCAAAGATGCCAGGAGCCGCCTTCAAAACTATAACATAATGCTCTTATTATATATTTAAACTGTGACTTGAATAATTTTCCATGTTGTTATCTGTAAATTATTTTTAAGGGTGTAGAGATTTTAGAACAAAAATATGCATTTGTTTTGATATGCCACATGATTTAGCAATGTAAGGGAGTTTAAACTGCTTTGAAACCAAAACCATAAATCATTATAGCAAGCAAATTGTATTGCATGAGCCTGGGAGATATTTAGTGATAACATGAGGTATGGCACTTTATTTCCAGTGCTCACATTACACTGTCATTCTTCATAACATTTGCCCAATTAAAATACCTTTTTTAACAGACACTGAAATGTATTTAGGAGATCACCTCACAGTTTAGTAGCTGTCATCAAACGGTATCTGAAGTTTTCATTATGACACTAACAATAATGTGATCAATCTTGGAAACAGACTTCCACAGTCAGCAACTAAACCACAGAAGGCAGCTTCCAGGCACCGAGCGGAAGGGCCAGCTGCCCGTTAACACGCCCAGGACACAACACTCCTTGTGGTATGAAAAACCACTCAGTGCTCCAGCTTCACGGCACTCATACAAGCCATCTCCGCGCCACTAGCAGCTCTGCTTATTTTTAAGCCGTCAGAAGCCAAAGCGACTGACTGCCCTGCCAGGGAGGGAGAACAGTTTTCCTGAGTTTGCACGGTGCAGGACTCGGAAAGGACGGG